>SKCR01003489.1:0-163713 GCA_019454045.1 Zanthoxylum bungeanum
CTGGACAGGCCTGAATCTGTAATCCGCAAATGCCTTCTCAATTATCTGTATATTGGGTAACAGTATCACTTAATATGTGTCCATGCTGGCTGATGGTTTTTCCTTTTACTAAATAATGTTATAGGTCGCACGATTTTTTGATGAAACCATTGCAAAGGGTGCTGATGTGAAGCTGGCTGCCAATTGGATAATGGGTGATATTGCTGCCTATATGAAAAATGAAAAATTGACTATAAATGAGATCAAACTTACTGCCGAAGAGCTAGCTGAGCTGATAGCTTCTATAAAAGGAGCGACTATTAGTGGGAAGATTGGAAAAGAGGTAAAAGTTTGCTTCTGTTGCTGCTGTCAAACTTCTTTCAATACCTAGTAGTATTTTTATCTGACCACATTTATAAGAAGATTGTCCTTTAGGCTTTAGGTTTTATTGTCCGAAGTCTAATGTGATTAGTCCCTATGGGCTCTTGATTCTTGATGTCTGTTTCTGTGATTGGATAGTGGTAGATAAATGAGCTATTGAATTTATATTTCATCTACTTTATTTTTTTTTCATTTGTCACATTTGTGCAAAATATTTGCTAGTGCTTTTTCTCCACTCCCTTCCCTCATGTTATTTTTTTTATTTTTTTTTTTTGGAAAAGTTTACAATGTATTCCAAAAGATGTGATTTGTACAATTGTACAAGGGGCATCCCCCAGGAAAGTGCTGAAAGCACAAGATAACAAAGCCCGAAAGCAAACACAACCAAATTCATGGCAAAAGAGAATGCGAAAATAAGCAACAGAATTGCAGTCTAAATTACAATTTCTAAAATTCAGCCCAGCGCAAGCATTCTAGTGGTCACGGTCAACCACAACGAACAGCTCTAGAAACCCTCAAGGCCCTCATGTTATTTGATCATGGACGAATAACTAGTGGATATAGCACAATGAATTGGCAACTGTATAATTTATGATTGTAATAGCACTTTCTCCAAGAAGTTCTTGATATAAATTGTTAAAATAGCCATTCTGGCTACTGTTGCAACACCAGGTTTTAGAATTTGCATCTCCACGTCTCATGGGACAAAATGAGTTATATAGGGTATTTGGACATTCTGATGGTTAATAAACTAGCCTAAGGTTGGCAAGTCAAATTCTTGTTTTGTGTTTTTTACTGTGTTGGTATAAGTGCTAAACGAAGGAAATACCTTGATAATTTATAGCTACAAATTATTATGTCTTTGTATATATGGTTTGATTATTTTCTGTCATGGTATTCGCAGATATTGTTTGAGCTGATGGCCAAAGGTGGAACTGTCAAGGGTATTATTGAAGAGAAAGATCTGGTTCAGGCAAGTTATTCACTTTTTGGCTGGAGCGTGTTTATGCATAAATATTAAAAATGGTTGAGCAGTCAGCTCCATATTTGAGCTGGTTCATTTAAACAACAGGCCTGAATGATTTCAAGAAGGCCATCTCTCTTTATTGTATGCATCTAAAAAGTGGAGCAGTTTCATCATTCATGAATTGATCGATATTCAAGTGGTTATTTCTACAGTGAATTCGAAAATTCTTTTCTTAAGATGATCAATATGATAGGCACAGAATGACTTGTTGGGTTATTAGTGGACAGTTCTTACAAATTTTGAACATTGCAGATAGTAGATCCATCTGAGATTGAAAAAATGGTAGATAAAGTAATCTCAGAGAATCCAAAGCAGCTGGAGCAATACCGAGGGGGCAAAGCTAAGCTACAAGGTTATTTTGCTGGTCAGGTATAACAACTGTTGCAATTTTTGCGATTGGCCATTGTATTAATCTAAAAAAACCACATTAAAGCTCTCTGTTGATCTTACTAACGCTTAGTTCAGTAATTCTTTCTTCAAATATTGAGATGGGCTGTATATACATTATGATAATCTGGTTCGTTACAGATCTTGCCTTTATGCGAATGTATTTAATGATTTATTTTCATATTCTTTCAAAATATAGGAGAGCTTATTGCATTTACATTGACAACATTTTCATTAACTAACTCTTCTGTATGCATGCCTTTCCCTGATTATGTTCTCAAGTGTTTTTGTGCTTTAATGAGTGTCCTAAACGTTATTGCTGTAAGCAGGTAATGAAACTATCAAAAGGCAAAGCAAATCCAGGGCTGCTGAACAAGATCCTTTTAGAGAAATTAAATGCAAAAAGCTGAAAGTTTTAGTTGGCCGGTATCTCTTGATAATGTGCCAGTTTATATCAGAGCCTCATCAAATCTGATCTTTCCTTGAGTCTACCGTATGTTATATGGGTATTTCCCTATTCAAGGGAAGCCATAGCGTGATCTAGCTAGCAATGGCACTAAAAGAGTTTGACATTATATTCCATCTACTGACAGGTGGAAGCTGGATTTTGAGTCTGTCGTGTTAATTCGAGCACACTCCTTTGGCTGTTTATAAGACTTGACGGCATCTTGTAAGTTTACTTGTATCATGAACAATTTCGGCTAAATTTGCAGACTTGCAGGTGTCAATTTCTTATAATGATCTGTTTTCTGCGAGTGTTCTCGCACATTGTTGTATTTTCTTTTCAGTTATAATTATAATTTTTCTGATTAATAAATGAGATTTCAAATTTCGATTAACAATCTTGTCTAGTTCCAATTGATTATATTGTTTGGCTAAATTGAGCTTGCTTTTTGATTAGACATATAGGTTATACAAAGGTTTATTTGGGTATATACATATTTTATTTTTCCTGTGGTTGAAATTAGAGAGTGCATTAATATTTAACATCTTTATTTTGTTTGAAAAAGTTAAAAATAAAAATAAAATAAGTAAATTCATTGGCATGCAGAAGTTTCTCGTTAGCAAAATTTAGTTTGGGATTGACCAAGTCTCATTATAGGCTCCAAAAACCTGTTTCTAACAAATTTAGCATATTAGCAAATTTAGCACTAACCCACAAATCTCTCTGTGAATCACACAAAACGAAAGCTAACCATCTGTAAACAGTTTAACTTCCCCAGATAACAAAATGAACAAATCATATTGCAAGCTAATTTTTCACCCCCAAAACTCAAACCCTCTGTGTGGCGGATTCATCCTGTGGCAGTGGCCATTGGTGATAGTAGCTGCCACGGGGAGACATGGAATCCGGAACCCCACATTCAAGAAAAGTAATGGTGGTAGCAGATCCGACCAGGGAGTCAGCTGGTGCACTGCAGTATGCGCTTTCGCATGCGTTGCTCGAGGAGGATGAGTTGATTCTGCTTCATATTATTGACAACTCAAGTTCCTGGAAAATACCATTTAAAACCTTCCTGAAAAAACCAAGCAATTCTCAGAATACAATGACAGCTTCTTCTGAAGGAAGAGCAGCCGCAGCCTCCCCAGGAGAGGAGGATTTTATTGAAGAAATGAAGCGAGCATGCGAGATTGCTAAACCAAAGGTACGTGTGCATGTAGAGAATGTGCAGATGGAATCCAATAACAAGGCTGCTGTTATTCTTTCCCAGACAACAGCGCATGGAGTTGATCTTCTTATTATAGGGCAGCGGCGAAGTCTCTCCAAAGAACTGTTAGGGTGAGTTTCAGAGGCCATATTCCGAGTTCCTTGGGTTACAAGTTATTTTAAACACGAGTAATGCAAATGTTCAATTCATAACCTGTTTATTTGTTTTGTTTCTGTGACAGATATAGGCGGTCGGGAGGGTCAAGGGGGGTCGATACAGTTGAGTATTTGATTGAGAATAGCAAATGCAATTGCGTTGCAGTTCAGAGAAAAGGTCAAAGGGCAGGATATCTTCTCAATTCTAAGACACGGAAAAATTTCTGGCTCCTGGCATAATAAGATTAATATGCTCTCTGTGATTCATGATTTCTCAAATTCTTATCATGACAACATATGTAGAGCAATATGTGATTGTCCTTTTCTCTTCAATTAGCTATTAAAAGTATTTCAGAAGGTTATGTCTAGTGCAATGGTCTAGTGTTAATTTACTGTCCATTTAGTCACGGGTGCGAATTTTGAAAACAGTCCCACTGTAGAAAAACAGGGGTAATACTGTGTATATCGGGATCTTCCTCAGGCCCTACTTATAGCGGGAGCCTTATGCATTAGATACGACCTTCTTAGCAATAAAAGTGTTTCCATATTCATGTTTTCTTCACAATCATATGGTAAAGTTTTTTTTTTTTTTTTTTAATTGTCTTGGTTTATATGGAACCAACAAATGGAACTATGTATGATAGTAGCAACATATGAGAATGTGACAACAGCATAAACCAGCCTTGTCTTTTACTTCACGTTAAATATAATCAATTAAGGAAATGAAGCATCTTACAAAACCCAGAATCATACAAACTGTAATGAAGCTGTGATTCCCTAATATAGGACATTAGCTTTTCTAAAGAATCTATCAAAAATTAAAGTTCATCGTGCATGGGTCGGTGTAAGGGAACCTCAACATTCGGAACTGCATTATCACGATAGGCCTGGGCTAAATTCACACCATCTTCAACAGCTCCAGGTCTGATCTCTGGTTGTCTAGCCATACCAGCCTTAATTGCAGCAGTAACCTGCCTCTGCAACTTCAGTAGCCCAAATCGCTTTGAAACCACATAGAGAACAGCACAAGAGAACAAGATAAATCCTAATACAAGTATCACCCTGTCCAGAAATTAAACTAGCATGAGGTCCGGAAAAGCAATTCAATTATTCATAATTAAATAAGATGCTAATCAGTTAAACCTGTCAATAACATCCTGACGCTGCATTGTAGAGAGCAAGTTTCGGGTTCTCATCAACAATGAACGGTGGCCCTTGTATTCACTTTCAGCCTTCCGTAATACTCCCGTAGAATCCTCTACAAACCCAATAAATATGTAATTAGATAAAGCTCCTCCAACCCATTTCATCAAACAACTGCAGGACGGTCCTATCTAATTTGAAATTACTGCAAGCCAGATTTGTCTTAGTTTAATTTCATACAACCATGGGTGATTTCATTGACGTATAGCAATTCATATAATGGGCTTCCTAAATGAAATCATATGGCAACTCCAAACTGTTCTTAGTGGCATCTCATTCCCTCAAATCCATTTTGCAAGCCCATTGTTGTCTACTTGAACTCCTGAAGCATTGACAGGAAGCTCAAAGTTTGTGTAAGAAAACAGTTCCGGTAGCAAACTATATAACCTTTTTGTCATTAAATGAAGAAAAAGTTCTCCAAAGAATGAAGAAAATTCAACGTTTGCATTTGGTTGTGGTATCGAAAACCTAAGGTCTTGAAATCCCACTTTATCAAGTTCTTAAACATACCGGAATAAGTCTAAGGCAGACACAATTAGAACTAGAATTCTTATAGGTGAAACATGTAAGACGTGAGTGAAATGACTCCATAATTGATCTAACAAACGAGGGAATTTGGTTATAGATTAGAATCACATCCATTTATTAAAATTTCATAAGATAACAAGTGTTAAATTTGGAGAGCAAGAGACTAATCCTAACAACTCAAAAGGACGTCAGTCTGGTCTCAAATACCAAAGTGGTTCATCTGAAATATGCTTAAACTTCACATAACAAATTTGCTTAGTCAACAAATTACCAAACAAGGCTAACACCCTCATTTTTACACTGTTAGGCACAAAATAACTTGATGTTTCTAAATCTGCTGGTACTTGTCTAGTATAATCTACTGATAAGTTAAAGTTCAACTATGCGCTGTTGACAGGATGATGAAATGGTAATTAGTAACACATACTTCCATATTCCATTTATTTTCCCCTTTGATTCTCTTCAAATTGTTCAAAGATCGATGTAAGTAAATTCAAACTAGTGCTACGTAAAATAAATGAAATAAAGTTGATAAACATGTTTGTTAACGCAAAAGCCAAAATCATTGGTACGTATAGAAATGGAAGACCTACCAACAGTCATGAGTGTGCTTGTACTTCTTTCCACCTCCTACAAAAATAAAGAAGCATGGTAATGGAACAAAATAAGTAGACCGTTGAATGAGAATCGAATGAGTTACAATGGACAGAAGAAGCGAGAAACACACACAAGCAGATACAGAGGCATAAAATTGCACATATGAGCACAAACACAGACAAACAAACCTGAACCATCAGTTGGCGAGTACGCCGGAGGCTCTCTGTGATGCTTTCTGCAGCAGATGTCATTCCGGCCTTCGTTCTACAACAAGACAGAATTCAACAGATGAATGTTATGAATGACATTACCACTGAAAGTTACACTACAGATCGAGATCCATACTGTAAATTACGCCTGCGCTTTGTGGACTCTTCTCCACCGCCCAAAAGAAGCTCTCTCTACAACATAGAACCATCACAAACTTCTTCAATTCTCTTGAGAAAACAATCACAAGTGTAATCCTCTACATTAAATCTTCTGTCTAAATAGAGGAAACAATAATCATGCCATGAATAATACAAGCCATTACCTCTTCCTGGGCAGCTTTCCTCATATTAGCCTTTGCTTGCAAATTAGCATTTCTCAGATTCAACCGCAAACTGATTACGAATACAAATCATAAGTATTATAAAAAAGATATGCAACTTCAACTAAAAGAAATGAATATATGATATACATATTTAAAAAAAAAAAAAAAATTAACTTTAAAATTAAAATGTCATATGTTTTCCTTCATTTTCTCAGCAGCCAACAGACAAGACAGATTCTAAATTCAAATTCAAAAATCAAAGACAAATATTATATATAATGGGAGATTGGAAATACTATACCCGTTGCAATCTTTTTTCCAAGATTGGAGAAGCGACTGGGCAGACTGAACTTGATCGTGAGTGGGCAGCTGCGGAGCGAGCAGATCGAGATGCAAATGCAACGAATTAAGCAAATTCAAGCCATCTTGAGCGAGTCCGTTCAATCTTTGAAACGAATTGGAACTCTTCTCTTTTTCTTCTCTTGATTTCCCGTAATTTTCAATCGCTTTTATGTGTTCTTGAGTTTTTGCATAGGCTTCGTCCCACTCTTTCTTTGCTTTCTCCACAGACTCAACCACTTCGTCCATTTTGAGCTGTTTGGTTGATGTGAAAGTGAAGGAAAATGCGATGAAATGATTTTCCGGGAAGGAAAAAGTAATTAACGTTTGTTTTCCCATTTTGCAGTCCCATCCTGAGACTCATAGGAAGTTACCAAATTACCCATTTCACCAACAAACATATCAAATGACGTGGCAGTAGCATACTTGTTAAGGAAAAATTATTATTATTATTATTATTTTTTACTAATTAACACGCGTACCGTTAGAAGAAAATCCAACGACCCGAGTCCCCTGAATTCACTTGTTAAATAGTGGATTGTTTTTTTTTTTTTTGACAGTTTCTAATATAATATATTGTTTTATTCTTTATTATTACTCTTGATTACAGTGTATTTTCCTCACACCTCCCTTGAGGTTTGAAAAACTAACACTTGAATAGAGTTATATAATTTATTCATATATATCTCCATTTGATATAACTATAAAGCTAGGCAATTCGATAGTAAATCGCTTCATGAGCGATTCTGACTAATTGAAAATAATCGAGGATTAATTAGAAATTGTAAAATTAATATTTCATATAATTGAGAATAAAAATATTCAAAACTCATCTCTCACGAGTTAAGATCCTCCCAAAATCACTAAAAATCATTCATTTATGATTTAAAATGATAAATCATCTAAGAGTATTTAATTAAATGAATATGAATAGAGACTATTTTAATACAAATAGAAAATATTATCTTTATTCATATATATAATGAATTAAGGATACCGATATTATTATCTCAATAATAATTCTTTTAAATTGAAGTATATTCTCACTATTATTCATTGTTTCTAATTGTACACAAAATCATCAATAACAATTCCAAAAAAATATATTAGAACTTAAATTATATTAAAAAAATGAAATCAGACAATTTTTTGGAAATCGAATATCAAAATTTGACTGAATAATCTGTGAAAATCACCTGAAAATTGGTGTCAATTTAAAATAATCAAAATCGATCAGATCAAAACACTCAAATAACGATTTATGATTAAACGTCGATTAAACAATAGTATAGCCGTAAAGTTAGCTAACAGTTGAATTGGATGGAAATGTGATAAAAATATTGAAATACCCTTCATTAATAAAGCATAAAATAAATCAATAAAATCCTGTCAGAAATTCGCATCTATATTATGTCAATGTTAGTGATCTATAAAGACAGCTGAAAATAATGAAGATTAATATGCAATATTCATATAAAAAAAATGTTGTATCTGTTTAAAATACAGAAATAAAAAGAACAAGAATTAAGAGATTAAAACAAAATAGAAGCAAAAGTAAGAATAAACATTCAAAAATTGTGAATTAACAATAAAAATTTAAACCCAGTTCAATCCATCTTATACAAAAAAAAAAATAATAATAATAATAATAATAATAATTTATGAAAATTTAATTTGTTTCGATTTTATCAATTTATTTTTTTGTTTTTTTATCTGATTAAGGACACTTCAATATTGTTGCTGCATTCTATCTAAATTAACATTCAATTAATTTTGGAATTAAGCCAAAGGAATATGTGTGTGTGTAAACCATATAGTTCTATCTTAGTTTCTCATACCAGGATATATAAAATTAAAATAAAATCTTCAATCATAAAGTTCATTAATGTAAATAAATAAAAAGAAAAAAAGAAAAGAAGAAGCTTAAATCATACAAGAGTGAGAGCATAGAGTCAGATTCCATTGAAAATGAATGCTACATTGCCAGTACATGTCAATGAACAACAAAACAGCCTCTGCTTTCCTTTCTAGAAGCATATACAACAGAAAATGCAAGTGAAGCAGCTGGCATCAAAATCAAAATTGCTGCACCAACAGCTACATATAAATTGTCATTTTACATGCACACATATAAGAAGGCCAAAAAAAAAAAATTGTTTCCCTTAGTAACAAGCTGAGTATCTTAAACAAACAAATTTAGGTTCATCACTACTGATTCATCAAGGAACAGTTAAAGTTTCTACTAGTCTATTGGATGTGCCAAAATTTCTGTGCTTACCATCGGCAACATTGGCCAGCCAGAAGCCTTGACTGTACAGCTGGTTGATAAGAAGAGTTTCTAGTTGGCAAGCGATGCTCTTCCCCGGAACTGCAAAATAAAGGAAAGAGGCACTCTGCATCCCTTCTTTAGCACGATGTGTGCGGATTCGGCCATCAAGATCATCAGTCTAGCAAACCAAAAGTGAATAGCAAAAAATATAAAGAGTTCAATTTCAATGTCGAGACTGTTCAATTTACTGCAATGAAGAAATATGCTATGCATCACGCTAGGATTGCCAATGGGCCGGGCCGGGCTTTGGCCAAGCCCTCAAAATATATTAAAGCCTACGCCCTCAAAAGCCCTGTCCATTTATGAGAGGGCCCGGCCCGACCCTATCCCGCTTGATATGGGACCGGACTGGGCCAAGCCCGACCCTAATTTTTTTTAAAAATATTAATTAAACATTCACTATAAAATAAATTTTTCAAAAGTTTACACTCTGTAAAATACAGTATAAGTTCTAAATGTTAAAAACAAAACTAAGAAAGTAACAAATAATACTAATACAATTTAAACAAGCTTAAAAAATAATAATAAACCATAAAACACTACACCAGTACATTAAACAATACTATAATTCTACAAACATATATAATTTTTTTTAAAAATTATATAAAAACCCCAGCCCGGCCCTTTAACTAAAGGCTACATCACGCCACATTCTGGAACTGAAGGTTTTCCAGTCATCATAAAAATTAAGCTGTCATTTTAATTAAATCATTTTGGCACTTTCAGGTGTGACTAGAGCAAACCTTCACTGCCATTAAATGGTGCAATGCATTTTCGTGTGAAGTAAATAACTTTTGATTCCAATTTCCAACTAATAACAATAACGGAAAGATGACAAGAGAAGAACCTGTCCAACATATAGTTTCTTATCAGGTCTTAGCATCACATAGACACAGGAAGCACCTATAATTGATGGAGGTGGCTGCTCCCTGGCAGCAATCGTGACACAATTTACCGCTGCAAGTTCTGATGTGTTTTCCTGCTTATTGAGCTCAGTCAATTTTTTCTGACAAATTACATTGATCGCTCTTTCAATTTCCTTCTGTGAGACTTCCATTTTCTCCTTCGACACGATCTCATGATGGACGGACCCCACCCTAGTCTTACTCAAATTGCGGCGGGCTTCATCAGATCCATCAGTTGTTTCAGAGTGAAATTGTCCTTTTGCATCAACTGTTTTTGAAGAATTCTCTTTCGGATAAACAGACAAATAAAGGTCTTCAGCTCTTTGAATTATTGTTTCAGGTACTCCTTCCCTTTTAGCCGTTTCAAATGCAAGGCTCTCTCTACAGATCCCATCTATTAACTTCCAAGTTGGTATTGTTTGTCCATCAACATACTCTGTTCCCATAGCTTTATATATGGTGTTCTTAATTTTAAGCGGCAAATCAAAAATTCCATGCAAGTGAGTTGATACAATTCCCAGACAACCAATGTTATCAAGCTTCTCAATGATACTACCAGCAATACAAGTCCCCTTCGCTGTTTCTGTACCCCGGCAAATTTCATCTACAAGTACAAGGCTTCTAGAAGTGGCTCCAGTGACAATTGACCGTATCTCTGACATTTCTACCTGAACCACTAAGACAGAATTATATGCATATCACTTGATAACATTCATCATTAAAGATAATTACAACAAATGAAACAGCATGTTCAAAGTAAAAATTCCAAGTATTGAGTAATATGAACCTTAATAAATATAACTTTTTGCAACAGATTGAAATTAAGAGAATGGAGATATTAGATCCCACAAATAATCAAGACATTACAAGTTTCCACCAAATTTAAATGGTGGATTAGTAACATCATAGGGCATTAAACATACATATATTCACAGGAAAAGTACTTCAAAATTCAAAGGCTGGTTTGAGATGAAAGGTGAGGTACAATGCGTAAATTGTTATTTCCCCCTCTTAATATGAAAAGCATCAAAACAATTCCTAAACCATCAAATATCTTTTCCCATAATAAAAACTGGCAATAACTGTAATGATGCTGATATACACATTCCTGAGTTTATCAAAAACCAAACTTGCAGCACTCACCTTTTCTCACGTACACCAGTCACAGCTACTGTCTTTGCAAGATCATTGCTAAACTTTGATCTATCATGGTATGCAATCTAAAAAGTTAAGGCACCCGCATACCTGAAATGAACTTTTTCCATCAACAGGGCTATCATAAGATTTCATGTGAAGCATGATGGCATCGAAGTAAGGAATTGAGGCCGACTCTGCAGGCACCATAAATCCACATATTCCAAGTAATGCAGCAGCACAAATTGATCGAAGCAAACTAGATTTACCACCCCCATTTGGTCCAGTCAGGAGAAATAAGGACTGCATATCAACTGTATTATGTACGGCACTGCCTTCTGCTACATCAAACCAATATGGTGATAGACCAATTATCTTCAAGCCATCTGCTCCATCTAATTCTATATCCTGCATTCAAAAATTGAAACATGAGACACCGTGAATGCGTACTAATAGAATGAAAATCATAAAACATACATATTCTGGGACTTCTTTTACAGATGATTCGTATACCACTTAATACAGCTTAAATATCTTCTTTTACAGAGAATTCAATACCACTTAATACAGATAAAAGATGCATCTCCAATAGAAGTACCCAGGTATCATATATCCAGAAATAGAAGGCCATGTAAACAGTAATTAATAAGAAAAATATACACCAACACAATAATTTCTTTACTACTACTCCAGGCTGTATAATTGAATTTAGTGTGTGTGTATATATTTTTCCTATTAATTTCTGTTTCCATAGTCTTTCTATACAGACAAACTAAATTCAACATACCAGATATCTTTGCATCAGTAATTTAATGGTATAACTATTAAGAAATGAGATTAGTGGATTCATTTGCATTACCTCCCGATTTATCATCATTCATACTTAGCATTACAACATTTGGACAATAAACTCCATTAAATATACTATTAAAAGATTGGAATGATAAAGATAAAATTCATTCAAAGTCATCGCACTTATGCAAAAGATAATATTTGCAGAATAATGTCCCAGCTAAAACAATTACTACGCCCAGAAGAAAGCGCATGGCACTAATGAGAAACATAAATCAACTTGTTGATTCTACCTTAGACCTATCGAGCCCTGTAAGAGTAGGAAAAACCCATTTCCTTCTTCTCCCTTCACTGTAAGATATCAATGAAGTCAAATTAGAAATAGATGGCAAGAATAATAAGTATAGGTAACATACACACATAGCATTAAAACCAACAATCTTACAGCATGCTTGTAGACAGAAGCTGCACATATAAGTGCCAAGAAAAAGAAACGTATTTATTTTCACAAATTATTGGGTTGAGGATGTGTGCACCTGTGTGCAATTTAAATTCGCACAGGATAACTTCTCATCCCAGTTACGTACATAAAATTTTAGATGAAGAATGTCATTTCACTCGACTTAATAACAAAAACCTATGATGGAATGGCACAGATGTAGCATTTCATAGCTATTGATACTTGAGAAAATTACAAATTTAAAGCAAGTACAGTGTGCTGACATTGTTTGAAGATAAATAAGTTTGGAGATTCAATTAGAATTGTTCTTTATCTGAATACATCAGAATATCAACCTAACTTAATATAGAAGTGATGACTATACATTAAACATGAACTTCTCTAAGCTCACCCATGGAATAATAAGAAATTGCATGGGCAATATCGCAATAGAAACAAATGTATCAATAATTAAGAAATATCTGTAGGAGCTTGCCAAATAGCCCAATAAGCTGTAAAATTGTGAATCATAGCAGACTGTAAAGGTAAATCCAACAGTGAAGAGATTACATAATGTTAGTTCAGATATACATGTATCGAACCTCACATGAGCGAATAACGCCTTTGCAATAACAAGGAGCATGGAAGCAAAGACAAGGATATTAATTTTGGTCTGCAACTCTGATGACAGTCCTCTCAACAATTCCAAGACCTTTGCTTTTGCCTTGGCACCTGCCTCATGATACCTGCAACAGAGAGAAAAATATTTTTAAATCATCACTCAGTAATAAAGCCACTATTTTAACAGAAAAACATAGAAAACATCACCTCTCTAGAGCATCTTCAACCTTCAATGTGCTAAACCATTCTTCCCCAACCTTTCTCCCTTTAGAATCTATAGCAGACTTAAGCTGTTTAATTTGTTCTTCCCCAGGGGTGCCTGCCCATACTGTTGGTCTAAACCTCTTTCCCTTAAACCAAACAGCTTCATGCTCTCGAGCATATAATATTTCTCCCTTTGGACCACCAAATGGGGCCGTTGTAGCTTTTATTCTTGATATGATAGGTAGAAAATCTTCTGTAACCTAACATCGAAACATTTAAGATATAATTTAAAAAATGAGGAAAAACTCTCTAAAACAGAAAAAGCAAAAAGATCACTAGCATATCTAAGCATGTGTTGACTGAGCTGATAAATTATAAACAAGGATAGAACATATGTAGTTAAGTGTCATAGTTCTAAGGTTTGCTGGCATTGCCATTAAACTTATACACAAAGTTAAAAGGGAGTCAACAGAATCGTCAAATAAAAATAACTAGATTGGATTTTATAAAATTTAAATTAACCGAGTAACCAGCATCAAGGCAAAATACCACATATTTGGCAAAAGTAAATGCTGGGTTAGGCCTTGGAACAAACAAAACTTTAGGCTTCCCTACATTGCTTGTGTATGCCAACTGTCTCAGCAACTGTTTTGAAAATAACACAATTTCTCAGAGTAACAATGACAAAACTCTATGCTAATATGACATCACGTCTTTATTTTTAGTAAAACTGGACTTACCAACGGCAAATATTTAATGCTTTCATAAAGGATTTGTAATGTTTGGTGTTAAAATTGGTCGTGGGTGTATGCAAGTTTGAGAGTACAAATTTACCAAGATGCTTAAAAGCCATATAAAACTTTGAAACCTTCAACAATCATAAATACACTACTTCACATAATAAGGTAATCCGTTTGTGTAAAACAGTCTTATTTTTGCACGAAATGTCAGAGAGCACAAAAAAGGATATATTGTAACACAAATATGACAATCAAGGTACCAAGGCAACGAAAATCCTCTGACAAATGTAAAACAATCGAACTAAGAGACAAGAAGCAATCATTAAGAAAGGAATAAGTTTGCACATTGTAGGTTCATAGAAATTAGGAACTGACCAAGAAAACCTCATAAAATAAGAATATTAGTGCAACAAGAAATTGTCTCAAAGGTGCAAGATTACATAAAATCTTATGATGAAAAAAGGATACACCTACAAGATTGTGGAACAAAAGCAGGTATATGCAGTAGTAAACTATGACATAAATCTAAGTAAATCTTCCAAGAAACATAACAAAATAAAAATAAAATTAAAGATAATGGGAGAAAAGTAGTGTCCTAAAGACTTACTGCTACTGATAGAGCCTCAGCAGCCATTTCGACTTCTGCAATTTCTGCCTCTATGTGGATCCTCTTCACACGACCTTTCCATGAAGACTCCATATCTTCCAAAAAATCACTTGGAATGTTATCATAGGAACTTATCCTTTGATCACTTTCACCATCAAAAGAGATCATTTCACCAATTCTGACTGACACCAAAGTGCATTCCTTAACCTGAAGAAAACAAAGACAACAGCAATGACATGCATAGACAATGGAACATTGCAAAACCTTTTAAGAAAAATCATGTCAAAATTTATTGAACATTTTAGAGCCATGTCTTGGTAGAGTCACAACAATAGAAATACTTTTAATATTCAAAATTTGATGGCAACCATCTCTAAAGGCATGGAAGATACCAAAAAACTCTGAAGAATGAACCCTTAATTTCTAAAATCAACATTATAAAGTGTCTAACTCTTTTAGGCTTTGAATTTGTTAACTCCTATCTCATCCATGGGTGTTGGTGTGGGGGGAGGGGGGTTGGTTTGGGTTTGTTGACGATGTACCTTAACCCTTGAAGAAAGAGTGGGGTGGGCGTGTAGGAGTGGGGTTGGGGTAGCTCCCAGATCCCACAACACAAAAAAGAAAAAATCACTCCAATGTTGATGATGTTTAACCAATTTCAGGCCTACCAAGCCCCATTACTTGTGATCGCTATGATCATTCATTATTTATTTATTGTCCACTGTTAGATCAAGAGAAGGAAAAGCATTAGTCCACACAACAGAGCTAACATCATATGATTCAGCACCCATGTTGCGTACTCTAATTTTAACTTCTGCATTTAGTCGAGCCTCTAAAATATATAAACATTTTATCATGCATAATTACAGACGACATGTAAAATTACTTACTAGTGTCTCAAAGTCAATTTTCAACCCCGTCGCAACCCATGTAGGATCCATCAATAATTTCAGGATCTCATTAAGCTCAGAATTTCCATACATGAGCAAGATTTCATCAAGTACATTTTTTATTCTACAAAACTCAATATGATTGGCCTCCTGCAGTTCTAGTAGTTTCACAAGCTGCAAAACAGAAAAAAACTTGGATCAGATACAATCATACAAATTATCAAGAAGGATACTATACTAATATGCATGAAAAACAAATGCTAAAATTCTTAATAGTAAATACTAATATGCATGAAAAAACTTGGATCAGATACAACATACAAAATATCAAGAAGGATACTATAATAATATGCATGAAAAACAAATGCTAAAATTCTTAATAGTAAATTTTGAAAGAATCATGATGTTAAAAATTGCTTCAATATGTACAAGTAAAATTTTATTGTGCATGTTCCATCCCTGGATGATAAAAATATGCCTTCTAAAAGAAAAGAGAATTTAATCTACTATTAACTTATAAAATAGCCTCAATCAACATTGATAAATCATGACATTGAATAATGAATCCATGATGGTCAAGCATATTACCATACAATATAAAGATACTAACAAAATGTCAACATAAAGTAAAAACAAAGGGTTATGCTAACGAGTGCCCTTAGGGTACTTATTAAGAATTCATTTAAGGAAAGTTTTGACATCACTTTTATGGGAAATGAAAAAATTGTCAAAATATTAATGACTTTTATTTTTCCCATCAAAACTTTCCTAAAATTGATTCTTAATGAGTGCCCTTAGGGCACTCATTAGCATTTCCCAAAAACAAATAGGAAAGAAATCAGTTGAAAAGACAAGTTTTATCTCACATGCAAAGTTATTTTAACAGCAACGCTATTTACAGAGTAAATTAACCTGACCTTTGCAGGGGCAACACACGTAAACTCTGGAATCGAGCATGTGACACTACTCATGAGTTTGCATGTTGCTGCATGAAGACTACAACTTAGTAGAGATACTTTAGCACAAACTTAATGCAGGGGAAAGAAGGTGTAGCAAGAAGACTGATTCTATGCTCTAGTTTAAATCCACTCCCCACAACCAAATGATGCACCGACTTAAATTGCACTCACCCTGAATTGTGGATGCAATCTCATAAGCTGGAGGATTGAGGAGAAGATCTCTCACATATCTGAGAGATAGCAAATAAACGAACTGATAAGGAAAATATTATTCCTACCACTGGAGAAATTAAGTTACCTTGAAAGTATCAAATTATCTACTCAACTTAAACCTTCTTAGATTGCCTAGCAAGAGGAAACGTCAAACCAGAGGCATTCCATTTTCTGTATACCTCAAACAATTTAATATTCTTATCCAGTCCAACAAAAATATACCAGACATGCTCCTAGTGTTCGTTGTGAGTTCACCACTAAAGAAAACCCGACACATAAAACTCAAGGAAAATTAATATATCAATCAACCAAACTTACAACATGGTACATTAGTAATTTTTCTTAAGGTATAACCATATAAGAAACAATCAAACAAACATAAATATTTCTCACTCACAATATAGGTAGACCTGTGTAGTTTGATGGAAGCAACACCTTTAACAAACAAGGTATTCCCTCAGTTGGTATGGCACCTAGAAGTATGAAGAAAGCAAAACAATTCACATTATATTGCTCAGTAAAGATGAATAATCATGTATGAAAATTTTAAATGAGTTAAACTGACCGATTTGTGTTGCAGTTCCTAGATGTAAAGGACGAGGCCTGTTTTCATCCGACATTGAGACATTTCTAAATGTAACTTCATTTTCAAGACCATAAAGTTCCTTCACCTACAAAAATGTTGAATAATACTGTAACATCAGATGAATAAACATTTTTTAAAAAAACAAGATGACAATAACAAAAGACAGGCTAAAGTCAGAATAAGCTCATTTGAAATATGAACCTTTAACAAAAGCTCAGTAACAGGATCTCCTTCAAACCATTCAAAATGTCTGGCACTGCATTCTCCCCACAACAGGCCACCCGCACCATATTCTCTCCAGCGAGAAGTTCCTGCAATCATCCTACCATGTTTAAGAGTTGAATGCATGACTTGGCAACAACAAAAGTAAAAGTGAGAAATAAATGTGAGTCCCAGAATTCTTCATATAAAAAAGGCCTCAGACCTCCGTTATCATCTCGAAATACATTGCTAAGATCCATTAACAACCTTTGGGATAAAACAGAAGAGAATGCAAACCTGAGGAATTGCGTCTCAATGATGAATGGAGAAACAGGTGATGGTACCGACATGTACGAAGCTTCGTGACCAAAGCATCTTCCGTCAGACCATCCTCTAATGAGTATGTCTTCATAGTCTCCAAGATTAGTAATATGCAATAGCCCCTTGCCGAATAAGATATTCCTGAAAGTCCCACCATAGTTTTTCAAAGTAAGCAGCAGAACTTTATCAAAGTATCCAATTACAACAACACACGACATAAACACGCTCAGTTTCATGCAACAGCTAAGTACATAAACAAAACATTAGATAAGACAACAATCAGACATGTGAACTACAAAAGCAGAATATAAACAAATCAAATATACTGTGCACAACAGGTTGCACTATTTTTCTTAGAGACGGGAAAAGAAAAAGAAAGAAAGAATCCATTTTATGGAGAAAAGTGAGTTTATTTATTTAGTCTAATGGCAATCTAAACCCCTCACCTTGTGCAGGGTTCAAACCCTAGACCTCTTGTTTTCTACCCAAGATTTCAAATGACAAAAAATGCAATAATCATAATCAATATGAAAACTATATACTAATAACATAGAGATACGTTAAAACTTTAATTATTAAATTGAGCTATGCTGTTTAAAAAAACATACCTAATTTTAACCGAAAATATACAATTTAGTTTAAATGCATAACAGAAGAAGATTTGTAAACATGCTACCCTACGCATTGACTTCCAAATACCAAACCAAACCAAACCAAACCAAACGAAATTCATTTCCGGATTTCTCACTATATGAGGTCAACTATATGGATCTTTTCACGCCATTGTGCTCTATTCGGAATCGTTGTTTTATTAAGCTCAGTAAAATATAGGTCTCTCATTATGGTTTATGTCCATGTCAACTTAGGTCTTCCCTGACCTTGCATTAACTTCCACAAATCATGGCTAAATGCAACAAGACTTAAATATAGATTACTTTATAGAGAACAAAATACTTGATATAGCAGCACACAATATGTTCATACCAATAACAGGCATCGGCTCAGGAAAGTCTAGATCATGATCAATCCCAACAAGTCCAAATACGTAAGGACTACCTGGATGTGCATGCCTGGATACTTAAAAACAAGTCAGAACAAGATATGTATATCACATAGTTGAAACAGCTAAAAACAATAAATAAAAGACTATAATTGAATATTTTTATTAAAAAAACTATAATTACTAGCTTAAGTAGTTTCACTCTGTCTCCAAAATAAAAAAAGCAGCCAGCAAATTAAAAATTAACACAGGCACGTCATGATATCTCTTTTTGTTTAATTTGGAATAAAGCGCCAGGCAATTATCATCTATCACAAAGGCAAGTGAGTGGAGTAGGCAAATTTATAAAGTTTTAAAATATTGAAATGAAAATTACGCCTCTATATTATTTTATTTTTTATTTTTTTTTAAAAAAAAAATTCTAAACAAGGAAAACAGACAATTTAGGTGGAAAAACTTCAGCTCTTCATAAATTTAAATAAAAAAATGACGGATAATAGGAAATATAGGTGTAAACTGAAGATAAATGGCTGTATTCTATATTAGTACAGAAATTAGAAAAATCAGAATTACTAAGTAGTTGTCATGTGATTACCCAGATATAAAACGACCTTTACGAGACCGAGCTTGTGTTGGACCCTGAACTTCCTCCACTATGCACTACAAACACCAAAACAGAGAACCCTTAAACAAAATTGTCAGATAGAATTAATGCCTTGACATGTCTACAAAAAAAAAAAAGGCAAGAAATAAGAGCAAATTCGCAGGGGAGGAATAAATTAGAAATCTGATAAAAACAAAAACAAGTGTTCATAATAATTTGAAACTGTTTAAGGAATACAACTTGAACAAAACTAATCCACCATAAATGAAAGCATGATTTTCAAAAGCTTTAGGGACCATTGCAGTATATAAAAGAACTTTTAGCATTACACCCAAAAACTATATAGATACAACAGGCCTTTGACTCTATTGAGGAAGGGTCTTTCAAGGGTTCAAATCCGTTGCTTCACTGAGTCATGGATGAACACAAATGCATGGACGCACCAAACTTCTAAAATGACCATCACTAAACACAGGTCCAGCCAAATGAAGGTCCTATGACAGGTGATCCAGACATGTTCTGACCTAAAGCATTTTTACATTAAATGGTTGTTTAAAAGACCCGAACCCAGGAGCCAGATGCCTAGCACAGTGCCAAGGTCCAAAAGGACAGCATTTTGATTTTTAGAAAATATAATGAGTAAACAGAAAGCAAAAAATACAAATTTCTACAACACACATTTATCTTTTCTTGTACCAAAATAGGGGTATGTGGTCACTGGTCACACCTAACACAACATTTAACCCACTACATAGCACCGACAGAGTAGAGGCCCTTAGACTCAAATTTCTTTCCAGACAATAAAATTCAATTAGAACATTTTGCCAACAGAAACTTCTATTGATCCCTTTTCCATTTGCTAGAGAGTAGAGACATATATTTGCCGTTTCAACTCCACAATTAAGAATTTTGATCGCAGCAATAATGCCACCTCATATTCCAAAGCAGATTATTAGTGCTGTTTTGCATCATTGAGGGCGAGCAGCTTTCACTCTTTTTTTTTCCCTTTCAACGGAATGATATGCAAAGAGCTACAGATTCACTTGTTTCCATTACCCCACAATAAGCACAATAACCAGAGCAAGCGCTTGTGAAGTCCAACTGGAACAGTTCTTCACTTGTCCCAACCAGAAAGACATGGATCCAGGGGACCAAGCTCAATAGCTTCATGCTATCAGGAACTAATATTAGTCAGAGAATCCATTTCTGAAAGTGAGGATATCTCTATAAGGACCATAACAGGTTTAGAAATTTTATATCAGTTAGTTGTATGTAAACACACAGAGACATACAACCGAACATAGTTACAGAAACATAACATCATCATAATCACTACACTCACCACTGAATATCCATAACGTGTAAGGTCATCCAAAGTTTGTCGGAGGTTCTGCAGAAGGATGTCATAAAAGATTAAATAGCATAAACTATCAAAGGGAGTTAACAAATAAAACTGTATACTTGATCAAATCACAGATGATAATACGAAGAGGAAACATCCTTTCCTTTAGAAGAAAGAAAAAAAAGGAATCTAGAGAGAATTATTGACAAAGAGAAGTATGGAACAAAAGTGAACTAGGAATCTATGTAAACATCAGAAAACAGCCCACTTATGAGCAAACACCAGTACAGATCAATATTCCTATGGCCCCCAGACCACTATAAAAGATCAGAAGTGCGAGAGAAGAAAAAACGTGATGCTACCCCCATAAAAATAAAAAATTAAACCAAAACCCTTTCGTGTCTTGAAAAACCTTTCGGATCGAAGCCCAAAACAAAGTAAAGAAATGAGTTGTCACATAGCACATTGACATCTCCATCCCTTTTTCCTCCATGTTCAAATTAGCTATTTAAAATTGATTAAGCAATTTACAGTTCCAAATGAAGATCTTTCTCAAACCAAAACTTAATAAAACGATCATTTACCAGAAAAAGTATGAAAATAAAATGAGTCTTCTCCCAATGATAGAAACAGAGATATGGTGACTTTATTTTTAAAAAAAAATTGAAAAAAAATTTGCTTGAATCGTTCAGGATCAAAACCACAGCTCTGTTTAATAAATGACAAACTTCAGCACCACCTCATGTCAAAAGACCATAACATGCCAGGGAACACATCACAACATGGAGAAACTAGCATCAATGATACCGCCTATACGCTTGACAGAATGGCACGACCATTCCAAGTCAAGCATCCTACAAGACCTCCTGACAGTCCATCTTTCCATTCAAGAACTCCTAAAGATAAAAGTTTGAAGAAGGTGGCATGGGCACAAAGTAGAGAATATCTTTATTTTCCATCTCGTGTTTGGAAGAGGCGCTTGAATAGTAATGCTCATGGCACTATCCTGTCTAGGACATCTAAAGCTATATGGAAACCTCCATGAAGGAAGTACCTCAGAAGAAGTCTGGCTAAGGACTATAAACTAAGCGCTTCTTGGGAGGCAACCCGAGCCTTTATAATTTTTTCTTATGTTTTATTTTAATTTTATTAATTGGTTGTGTTAGCTGTGTTTTTACTTATATGTTTTTTCTTCTTTCAATGATCTAGGTTTCAATATAAGTTTGGGGGTTGCAGCTTTAGCTAGACTCTCCAACAGATAAATTCTACATCATCAGTTAACATGATAAGTATCTATTTCTTTTCCCTATATGGCTGTTAAAATACCACATTGCCCACTCTTAAACAACTTTCTAATAAGCACTTTTCACGGTGAAACTCCCATTCCCTAACAGAGCTGCAGAAGTCTTTTTAACAGAACACTATTATATCCAATTTCAATCCAAGAAATGCTAACAAAATGGAAGGCTTCTTGTCAGCTGCACATAATAGAATAATAGGGGTTTTCTTATCTCTTTAAAGAACAAGACAATTCTTTATATTTGGAATGAAAACCCCATAATGTGCACTATTATATCCAATTTCAATCCAAGAAATGCTACCAAAATGGAAGGCTTTTTGTCAGCTGCACATAATAGAATAATAGGGTTTTTCTTATCTCTTTAAAGAATAAGACAATTCTTCATATTTGGAATGAAAAACCCATATTGTATAAGATAATATGAACACAAAGAAACAAACAATATCATGCGACAGAAGAATAATCTAATACCACGACAGGGCAGCCGGCTTTGGGGATACTTTCTGGACGCAAACCACCAAATGGATTCAGACCAGCATACTCAACAAGAATACAAGCATCAATTCCAATGGCCTCATAAAAATCTCCGACCTGTACAATAGAACAGTTGTAGCACTGAGCATTAGATTCCCATAAATTTAACTACAACATTACATGACAACCATGAAACATGAGCGTTTATAATATATCCCTCCCAATCACAAAGATGGGGAAGAAAAGAGTGCGGGAAAGGGAACATATCTACTGTAGATGATTATGCAGTGAAGAAACAAATGTATACCGGAGATGCAACAGAAAATCACAATCGTGCAGCCTGTAAACCATTATTTACAAATGAACAGAAGTAGATGGTGAAAAATGAGTTAACATACTCTGCAGAGCAATACTTCACGTGGAAACCTTGACTTGAACTGCAACATCTCCCAATTTAGTGTTCCTTCTTTTAGACTGTAATTAACACAATTTATTAAGATGCTAATTTATTTAGGAAATGAAAACCATCACACCTTCCAAAGAGAAGAAATTGAGGTTTTTACCGCAAGAACATTGAACAAGACCAGGTTGCTCAAAACATGAGTTTGTTTATTTCACATACTAACAGAGAGCATTTTTGTCAACTTCATTCCAGCCTCTTAAAAAGACAAGCCTAGACACTGATCCTCAGAAACTAGCCAGTAGTAAGCAAAAATTAATCATGCATGTCAAAAAGCACAACAGTACCAAGATTCAACATACATGAGGAAAAATAATGAAATAAAACCAAACTCACTAAACAAACAATGTCCATTACACCAATTGCATAAGCCAGCTCAGCTCAAAAATGAACTATTCCTTTGTCATCTATCAGAAATCAACATAGAGATTATTACAATGGATGATAATAATAATAATAGCACCACTCAGACAAATATTTTTGTCCCTTCCTTTTTCTATCCGAAAGTCATCAAGACTTTTCAGTACTAAATTAACCCCAACCCAACCCACTGCCAGCTCTGTACAACTTACCGTTCCAATCATCGAGATTACAACTTAACTTCTCTAGAAAGAATTTTACTCCTATTATAATTATTTTTGTAGGTTACATTTAATATTTCTTGAGTTGAGAAATAGCAAAAGTCTTCTACCTACACCGATCAAAGCAACATCTTTTCAAAGTCAATTTGGGTATTTTCATGCTTTTTTATCTCGAGATGCAAGATGCAGACAAAATACTAATAAGTTAATTTCCAAATCATAGAAGCTAACCTCCCATTTTTCAAGTTAACATCCAAGCCAAGCAAATTGGAATATTTGAGCCTATTGACTAGATGGAGAGTGGAAGGCTTCCGGCACATCTGCAGCCTCTACAATAACAGACCAAAGAAACATAAGGTCATTTCTGTCATATGTGGAAGTATAAAATAAAATGGAATCAAGGGACCATAGTTACCCCATTCAACATAAATTAGGGAAAATCAATAATAATTATTTTAAAAAGGTAGGTTTACCTACACTAAAGATTGATCATATAAGATTGTTTTATAACTATATAATGCACCACCATTATTTGCAAAGAATTCATTGCTGAAAGGGTATTTTGTCAATTTATGTTTGTTTTTATTAAGAAGAATGGAAATGCCGAAATGTTATTAAGAACAATGCAAAACATTTCCATTCTCCTTACCCTGTTTTAGAGTTACTAATGTGACAGCCATTACAATAATAACCACCACTATATTACATTGAGGCCACCAGATGCAACCAAACAATGTTATTCCCTCAATCCATGTAACAATATCTTACATTAGGAAATTTATTTTTGAATCCAATTCTTTAACAAAAGTATCAGCGCCTATTAATCAAAGTACATAGATAAGTATTTCACCTCCTGCCACCACATAATGTGGGAAAGATCTTTATCACTCGGTACATAATCATTCGATCCTTTGACTTTCTTGGAAGCTTTCGGAACTCCTCTTAAACTCTTCCGGTCTTTGAAACAATAAGCGTGCCTAAACTGCCTGGGCCTATTGTAAATAAATATAGGTTCACAAATTAGATACTAAAAATCACAACAAAAACAAACATGCAACAATCATAACACAAGATCTTGAACTTGTCAATCTTAGTCTGTGTTTAGTAGTTCTTCAGTCGAAAGCGGCTACAAATGCTTAGGGTGCATATTTCAGGGGGGGAAATCCACTAAGCGCTTCTCTATAGAAGCACTCCAAGTGCTTTTTATCCCAAAAAGCGATTTATCTAATCAGCTATGAGCTAACTACCGAATAATAGACACGATGAAGCTTTTGCGAATTTGAAAGCACTTCCGACAATGCCCAAAAAAAAAAAAAAAAAAAAAAAATTATTAATAAAAATATATAATTTTATTAAATTTTAAAAAGAAAAAAAAAATATGTATGTTAATTTTATTTTAAATGTCATACGAAAAACACCAAAAAATACAGAGAGGGGGACATTACAAAAGCAGGGGAGAGGGGGGAAATGGTGAGTAATTGCGAAGAGGGGAACGGACGAAAACGGAGAGGGAGCGCAGCTTAGGAAGCGAAACGACGGCGTTCCTGGTTGGAAGCCAGTACATGGTGTTGTAATAGTGAGTTCAATTTTCTCCTTCAGTGGATAAATTTTTATTTAAACAATCAATATCGAATAGAACATTTCTAGGGTTTTTGTTGATAACGGTGTTTGCTTTTGGGCCTCTTCCCGCCAGAAAAGAACAGAGAAAAAGTTTATTTAGGTTTTTTTTTTTTTCAGAAAAACTTTCAGTGACTGATGAAAGTGAAAGGACAAGTGAATTTTAGGATGTGATGTCCGCTTGTGGATAAATTTTTCTCTTTTACTAAAAGACCATTTCGTCCCTGTATTTTTACAATTTCTCAAGTTAGGATAAGGTCTTTCCATAAGAATCAAATACGTCCATAATTCATATTGTTATTCGATATAATTTTCTTCTCAATTAAAAATATCTAATAGAGATTCGATATAATTTTTAATCTTAATAAAAAAAATTAGATCGGAATTCGAAACGATTTCATCCTAAATCCATATTAGAATCGATAAATCTCTGATAACGTTTTTCCATAAGAATCAAATAGGTCCTTAGAAGAAACACAAGCAATTAATCCAATTCATATATACTTCAAAATAAAAACTTCTACTAAATCATCATTGTTGACGATCTTTAATGTGAAGACTGAAGTATAAAACACACAGAATAGATGACACTCATCAAAGCAGTAAAATCATTGGAATTATTTTGATGAAGGATTTCCTTTTCCGAATTTCGGAGAAGCATAATATTAGGACGATATATATGCCTCAGGATCACATGATACTGCATCTAGAAACCAAATTTTTGAAGTGAACTACTGCTTCGATTACTCGATACACAATTGACCAGTGTTCCTTGGAAAAATGATGACACGATATATAGCTCTTTTTATTTTTTATTTTTGGATAGTTGAAAATCCCGCCATCAATTTATTTTTTATGGGTTTAAGCGGAGCAGAAAAAATATTCGCACGTCTCAGACTTTTATAAGAAACGTATTCCATGAATTCGAACCCAAAGGTCAAAACCTGAGCTCTACACCAGCAAATCACGCCCCTTTAAGACGAAATATAAATCAATTTATAACAATATGAGAGAATTCGGAGAAATTAATAATATTGAGGTAAGATCAATTGAAATAAATTAGGCAAATTTTGCTTAGATTCTCCTCGGGGTTATTTTTAGCCTTAAATCCACGAGATCCACGTGGTTTTAGAACCATATTATAAAGTCTCCAAAATATAACAGTTATAATTAACGACGGCACTGAATTGTTATGAATTTCAAATATTTTATATTAATTCTTAAAATAGGGTCCGATTAAGGATAACAGCATAAAAAAATTAGATTTCATATTATCAAGAATTCATATTACATGATCCATGTAGTAATTTTAGTACCTCTACGAGTGAATTTCCGGTGACAACTTAAATTTTATATAAAAAGTTTCTAGAGACTTAATCGGGTGCTTTTCAAGCAAAGATATTTTTTTCCTGACCTTCCTTGTTTGAATCCATGAGAGATAAAAGATAAATTTGAGCATCGTTCACTTTTTTTTTTTTAAATAATAAAAAAAGACAACGTAGCAAAGGAGAAATAATTAAAAAAAAAAAAAAGAAAAAAAGAAAAGGAATCACCACCTTACAGTTTGTCGGAACATTGAAGACAATGTAATTTGTAAGTTTAGAGGTGTCTGCATGTTAGTGTTAATTTCTGCTATTTAAAAAAAAACAAACAAAAATCGAAATCGAAAAAATAAATGAATTTTTTTTAATTCCTATGTAGTGAAACATAGTCTAATGGTGAGTTCATTTGCTATAAGATGAAATCTTAGAAATAATAAGTACTCAATTGACTGTTATATGATGTCTTGAGTAAATGATTTAAGTTATACTTATAAGCACTTAAAAGTAGGTTTACAACTGTAAGAGTTTAGGTAGTTGATGAAGTTGTTAGACGATGAATGACCGTTTACTTGGATTTTTGTCTTTATTTGCAACTATTTTATGATATATGGTATGGCTAAAAAAAAAAGAAAACTTTTGAAAAAAAAAATGATGAAAAAGCATAAAAAAGACATACTTTGAAAAGAAAAAAAAAAAGATAAACCACCAATCATTGATAAGTGTGAAGTTACCCATGGGCGAGTGTACAAAGCACTTTTGAGATATTTAGGCTGGTTTGACCCTTGGATCCCAATTTTTTAGACAAAATCACCGAGTTGACTTATTTAGGAAGCGAGTCGTGACCGAATCTTTACACACATACTGTGAGTCTAACTTATATGAGTTATTCAATAACTTGGATTTGAGTTGTGTTGAGTACTTTGAAGGTTCTTTTATTTCATTGTTGGAAATTAATTAAGGACATTGTAATGTACAATTATCAAGACTGTTTTATTTGTTTCTTTATTTTTGTGTGATTGCATGAGCATGTGAAAGACGTTTGTGTGTGTCGTCGTTGTAAGCCCACATCAGACTATAACTCATCCACTGGGGCCGTCTAGAGGTTTAAAGGCTTGTTGCATACGCTAAATGCAATCTTAATCCCTATGAAAGTGGTTTAGGTCAATTTATGTTAGTTAGTTTATTTTATTTATTTCTTTTTATTTTGCTCGATGATTAGCAAAATATTAAGTTTGATGGTGTAATGAGCGGTTAATATGCATATATTTACCATCCATTTATTTTACATTTTTTGTGTTATCTCGAGTTGTATGAATGTTTAAGCTTTGTAGGTTAAAATCATAAGACAACTTAATTGGACTTAACGGGCAATTAATCGACAATTTTGGAGCAGAATTCGGTCAAATTTCAGAGTCAGCACGCGCGTCTCGATGCTGAAAGCATGTCGCGACCCACAAATGAAGAAAATCAAGACAGAATGTGAAGTATTTGGGTGCGTCGTGATGTTGGTCATGGCGTGTCGCGTCGCGCCAATAGCAAGTAGCAGAGTCACGACGCGCGTGAATGCACGTCGCGACACAGAGAGGGCGGTATTATTTCGTCCAGACCTCAAATTTTAACAACGAAAGACCCCACAGACCTCCTATATAAATACAAGCTCATCCCAAAATCTAAAAGGAATACATATAACATAATTTCAAAGTCTCATAGCATATAAGAACACATAGAGTAAGACAAAAACCAATTGTTTCAATAGGTGCTGGAGATTGAAGACGAATACTGCAAACGAGAGTTCTTTCTTCTATTTTCTCTCTAGTTTTATCTTTATGAGTTATTATTTTGTATTAATGATTAGCTTGCGTCTATTGAATATCATGAGTAACTAAATCATTAATGTAGAGTTGTAACGGATCCCAAGCACAATATTTAATTAAGTTGCATCTCTTATTCTTGTTAGTTTGTCATTTAATTATTTATTATTCTATGTGTTTGAATGCATGTTATTGTCTGACCAACAATATAATGTCGTGGTAAATCCTTGGGAACTCGACGGAGGAAATTTGGGTTACCCATGATAATAATAAAGCGTGATCCAATTCTTTTGAATAGATTTCCTTATAGGATAGACATATACATGCATGACGTGCGTAGCCAATAATAAATATCGACTTTAATGAATTTGATTTAAGTTAATTAACATATACATATAGTTAATTGGTTTAAACTAAATAATTTTATCTGACCGTTGAAAGTGACTTATAGATAATTTAGTGTTTTAGGTTAATAATTCATAGCAACAATTTAGTTGAATGAAAAGTGTTTGAACTTATTGTGATAAAACTATTGTCATTAAACAGTAATATAAACATGCAAATCAAACAGATCAAACTACCAAAAGTAGATCTAGATGCAAAACCCTAAAACCAGAAAACTTGAAGACAAACCAGAAAATGGAGATTACATAATTGTCCAAGTCGAGATGATCTATGTCCTTAAGAACTTATTGGCCCGTCACAGGTGCTCTACGGTTTCGTATTGCCAACGTTCTCCCAGGATTACTTGGATGCTACTTGTACAAGGAGCACTCCTCAACAAGTTTATGAACTAGGAAGATGGTGGATCTTTCTCAAAACCAAAAAAATAAAATGTCTGGAGAATTTGGATATTTATATGTCTTGTCTTTTTTTTTTGTTAAAAAAAAAACTCTTTTCAGATTTGGAGTAAGGACCCCTTATAAAGGAGTAGAGGGGTGCCATAGGGCACCCCTTGAGGTGGGGTTGCAACCCTCCATGGATTGTAACCACTCAAGCACCCCTTAGCCATCCAAAAAGACATATATACCCTTATGAAATAATTAAAGAATTTTCAACAATCCCCCACAATTCTTCAAATATTCATTCAGACACGTGAGAGAGATCCCGTGAGCTAAAGCTGCATCGAAATAGGTAGCTTTCGCCTTGAACCTTTCCTAGTGAATGACAATCGGATTTACTTGGCAAACCAGTGACCCTTAGTCTTGAACTGTTCTGTCGTTGGTGTATACCAAGACAATTGCCAACACACAGCTTTAATTCGACCATTTTCCCGTTCAACGGTTGTGTTCATTTTGGCCCTGAACAACGGTCCTGGATTCATCAAGCACTTTAGGGTAACCCGCCTTTAAAGGTTCCCATGGAAGCGGCCTCACTTCTTACTTGAAATAGGTGATCTACTATGAAGAGGTAATATGTCTTTACCCCCATTAGGACTCATCTCCTAATATAATGATCATTAAAAGCCTTAGCTTATCCTAACCAATGACAGACAGCACTCACGTCATTATCGGAATGGGAAAGAGTACGAAACTCTTCAGTGCTCGTTTGGAATTGCACAAAGTTTCTGTTGTCCCTTTTGAACCTAGATCTTGGGATCTCCAGTCAACTAGGTTGGGTTTCCACAGTGACAATTCTTAGATTATAGGCTTCAAGCCCATTCCCCTTGATGACTTCTCAACTTGCTCTCGAGGTAAACCTTTAGTTAGTGGATCCGCTAGGTTTTCCTTCAACCTGACATAATCGATCGTTATTATGCCACTTGAGAGCAGTTGAAGTATGGTATTATGTCTCCGACGTATGTGTCGAGACTTACCATTATACATTGTATTTTGGGCTCTCCCAATAGCCGATTGGCTGTCACAATGTATGCTTATTACTGGCACCAGTTTGGGCCAACTAGGAATATCCTCCAGGAAGTTTCTAAGCCATTCTGCTTCTTTCGCTGTTTTGTCTAACGCTATGAATTCTGATTCCATAGTAGACCGGGCAATACACGTTTGCCTCGAGGATTTCCATGACACGGCTGCATTACCAAGTGTGAAAATGAATCCACTCGTGGATTTGGAATCCACCGTATCAGATATCCAGTTAGCATCGCTGTAACCCTCTAGTACAGCAGGATATCTCTTGTAATATAGCCCATATTTTGAAGTTTCTCTCAGATACCTCAAAACTCTTACTATGGCTTTCCAGTGGTTGTGTCCTGGATTGCTCGTATATCTGCTAAGCCGATTCACAGCTTGAGCGATATCAGGTCGTGTGCAATTCGTGAGATACATCAGACTTCCGATGATTCTCGAATACTCTAGTTGCGATATGCTTGAACCAGTATTCTTTGATAAATGAAGAGTTAGGTCTACAGGGGTTCTAGCCACATTTAGATCCCCTTTGATATATTATCGAGTATCTTCTCAATATAATGAGTTTGTGATAATATATATCCGTCCGATGTTCTAGAAATCTTTATTCCTAGGATCACATCAGCTATCCCCATATCTTTCATATCAAATCTGCTGGATAACACGTTTTTAGTAAACTGAATCATTTCATGATTACTACCAATTATCAGCATATCGTCAACATAGAGACACACAATGACATATCTTTTTTGAGTTGTTTTGGTGTACACACACTTATCACACTCATTGGTTTTGAACCCATTTGACAACATTTCTTTGTCAAATTTCTCATGCCATTGTTTCGGTGCTTGTTTTAATCCGTACAGGGATTTTACAAGTTTGCACACCTTCTGTTCTTGTCCAGGAACACTAAACCCTTCTGGTTGTTCAATGTAAATCTCTTCATCCAAATCACCATTCAAGAATGCCGTCTTTACATCCATTTGATGTATTCCAAGACCAAATATAGCTGCTATGGCTATGAGCATTCTTATCGATGTGATGCGAGTCACTGGTGAATAGGTGTCAAAGTAATCAAGGCCTTCCTTTTGTCTATAACCTTTTATGACAAGTCTGCCTTATACTTATCTATTGATCCATCCGTTTTCATCTTCCCTTTGAATATCCATTTGTAGCCCAGCGGCTTACAACCTGGCGGAAGATCAACCAACTCCCAAGTATGGTTCTGTAGGATTGAATCAATCTCACTGTTAATAGCCTCTTTCCAAAGAGGTGCCTCCGGAGAAGCCATAGCTTCTTTATAGCTTTGAGGCTCATTTTCTAACAAGTATGTCAGAAAATCAGGACCAAACGACTTAGACGTTCTAGCTCTTTTGCTACGTCTAGGCTCGATTGTCTCAGCATTTACACGTTGATCTGATTTCAGGTCAACCTGATCATTATCCTTGACAGTGTCAGTTGTCATTTTGAGAGACCCTGTTATTTGTCTTTCCTTATAAGGAAACGTCTCTTCAAAAAATATCGCATTCCTTGACTCAATTATCACATTTGGATTGATGTCAGGAATCTCTGACTTGTGTACCAATAATCGATACGCACTACTGTTGTGAGCATATCCAATGAATACACAGTCAACAGTTTTGGGTCATATTCTAACCTTCTTAGGTTTAGGAACCATTACTTTGGCAAGACACCCCCACACTTTGAGGTATTTGTAAGAAGGTACGAAACCTTTCCACAATTCATATGGTGTCTTGTCTAGTCTTCTGTGAGGAAGCTTGTTCAGAACGTAGTTCGCGGAAAGCAAGGCTTCCCCCCACAAGTTCTGGGGTAGACCCGAACTTGTCAACATGGCATTCATCATTTCCTTCAACGTTCGGTTTTTGCGCTCCGTAATTCCGTTCTGTTGAGGAGAATAGGGAGCAGTGGTTTCGTGAATAATTCCGTGCATAGAACAATATTCACCGAATGGTGAAACATATTCACCACCTCTATCACTCCTGATTCTTTTGATTTTCTTGCCAAGTTGATTTTCAACTTCGCTCTTATAGTGCACAAAGCTCTCAATAGCTTCTGCTTTGCTTCTCAGCAAGTACACATAGCAGAATCTTGTGATGTCATCGATAAAAGTGACAAAGTACTTTTTACCGGCTCTTGTTTGCACAATATTCATGTCACATACATCGGTATGTACAAGTTCTAGCGGTTCAGAACTGCGTTCTATAGAATGAAATGATGTTCTATGCATTTTTGCTTCAACACATGCTTCACACTTATGTTGGCTATCAATTGCAATTTTAGGTATAAGGTCCATGTTAATTAATTTACGCATGGTATCATAATTAACATGTCCTAACCTCCCATGCCATACATTTTGTGACACAATAATATAAGCAGACGAACTAGCTTTATTAATAGCACGATTAACAGTCATTACATTTAGCTTGAAAAGGCCCTCAGTTAGGTTTTTCTACATATACACATATTCTTAGTCATTACAAACTTATCAGAAACAAATACAAGCTTAAAACCAGCCTTACTAAGAAGAGAGCCCGAGACCAAGTTCTTCCGAATATCTGGAACGTGCAGTACATTCTTCAATGTTAGCTCCTTTCCGGATGTCATCTTTAGAACCATTGTGCCTTGTCCAACCACCTGAGAGGTAGACGAGTTTCCCATGGTCAGATGATCGCCGCCATCGACCTTCTGGTACATGGAAAACATCTTACTGTCTGCACAGATATGACGAGTAGCCCCAGTGTCTACCCACCATTCTCTCGGATTCCCAACTATGTTGGCTTCGGTTACCACTGCTGATAGTTCCATCTCTGAGATATCATCAGTCAGCTGCTCGCCTTCAGTAACATGGGCCTCATATTTCTTTTTCTTGCCCTTGTCCTGAAACTTCTTGTTCCTGTAGTCCTTTGACATATGACCGCTCTTTCCACAGTTGTAGCATTTTCCCTTGAACTTCTTGTTCCCAGAGTCAGCTCCACTGTTCTTTCTCTTTTTGCTACCCTTTGCACCTTCAATGATGTTGGCCTTAGACTCCAGAGTCTTGTAGCTGGCCTTCTCGGACATCCTGTTGTCCTCCTCGATTCTCAATCGAACACTGAGGTCTTCAAGGCTCATCTGCTTCTTTTTGTGTTTCAGATAGCTCCTGAAGTCCTTCCATGATGGAGGCAGCTTTTCAATTATGGCGGCAACTTGAAACATCTCACAGAGTTTCATTCCCTCATCCAGTATTTCATGAATGATCAATTGCAGTTCACCCAACTGAGACATCACCGTCCTTGAATCTACCATCTTGTAGTCCAGGAACCTACCCACGAAAAATTTCTTTTGTCCGACATCTTCGGTTTTGTACTTCTTCTCGAGAGATTCCCAGAGAACCTTCGCAGAAGTCATGCCTTGGTACACATTGTACAGGGTATTGTCAAGACCACCCAAAAGGTAGTTCTTGCATAAGAAGTCTCCAGACATCCAAGTCTGTTCTCGCTCTTCCTTGGCCAATTCAGATTCACCCTCCACAGGACCCGGAGGATCTTTGAGGAATTTAGCCAACTGGAGAGTTGTTAGGTAGAACAGCATTTTGCTCTGCCACTGTTTGAAATTTGCCCCACCAAATTTCTCCGGCTTTTCTCCGTGAGAGACTGGTACCGTGATATTTCCGCTAGCCATTTGTAACAGAAAATCAACAGGGTTCAATCAGTCTACGAAAGACAAATTACACAATGATCAACGAATGATCTTGTTCAAAGTGAAGTACTAGGTAGTCACTTTTTTTTTAATGGACGAAAGTTCCAATAAACACAAGTCCTTGAATTTCAACTAAAGATACTTAAGGAAAATTGAGTGAACGAATATTTTTCGAACACTTTTTCCAATAGGATCTTTTAGCAATTCACAACCCAGATTTTCACTTTTCCAATAGCACAGTTAATACGATAAAAGTAGATATATATGTCAATCAAGATTGGATGGAATTACTTGTGTATTATTACACTTTAAATTCTCAACCAATTATGCAACAACCAATCAATTTCAACTTTATCACTATGTGTATGCTTGTGATAATTGAACAACTTAATAATAACTTAAATCTATACTACCAAGATTAATGTGTTTACAGTATATGACTAACCAAGTTAATATTAATTAAAGTTTGCAGTTTATGATACTTACAGGACAAAGTCGTTAGTGTCACGTTCGTATCTACGTTCGAACGAGACTGTCTAGTGTGTGTGTGTTCGTGTTGCGTTTGATAACGCGTTCGAACGAAGTGTTTCCAGAGAGTTCACGTTCGAGTAGCGTTTGATAACGCGTTCGAACGGTTATGATTCCAGAGAGTTCACGTTCGTATATCGTTCGTGAACGCGTTCGAACGGAATGATTCCAGAGAGTTCACGTTTGAGTTGCGTTTAGGACTCGTTCGAACGTTCTAAGGTAGAAGGCTTGCGTTCGAGTTGCGTTTGAAGACGCGTTCGAACGTTCTTACGAAAATTCAAATTTTTAGCCTTCGCGTGCGTCGGGCGTTCGAACGCCCTACGAGTTTTTCATGCACAGTTCGTATTTTCCAGAAAATATTCAAACCCTAACATGCAAATTACTATCTAATAACACGATACAATAAGTTCTTAAGATTGTGATAAAACTATTGTCATTAAACAGTAATATAAACATGCAAATCAAACAGATCAAACTACCAAAAGTAGATCTAGATGCAAAACCCTAAAACCAGAAAACTTGAAGACAAACCAGAAAATGGAGATTACCAAGTCGAGATGATCTCTGTCCTTAAGAACTTATTGGCCCGTCACAGGTGCTCTACGATTTCGTATTGCCAACGTTCTCCCAGGATTACTTGGATGCTACTTGTACAAGGAGCACTCCTCAACAAGTTTATGAACTAGGAAGATGGTGGATCTTTCTCAAAACCAAAAAAACAAAATGTCTGGAGAATTTAGATATTTATATGTCTTGTCTTTTTTTTTGTTAAAAAAAAAAACTCTTTTCAGATTTGGAGTAAGGACCCCTTATAAAGGAGTGGATGGGTGCCATAGGGCACCCCTTGGGGTGGGGTTGCAACCCTCCATGGATTGTAACCACTCAAGCACCCCTTAGCCATCCAAAAAGACATATATACCCTTCTGAAATAATTAAAGAATTTTCAACACTTATTATTTGCGTGCTTATGTGAAGTTACAACCCTAAATTCTTTTATCATATAAGGTTTTCCCTAAAATTTATTATTTGTTGTTTATTTAGATTTTCAGTTATTAAATTAGTTTAATCAACTCATTATTTAAGCAATTGTTTAATTTTAATTAAGTATGTTAGTTTTAATATTAATAAGAGAAATAATAAGTGTATGTGATTACGATATCCAACTTTCTATCACTGTATTACTTGATCGATACGTACTTTTACGTGCATTATTAAAATCGCGATCAACTTCTTAACTTCGTAGTTCGTAAGCGAAATTCAATAATACAAACTAAAACATTTAACATTTTATTAGTTTTATTAATTTTTTATGATATATGGACAAAGTATAAATATTTAAATTATAATATAATAGCATTATACTTACAAAAATTAAGATATAATTGTTGTATATTTATAGCAGTGCCGGTCCGGCGGATCTAGTGCTAGGCAAGTGAGGTTAAGGCCCAAGATTTTATTAATAGATACTTATGTACCTAAAAAAATTACAAAAATATATTTCTTATTTAAATATATATATATATATATATATTGTTGGCCGATAAAATCCCCGCAGGACGAATTCGTCCTAGAACGAGAAGAGGTGCGAAGAAAAGAAGGGCGATGGAGCGAAGAACGATAAAAAGACTTGGGACGATCGAGCCAATGGTTAGGGCGAAAAGTACGATGCAGTTACCTTCACTACCGAAGCAGTTAGGCGGTTGTTCCTCCACGATCAGGCAGTTAGGACACACAACCCATCAGTTTATGAAAAAGCATGATTCATAACTGCAAAGGAATGGTAGAACTGCCCAAGTCAGTTACCAAGCGGCACTATAAAAGCTCGCATATCCCAAGAGAAAGGAAAAAAGAATGAAGACTCAATCGAGCATATTTTATCTTTTTATTTCTTAGCTTGTAACCTAGAACTGTAACTTGTGTACTTGTGCCCCTTGGAGGCTTATTCACTTGATTCAATACACCCCTTGCTGAGACTTTCTCTCAGGAGGTTTGAACCTTACACGCTCTTTTTCCTGCACGCGTAAAACCTGCGCAAACAGTTTTTGGTGACCACAGTGGGAGAATTGGTGTAACAAAGTGGAGATGCCTCCGAAAAGAAACGCTCAGACTGGCTCAACCGCGGAGGAAGGTGGACTGGAGCAAACCAACCAGCCCAGCGTTCCAGCCATAGTGGGTCAGTTCGAGGGTCTAGCAGATGTCAGCCGGTACGAACCAATGAGGGAGCTCAGCCCTAATGCGGTGCGCGCATTGATTGGCGAATTCACACAGGATGTCGTCGAACAGGTCAGGCTCCAAAATGCGCATGTTGTGGACAAATTCGTATCGACTAGTAACTTGCACTATGAAAATATGGCCAAACACTTAAGCTCAATGACCGAATTGGTGGCCAAATGTATAAGCGGCGGAACAGCACTGCCGTCGACCACGCCTCTCCCTACAGTAGGCGGTCAGGAAGCTGGTCCTAGAGGTGTTCCCCTGCAAGGAACCAATACCCCTATGGTTCCCAGAGGAGGGACGAGCCTTGAAGGGCACGGCCCACAATTAGGGCCAAACATTCACCAAGGGCCAAATATGGCTCAACATGAAATCGTGGTGCCTCAGGGTGTCCAAACTTCCAAGGGACAGAATCATGATTACGTCACACTCCCGAGAGGGCCGCAACCGCCCTCTATAGCCGTGCCATTCAATGGCAACGATATGCTAAGGGAGCAAATGACCGAAATCCTGCAAAACCAATTCGGTCTAGGCATACGACCAATTCGGCCTAGATATCGGAAGCCTTACCCTGATTGGGTCGATGTGGCTTATCCTTGGCCGAGGAATTACAGGATACCAGATTTTACCCTCTTTACGGGATCTGGAGAAGTTTCCACTATGGAGCACATAGGACGCTTCACCCTTTCAGTGTGGGGAAGTCAATGATTTCCATAGACTAAAGTTGTTTCATGGTTCGTTATCAGGGGTGGCTTTCTCCTGGTATGTCAGCTTACTAGCCAATTCAGTAGAAAGTTGGCAGCAAATGGAGCAACTGTTCCATGCGCAGTTTTATAAGGCTGAATCTGAAGTGGCCTTGGCTGATTTGGCAAATTTGAGACAATTGCTAGGGGAATGGGCCGAGACGTTTCTACAACGATTTAAGGTAGACCGAGGCCGATGTTACGTTTCTTTGCCCGAAAAGGAGTTCGTAATAATCGCTCAAGGATGCCTGAATCTCGATCTGAAGAAGAAGTTCCAGGATCGTGAGTTTGGGACCTTCCCCAACTCACTACCAGAGTGGTGCGCTATGAGCGATTATTACGAGAAGAGGAGCAGATGAAAAATTCGAGCAAATGGACGTATTACAGAAACATTGACTACGAGATGGGCGAAGTGAACGCCGACTCAGCCGATCTATGTTTGGCCGAATTGGTGAAAGGGAAACCCTACTGTAGGCATTGCATTTTTGCATGTGAAACCCGATGATGAGTCTCATTTGGAGGCACTACCTTTTGAGTCACGAAAGCCACGGGAAACAGATATCGGAAGGGGAAATTCAGGATAAACAAGCTCACTGTCTTCGTTAGTGCTGCGTTCGTTATTTCGTTCGAACGGTAAACAGATTGCGGGCGTTCGTGTCGCGTTCGAGGAAGCGTTCGAACGGTGTCGGTAATTCTGGTTTTGCTGCTAGCCTCACGCCCAGCCCATTTAGCTCCCCAAAGCCCATAAAAACACATCCCAAATTAAATAAATAAATATTGATTTAATCATTAAACTTTAAATAAAATATTTAAAACATTTACCAAACTTAAACTAAAATCATGCCTAATTTAAACAATTTGAATATCTTACATACTAAAACTAAAAAGAAGATATACCTAATTAAAATCAATCATAACAAATTAAAAATATTGACTTCCTAATCTAACAAATTAAATGCCTAATCCTAACCAATCAAATATATTGTATTCCTAATCTAGCCAAGACATGTCCCCCAATCAAATCCATTGCTTTCCTTACCTAGCACTAAATCATATCCTTATTGAATGCACCAAATCCCTTCCTTGTGAGACAAGGTGAACCCCTAACCCTTCTCTATATATAAACAACCCCTAACCAAAGCCATCTCCTCCTTCACACAACCTAAGTCACGCCCAAGCCCTAGAAACACACCAAGACTCACGGCCAAAGCAAGAAATCAAAACAAAACAAAATTTTCTCTCCATCTCATCCCCCTTAGCTGTGAACCCATCTCCCTTGCACCCCCTCCATAGCCGAATTTCTGTAGCCAACACATCCCCCCATACAGCCCTTACAACCACTAAAACACCCCCTAACAAACACTCAAAAAAACAGCCCATGAATTACCTTAAAACAGCAGCCCAAATCCTTAAAAACAGTAACATAAAAACTGCATAGATAATCTTAAAAATAATCACATACAACTGCACTAAGAACCCACACAAACTTGGAATAGTTCATTGAAAACGTTAAAACAAGTGGCCCGTGCAGTGAGCAGCAAGACAGAGACCGAATAGGAGCAGAACGGAGTTCGAACCGCAAGCAAAACAGCAAAGCAGTGAGCTAGGACGCTGAACCAGTGAACCAGAAAAGTTACGGAGCTTTACCCCTTCCGATCTTCGTGAAACGCGCGAGTCCGAGAGACGGCTTAAAAGGTTAGACCTGAGGGTATTTTTCACACCCATCTCTACGTGATTTTGTTGTTGTTTATTTTGGATTATATATTTTACTTATTCGTTGAATTCTGTTTATGTATGATGTGTGTTGTGGGTATGGGATGAATGAGAAATGTGTTAACTCGCTCGCGGTATATCGGATGGAAACCCGGACATAAATTTCATAGCCGATTCCGAATGGACGGTAATATGATCTGTACTCGGGACACAACTCCACGTACCGCTTGAGTAAACGGCACTATCTTTTGCCTTGTGTTGCTTTGGTTTGTTTATTTTTCGTCACTTGAATGTTGTATGTTGTTTATTTATGCATGATTCAATCAAGCGCATGGGTTTAGTGAGTTAGTCCAAAGGTCCTCCATTTGAGAGACGAAGAGCCGAAAAGGCCACCTTTGTGACACTACTTCACCGCGCCGGTTGATGTGTGTTCGGTGGATGCGAGATACGTTCAATCGGGCATACTTAGTTTGATATTATTGATTTTATCTTTTATGCATGGTTCAATCAAGCGCATGGGCTTAGTAAGTGGAATGAAAGATCCCTTATGGGGAGGGGTTAAAACCCTTTACCACGATGCTTTGCCGCACCGGTTGATGTGTGTTCGGATTGGATGTAAGATGTGTTCAATCGGGCATACTTGGTTTTGATATGATTGGCTCTATTTTTGTATGTGTGATGTGATGCGCATGGGCTTAGTATGTTGGTCTAAATGTCCTCTCTTTGAGAGACCAAGAGCCCCAAAAGGCCACCTTTACGGCAGTACTTCGCCGCGCCCCTTTATTTTGTTGTTTATGTATTGCGTCCCATTTCATACATCAGGTCTGTTCCCGTTCGAACGCGTTTACGAACGCAACTCGAACGCGCATACATTTTGCCTTATCATGCATCAGGTCTCATTTCTGTTCGAACGCGTTAACAAACGCCATACGAACGTGAGCATTCTGTTTCATTTCCGTTCGAACGCGTTAACAAACGCCATACGAACGTGAGCATTCTGTTTCATTTCCGTTCGAACGCGTTAACAAACGCTATACGAACGTGAGCATTCTGTTTCATTTCCGTTCGAACGCATTTACGAACGCTACACGAACGCGAACACACTGAACTGAGACATATTCATCACATGCCACACATAATTGTTTCTTAGGTGATTTTTATGGAACCACACATAGTCATTCTTATCTTTGTGCACATAATAATGAAAAGCATGTTTATTCCATTAGTTGCGTCGTTTGCCTTAGTCTTGATTTAACGCATTACGATTCATATGTCTATGCCATGATGACTTTGGAGTATTATTCTTGTGTATATCGGATGGAAACCCAGACATAAATTCCGTAGCCGATTCCGAATGGACGGTAATGCGGTATGTACTTGGGATACAATTCCACGTATCACTTGGAAGAGTGCTCACGTGTATGCTTGTGCGGATATTATGTATGCTTGTGTTTTCATGAATATGATATGCTGAATGAAGTTGTATGTTCATTGTTACTTTGAGGTATTTTGTTAGACATGTGTTATTAGATATGAGATATATGCGAAATGTATGTATGAGTGTTATTTTGTACCCATGAATATAGAAGCATGATATTCTTAGGAATAAATGTTACTTAAGCCTGATTAAATTATTATGTAAATCCTTTCATTACAAATGGCATAAGTAAGGGACCATTCCGAACCCAACGGTTTGAGGTCTTCCCTTGCGAGGGGTGAGTGCGACCTTAAATCTCATTTTCCCGGTTCACACCGGGTGGCGACTCCATTACTCTCCGGTTTAGTCCTCCGTGGCTACTCCGTACTCCCAACTAGGCCGCGAGCCTAGGAACAGCATGCGTCGCCCCAGATTTCTGTGTTCCCACAGTCTGGCGACTCCACTGGGGATAGAGAATCGGCCCCGAAATATTGTCTTGTGATGTTTGGATTTATGTTTTAATTGACCGTGTCTATAGTGGATAAAGTGAGGGTTTAATCAAAGGCATTTTAAGGCTAGGTAATGGTTTGGTGTCTTCCTTCATTCACTACCTTTCTAGAAGGAAAAGCTGTGAAGGCACCTAGATAGCCATCTACTGGTAGCCTATTGTGATGGACTAATTTGGAGGACTCGTTGTTTATTCCTGACAACAAGCGATAAGAGCCTAAGAGGCTTGGGTATTTAAGTGAGCCTCGCTCCACCTTCCCTCTGGGGGATCTACAACGGGAAATCCATTTGACAGTCCGTCACACACCATAGCTCATTGGCACGTACCTTAGTGTATAAAAAGGGGTGCGCTCACTTGGTTGCTCGAACCCTTGAGTGGGGAGACCTAGTTGTGGGCCATCCTTCGCCGGTGAGAGCCTTTGTCTATACTCTTGCTAACCCACCCATAGACTGGGTTGGCTAAAGTAACAATTATTTCCTTGAATATGTGCTTGTGGACCATCCTCATTTGGATGCAGTTGGACTATTGTCAGAAATGCGGGCTTGCTTAGCCATTTAAACTGGGGCAAGTTCACACCTTATGACTATTAGGCCAAAAGCTTCTGAAATGTTGATGGGCCACTTTTGTAGAAATTATTATGTCATGTTTGCATCATCTTTCTTTTATGCTTGTGTTTGGGAACATCGTTGTTTGGATCCATTTGGACCATTTATCATGGGATATGGGCTTGTTGGGCCATTTAAACTGGGACAAGAACACATCTTATGACGATTGGGCCAAAAGGCTTCTAAATAACAATGGGCCATTTATGATTGTGTTCGGAATATTATCATTTGGATTTAGTTGGACTCTTTGCCATAAGACATGAACTCGTTAGGCCATTTAAACTGGGACGGGTTCACTCTTATGACAGTTGTCCCAAAAGCTTCTAAACTGATAATAGGCCGATTTTTTTGAGAATTTTATTTGATTTAATATATGTTATATACTTCTTATGCACATCATGCATACATATACCTTGTTGACATCCTCTGTGTCTTAAAAAAGAGACCATAGATACCGTTTGGGTTAGAGAAGGAACCAGACTCACTAAAAGAACAAGTATGAGTGAATCCGATAATGAGGTGTCCCGTATGGATCAGTTAGAGGATGGTCTCGCCAAGATCACTGAACAATTGCAGGCTTTGACTACTGCTATGGCTGGTATAGCTGGGTCTCATGCCGGGGTTAATTCTGGGGATATGAGGCAAGAGGAATCTCCGAACAGATTGGGGGATGATATCCCCGCTTTTGATGATGATATGGCAGAGTATGCAGCAGGCAGAGTATCTGGGTCTCAAGCAGAGTTACAAAAACTTCGGGATCAGGTTGAGTCGGTTACCCGTAAGATGAGGGGTAAGAATGAGGATCTGCTGGATTATGACACACTGACTTTCGAGGAACAGTTGCCAGCACAATTCAAGATGTCTGATATGGCTAAGTTTAACGGGAATGGGGATCCAAGGGTGCATCTCTGACAGTTTTTATCAGTCATGAGTTCAGTTGGCCTGTCCCACGCGCCAAGTGCAGAAAATGTTTGGAATGTCGCTCGAAGGAGCTCCCGTGGTGTGGTACCACAGTTTGGAGAAGAAAGTGAAGGAAGATTGGAGGGAGTTGGTTGATGCATTCCTGAAGCAGTATGTCACTGACTTAGAGATCGATCTGTCACTCCGCGATCTGGAGAATGTTAAGCAGAAATCGGAGGAGAGTTTTAAGGAGTACGTAGACCGATGGAGGGGTCAGTTGTTGAAAATGCAGACTAGGCCCTCAGAGAAGGACCAGATTAAAATGATCATTAAGGGCACCAAGCCCTCCATCTATGGGAAGCTGAGGAGGATGACCTCCATGATTACTGATTTTCGGCAGTTGAGGGAAACTGTCATGGACATTGAGGAAGAAGAGGCCGAGAATAGAAAATTCTATGGTCTGAACAGGAGGCCCATTGGGGGAACATCGGGAGCAAAGCCGTTTCTTTCTGCTGAGATCGCGCCGCTATCCGGAACCGGCAGTTTTCTAACTTGGGAAGGCCTCTGTCAAAAGTGCTAGAGAAACTGAAGAGGCAAGGGCTTTTAAAGCCTTTAGAAGCCAAACCTATCCCAACCCACCACCACCACATTTCAATCTCAACCTTTACTGTTATTTCCATCAGCAGAAGGGCCATGACACTGACAATTGTGCCCGACTGCGCCACGAGATCCAAGACCTCATTGACTCCAAAAAGATACCTGACCCCGAAACCGAACAACCAGACACAAACAGAAACCCCTTACCCAATTACCGAGCAGTACCCCCACCAATCTACATGATCAATTCTGGCCTCCCAGAAGACCTTGTCCTGAAATCCTTCCACCCTCAAGCCTTTTGCCTTGGAATTTGGGATAGTACTAGTGAAGATGAGGCAGAGCAATGGAAAAGTTTTTGGCTTGATTTCTCTAGCAGTGATGACGAAGAAGTAAGGGGAATGACGCGTAGCGGTCGTTTTTACAATGATATGGCGGAGAAGGGTAAGAGAGTTTTGACAGATGGTAGAGAAGTGGTTGAGACTGCAGAAAATACTGAGGGGGATATAGTGCTGAGGCAATTGAGGAAGACTAGAGCACATGTGAGTATCTGGGAACTGTTATGCGCATCCCGAGAGCATAGACAGGCCATGGTTGAGGCCTTGAGCAAAATTGTGGTACCAGAAGACGCCAACCCTGCAATGTTTGTTGGGTCAGTTCAGAAAGAAGCTTTGCAGATATCTTTTTCTGAGGATGAACTTCCAGCATAAGGGAGGAATCATAATAGGCCTTTATTTATCAGGGCCGAAGTGAGGGGCAAGAAAACTTCATGTGTAATGGTGGATGACGGTTCGTCCATCAATGTGTGCCCACTGAAAATTCTAGCAAAATTGGGTATGAAAGCAACAGACTTGGACCCCTCCAGTATGACTATTAAACCTTATGATGACAGTAAAAGAGGAGTTGAGGGTACCTTTGTGGCTATGGTCAAGGTAGGACCGATTGAAGATGAGGTTGAGTTCACAGTGCTGGACATCCCAGCCACTTTTGCCTTATTGTTGGGAAGGCCTTGGTTTCACAAACTTGGGGGCGTACCTTCCACTTTGCATCAGATGATCAAGTTCCCGTATGAGGGAGAAGTTGTTACTATCTGGGCTGAGGTAGATAATGCCGTGGCTGCCTTGGAGATACAACCTTTCACAAGGTTTCAGGTGTCAGCTACTTTTGAGGAATGGGTGGATCCTAGGGTGGCTAGGATTATGGAGAAAATGAAATTTGAACCGGGTGAAGGTTCAAAATTGCCAGATTTCAGAGGGCAGACCACTCGGAAAGGTTTGGGGTATAAGTCTGATGAAGAAAAGCCAAAGGTCAAGAAAAGGGGCCTGAAACTGATGGAATGTTTTGTAAAGGCTTCAGGATATCAAGGGGAGCCTGAACCTGTGGAAGTTAATGGAGTTGTGGTACCGGGATTTGAGATCTTCCAGGATCTGTTGGGTGAGAAACCGCTGGTTAAAGAAGCTGTGGAAGTAGAGAATTGGGAAGAAGAATTGATGAAGTTGGAAAGCCTGACTCTGGGAGAGGACAAAAAGCCTGAGGAAGACCTGATTGCAGAGGAAGAAGTGTCTATGGATGATGAAGACATTTACCTTCCTGATTTGTTTGAATGTACTTCCGCATTATCCAATAATAAAGACATTTCTTTTGCTTACTTGCCTGAGTCATTTCCGTTTGCTCTGCACGAATCAAGCATATTTGATATCAGTTCAGCCAGAACTACTGCATTTAACTTGGGTACACTTGAGAACCCCAAGGAAATTCTGATTGCAAGTGAAGTAACCTCCGAAGAGAGGGAGAAACTAGAAGAAGTGTTGGTCAGATATGCCAAAGTGTTTGCTTGGTCCTATGAGGACATGCCTGGGGTAGACAGAAACATTGCGCAACACACGATACCAACTTATCCGAATATGAGGCCAGTAAAACAGAAACTCCGACGGATGAGACCAGAATGGGCTGAGAAAGTCAGAGAGGAAGTTAAGAAACAGATAGATGTGGGGTTCCTGGAAGTAGTAAAATATCCAGAGTGGTTGGCTAATATAGTGCCGGTGCCGAAGAAAGATGGGAAAGTCAGAATGTGTGTAGACTACAGAGATCTCAACAAGGCTTGTCCGAAAGATGATTTTCCTCTGCCGCATATAGATGTTCTGGTTGATAGTGCGGCTTTATCTGCTATGTATTCATTTGCAGATGGATTTTCAGGTTACAATCAGGTTCTCATGGCTGAGGAAGATAAACACAAGACTGCATTTGTTACCGAGTGGGGTACTTATTGTTACAAGGTTATGCCGTTTGGGCTTAAGAATGCGGGGGCTACCTATCAGCGGATGGCCACCACACTTTTCCACGACCTAATGCACAAAGAGATTGAGGTGTATGTGGATGACATGATGGTGAAATCAGAGACAAGAGTTTGGCATATTGAAGCACTGGAAAGGTTCCTTCAGAGAGTTGACAGATATAACCTGCGGCTAAATCCCAAGAAATGTGTGTTTGGGGTGACATCAGGGAAATTCAGGCCTAACTGGGAAGAACCTTACATCGTTCAGAAAGTCATGGGAAATGGAGCAGTGAAGTTGTCAGACCTCGAGGGGAATGAATTCACAGAACCAATCAATGTCGACAGGTTGAAGTTGTACTTTGCTTGAGAAGACTTGGTCGCCAGTGGAAGACCTAACCCAACGGAATAAGAAAACTCCTGCATACATGCATACACGTAACCTATATTGCATATTTTTGTGTTTGTTCTGTTTTGTGTAAACAGGTGTTGAAGACGGAAAAGAGCGAGCAGTAAGCCAATCAGAGATAGTAAAAGCACAGTATTTGATATGGGCAGTAATCTGAAGATTGAGGTCCCAATGAAGTTAAGTTCCGGGTACGGGTCTCGGAGGGCGAAGTCCACATCACATCATATCAGCTTGGGGGCGAAGCCCATATCGGCTGAGGAGCGAGGCTCCACATCATATCAGCTTGGGGGCGAAGCCCATATCGGCTGGGGAGCGAGGCTCCACATCACATCATGTCAGCTTGGGGGCGAAGCCCATATCGGCTGAGGAGCGAAGCTCCACATCATTATTTTCTGGATGCGTCCCAGGGTCGAGGCCCATATTTTGTCAGCGGTATTGGGATGCGTCCCAGGGTCGAGGCCCCCGTTGTCAGTTGCAGCTATTGGGATGCATCCCAAGATCGAGGTCCACTGCATCATCATTTTCGGGATGCGTCCCAGGGTCGAGGCCCATATTTTGTCAGCGGTATTGGGATGCGTCTCAGGGTCGAGGCCCCCGTTGTCAGTTGCAGCTATTGGGATGCGTCCCAGGATCGAGGTCCACTGCATCATCATTTTCGGGATGCGTCCCAGGGTCAAGGCCTATATTTTGTCAGCGGTATTGGGATGCGTCCCAGGGTCGAGGCCCCCGTTGTCGGTTGCAGCTATTGGGATGCGTCCCAAGATCGAGGCCCACATCATCAGCAGTATCGAGATGCGTCTCAGGATCGAGGTCCACTGCAGTATCAGCTCAGCTCGAGACAGCTAGCTAACCAGGTAAGTAAAAATGCATTGCATAGACTTTGATAGGACTGTCACTGTCACACACTGCACAAGCCCCATCAAAGTGGGGGCGACTGTAGGCATTGCATTTTTGCATGTGAAACCCGATGATGAGTCTCATTTGGAGGCACTACCTTTTGAGTCACGAAAGCCACGGGAAACAGATATCGGAAGGGGAAATTCAGGATAAACAAGCTCACTGTCTTCGTTAGTGCTGCGTTCGTTATTTCGTTCGAACGGTAAACATATTGCGGGCGTTCGTGTCGCGTTCGAGGAAGCGTTCGAACGGTGTCGGTAATTCTGGTTTTGCTGATAGCCTCACGCCCAGCCCATTTAGCTCCCCAAAGCCCATAAAAACACATCCCAAATTAAATAAATAAATATTGATTTAATCATTAAACATTAAATAAAATATTTAAAACATTTACCAAACTTAAACTAAAATCATGCCTAATTTAAACAATTTGAATATCTTACATACTAAAACTAAAAAGAAGATATACCTAATTAAAATCAATCATAACAAATTAAAAATATTGACTTCCTAATCTAACAAATTAAATGCCTAATCCTAACCAATCAAATATATTGTATTCCTAATCTAGCCAAGACATGTCCCCCAATCAAATCCATTGCTTTCCTTACCTAGCACTAAATCATATCCTTATTGAATGCACCAAATCTCTTCCATGTGAGACAAGGTGAACCCCTAACCCTTCTCTATATAAACAACCCATAACCAAAGCCATTCTCCTCCTTCACACAACCTAAGTCACGCCCAAGCCCTAGAAACACACCAAGACTCACGGCCAAAGCAAGAAATCAAAACAGAAAATTTTCTCCCCATCTCATCCCCCTTAGCTGTGAACCCCATCTCCCTTGCACCCCCTCCATAGCCGAATTTCTGTAGCCAACACATCCCCCCATACAGCCCTACATACAACCACTAAAACACCCCCTAACAAACACTAAAAAAATAGCCCCTGAATTACCTTAAAACAGCAGCCCAAATCCTTAAAAAACAGTAACATAAAAACTGCATAGATAATCTAAAAATAATAATCACATACAACTGCACTAAGAACCCACACAAACTTGGAATAGTTCATTGAAAACGTTAAAACAGGTGGCCCGTGCAGTGAGCAGCAAGACAGAGACCGAATAGGAGCAGAACGGAGTTCGAACCTCAAGCAAAACAGCAAAGCAGTGAGCTAGGACGCTGAACCAGTGAACCAGAAAAGTTGCGGAGCTTTAACCCCTTCCGATCTTCGTGAAACGCGAGTCCGAGAGACGGCTTAAAAGGTTAGACCTGAGGGTATTTTTCACACCCATCTCTACGTGATTTTGTTGTTGTTTATTTTGGATTATATATTTTACTTATTCGTTGAATTCTGTTTATGTATGATGTGTGTTGTGGGTATGGGATGAATGAGAAATGTGTTAACTCTCGCGGTATATCGGATGGAAACCCGGACATAAATTTCATAGCCGATTCCGAATGGACGGTAATATGATCTGTACTCGGGACACAACTCCACGTACCGCTTGAGTAAACGGCACTATCTTTTGCCTTGTGTTGCTTTGGTTTGTTTATTTTTCGTCACTTGAATGTTGTATGTTGTTTATTTATGCATGATTCAATCAAGCGCATGGGTTTAGTGAGTTAGTCCAAAGGTCCTCCATTTGAGAGACGAAGAGCCGAAAAGGCCACCTTTGTGACACTACTTCACCGCGCCGGTTGATGTGTGTTCGGTTGGATGCGAGATACGTTCAATCGGGCATACTTAGTTTGATATTATTGATTTTATCTTTTATGCATGGTTCAATCAAGCGCATGGGCTTAGTAAGTGGAATGAAAGATCCCTTATGGGGAGGGGTTAAAACCCTTTACCACGATGCTTTGCCGCGCCGGTTGATGTGTGTTCGGATTGGATGTAAGATGTGTTCAATCGGGCATACTTGGTTTTGATATGATTGGCTCTATTTTTGTATGTGTGATGTGATGCGCATGGGCTTAGTATGTTGGTCTAAATGTCCTCTCTTTGAGAGACCAAGAGCCCCAAAAGGCCACCTTTACGGCAGTACTTCGCCGCGCCCCTTTATTTTGTTGTTTATGTATTGCGTCCCATTTCATACATCAGGTCTGTTCCCGTTCGAACACGTTTACGAACGCAACTCGAACGCGCATACATTTGCCTTATCATGCATCAGGTCTCATTTCTGTTCGAACGCGTTAACAAACGCCATACGAACGTGAGCATTCTGTTTCATTTCCGTTCGAACGCGTTAACAAACGCCATACGAACGTGAGCATTCTGTTTCATTTCCGTTCGAACGCGTTAACAAACGCTATACGAATGTGAGCATTCTGTTTCATTTCCGTTCGAACGCGTTTCGAACGCTACACGAACGCGAACACACTGAACTGAGACATATTCATCACATGCCACGCATAATTGTTTCTTAGGTGATTTTTATGGAACCACACATAGTCATTCTTATCTTTGTGCACATAATAATGAAAAGCATGTTTATTCCATTAGTTGCGTCGTTTGCCTTAGTCTTGATTTAACGCATTATGATTCATATGCCTATGCCATGATGACTTTGGAGTTTTATTTCTTGTGATATATCGGATGGAACCCAGACATAAATTCCGTAACCGATTTCGAATGGACGGTAATGCGGTCTGTACTTGGGATACAATTCCACGTATCACTTGGAAGAGTGCTCACGTGTATGCTTGTGCGGATAATGTATGCTTGTGTTTTCATGAATATGATATGCTGAATGAAGTTGTATGTTCATTGTTACTTTGAGGTATTTTGTTAGACATGTGTTATTAGATATTAGATATATGCGAAATGTATGTATGAGTGTTATTTTGTACCCATGAATATGGAAGCATGATATCTTAGGAATAAATGTTACTTAAGCCTGATTAAATTATTATGTAAATCCTTTCATTACAAATGGCATAAGTAAGGGACCATTCCGAACCCAACGGTTTGAGGTCTTCCCTTGCGAGGGGTGAGTGCGACCTTAAATCTCATTTCCAGGTTCACACCGGGTGGCGACTCCATTACTCTCTGGTTTAGTCCCCCGTGGCTACTCCGTACTCCCAACTAGGCCGCGAGCCTAGGAACAGCATGCGTCGTCCAGTTTCTGTGTCCCACACCTACGTCTGCAAAACGTGGGCAGAACCCCAAACTAATGAGACAAGCGATAAAAGAGCAGGAGATTCTCATTCGACATTACTAAAGTCGAAGCTATATTTGACCAATTGTATAAAGATAAGCAAATCAGCTTGAGCGACAGACATACGTTGCTAACAACCGAGCAAATCGGCAGTAAAAAATATTGTAAATGGCATAATGCATGGTCTCACACAACTAACAATTGCCTTGTTTTTCGTAATGTTTTGGAGGATGCCATAGAATCCGGACGAATCACGTTCGAAAAGAAGATGGCAGTAGACAGTAATCCTTTCCCGAAATGGCGGAGTTAAATATGATCAACCCAGTCCCTACAAGGATAAACCCGCCGAGGGTAAAGGTAGTGCTGGACGAAAGACAACACCCGCCACCGCCGCGCGCTGGAGAGTGCGCTGGAAGGATTAAAGAACCTGCAGAACGAAAAGACAAGAAAGACATTTGTGTGAGGTGCAAGAACAACATTGAATGGATGAATGAGCTAGAAGACACGTGCGAGAGGCCTGAGAAGAGAGAATCGTGCTGGCAGCCACGAACCTTTGCGCCAAGGTTCTATGGAGAAAATTCGAACTTCGTCCAGAACGTGAGGACATTTCGGCCAAAGATCCATCGGCCCAACGTGTGGCACTCATACCAAAAGTCATACCCAGGACAGCAGGCGAACTCAGGGCGACGGGCAGACAAAAAATATCCTCCCATAGATGAAATGACAAAGACACAGCTGAGGAGGCACCAAAGGAACTACGGCCGCATGATGCGCCGACAGAACGAGGCAAAGGTTGCCACCGGCCATAGCCCTCACGCCACAGAGAAGTCAAAAGACCACAAGAAGGCACATGACGAGAAAAGAAAGAAAGTGACCAATGGTGACGAGTACACTAAGCTTCATGGAAGGAAACGGGACGGGACCGATGATGAGGAGCCTCCCATCGTCATCCAATTTGGCAGCATGCCACCAGTCGTGGCAAATCACTACTTGTTGCCCAGAGAGTTCCGGGGAAATGACAATGGGGAAGCTGGACAGAGTGACGATATTTATGAGGGAGATGAGGCCGAATTTGCGGCACTTTCCATAACAGACGGAAATACTGCAAGCCGAGAGGCCGAAGAGGAAGAACTGACGGATATAGAAGAGGAGATTGAAGTTAGGACGGAAGCCAGGAGAAGGGGAATTTCGCAAAATCGGCTTATGAAAGAACTATATGAGGTCGGGAATCCAGCAGTCGGAACACTGGGAGAAGACCTAGGGCAATACCCATTCCTCGTTCTGTATGGAACGCCTAAGGTAAAACGGGCTGTCACCAAGGCCGAGAAGAGAAGTTGACCATCAATCACATCTCCCAGGAGATACCTCCCTCACTGCCACCTTCTCGGTGGGATATGAAAGAAGAGTCAGCCCAAGTTAACAAAGGGGGAGATCAAGCCATGGAAATTGGCACGTCAGGGAAAATGATTTTCCAAAGCCACCAGCTCAGATGACAAAGCACCTAAGGCCATTATACGTGAAGGCGAAGGCCAATGGCATCCCCGTATCCAAGGTACTGATTGATAACGGAGCAGCCATCAATGTAATTCCAGTTAGGATGCTGGGGCGTTTGGCCAAGTCCGAGGAGGACCTCCTCCCCACAGAAGTAGTCCTCACCAGTTTTAACGGAGGAGCGACGACTGCAAAAGGAGTTATACCATTGGACTTGCAGGTAGGAAGCACTACGAAGACGGTGGTGTTTTTCGTCATCGATGGGCCAACCTCATACAATATGCTTCTAGGACGAGACTGGATACACGGCAGCTAATGCATCCCATCATCCCTCCATCAGTGCCTGGTTTTCTGGAACCAAAGGGATGAAGTAGAAATCGTACACGCCGACAACAAACCCTTCGCCGCAGACACAAACTTGGCCGAATACTATATGTATGAGGGAAACTACGGGCCAACCAGAGTCCTGAACGAGGAGAAAGCCCAACCATCGTAGCTCAGAATGACGAGCCATGCCCCGCTGGATTGTTAAACGACCTGTTCGCAGAAACAAGACCAACCACAGTGGTCTTCGGAGAACCCACATATGTCGGTATCAATGGAGCACAGTCAGAGTAAGGAGCAAGTCGCCCTTGCGGCCTCTAAGGCCAATTTAATGGCCTAAATTCTGGAACAAAAAAATGAGGACGAGGCGCTGGCCGCTGTTTTGCCTTTAATAGGGAAGCTACTGACGCACCAGATGGAGGATAAGGTGAAAGAACTGTGTATGGTGGACTGTTTGATAGAGGGAGAAGACGTATTGGAGGACGAATACGCGCTAAACGGACGACGCAAGACAAACTTCTCAAGAGGACAAGATGCTCTAGAAGAGGTAAATCTGGGGGATGAATACAATAAGCGCATAACTTATGTCAGCAAGGAATTGAGCCCCCAGGTACGCGAAAAATTGCTTGCTCTGTTACTACTAGAATACATAGATTGTTTTGCATGGGATTATAATGAGATGCCCGGCCTAGATAGGGCTTTGGTGGAACATAGGCTGCCAATCCTATCAAATCATAGGCCTCATAGGCAGCCTCCACGGAGGTTCGCGCCTAATGTTTTGCCTGATATTAAAAAGGAGGTCGAGCGACTGTTGGAGGCAAAGTTTATTAGAACGACCAGATATATAGAATGGTTGTCCAACATCGTCCCAGTCAGGAAAAAGAATGGGAAGATAAGGATTTGTATAGACTTCAAGAACTTGAACTTAGCAACGCCAAAAGACCAATACCCAATGCCGACGGTCGATTCCCTAGTGGATTCCACGGCAAGGTATCAAGTATACTCATTTATGGATTGGTATGCGGGTTATAATCAAATTTACATTGCCGAGGATGACGTGCATAAGACGGCCTTTAGATGCCCAGGGTCTCTAGGATGCTACGAATGGGCAGTAATGCCGTTCGGCCTAAAGAATGCCGGTGCCACGTATCAACGAGCCATGAATTCAATCTTTCATGACATGATCGGCAAATTCCTAGAAGTCTATGTTGACGATATAGTGGCTAAATCCGTAACTATGGATGAGCATTTTAGCCATCTAGCATCGGCCTTTGAACGAATGAGAAGGTTCAAGCTTAAATTAAACCCTGCCAAGTGCGCATTTGGGGTATGCGCATGCAACTTCTTAGGTTTTCTAGTACACCAACGGGGAATCGAGATTGACACCAATAAATCTCGGGCGATTACTGAAGCCATGCCGCCCCGAAACAAAAAAGAGTTGCAAAGGTTTCTAGGGCAGGTTAATTTCCTAAGACGATTCATCTCCAATTGTGCAGGGAATACCAGGGCATTCTCCTCCCTATTAAAGCTAAAGGGAGAGGACGAATTCGTCTGGACCGAAGAGCACCAACAAACATTCGACAGTCTGAAGAGGTATTTATCACAATCACCAGTAATGGCGCCTCCAGTGTCAGTGAAACCAATAAAGTTGTACATAGCAGCTGAGGAGCAGTCCATAGCTGGGATGATCGCACAGGACGACGACATAAATGTTGAGAGAGCCATTTATTACATCAGCAGGCAATTGCTGACTTATGAATGTAATTATTCTCCCATGGAGAAGTTATGTTTGGCTTTATATTTTACGTGTACTAAGCTACGTGCCTATCTTAGACCGAACATTGTATATTTGATCACAAAAATCAATATAGTAAAGTACATGGTTTCCCGTCCTATTTTGCATCAAAGGGTTGGTTTCTGGTCTCTGTCGCTCTCAGAATTCGATATACGGCACGAACCCCAAAAGGCTGTCAAGAATCAAGCTTTGGCCGATTTTTTGGCCGACCATCCATGCTTAAGTACAACTAGGGAAAGAGAACTGGATTTGGACGAATGCAGTCTAAAACCGTGGACGATGTATTTCGACGGATCCAGCACGGCAGAGAGGGCTGGAATAGGGGTTGTCTTAGTCAGCCCATTGGGAGAATCCTTCCAGTTGTTAGCCGAATTGAACGAGTACTGCACCAATAACCAGGCAGAATATGAAGCCTTGATACTTGGGTTGGAAACACTCCTCGACATGGGAGTAACCCATGTGTCTATCAAGGGAGATTCGCAGTTGGTAATCCAACAAGTAATGGGAACTTATAAATGCCAAAGCCCGTCGGTCGTGTGGCATTATTAGATATAGCCAAAAAATTATAGAACGGTTTGATCATGCTGACTTGGAATACATTCCAAGGACAAAGAACGAATCGGCCAACAACTTAGCCCAGGCGGCCTCCGGTTATAAACAAACCAACATAAGTGGTGTACAGAAGCGAAAAAATCAAGCCAGCCCTCGTGAGAAGAGCCCAAGGAAAAAACGTCATGGCTCTTGAAACAGAGGACGATTGGAGAGACGAAATCAGGACGTTCTTAACACAGCCTGGACTAGGAAAAGACCGAAGGTTGAAGCTTAAAGCCTTGAACTATGTAATGATAGGGGATGTGCTCTATAAAAAAACGACAAGATGGATTGTTATTGAAGTGTGTAGGGCCATCAGAGTCTAAAACTATCATGGCTGAAATACACGAAGGCGTCTGTGGGGCTCACCAAGCTGGAATCAAGATGAGATGGTTGATCATACGAAGCGGCTATTATTGGCCGAAGATGGGGGAATCGTGTATTTCATACGCCAAAGGGTGCGTAGCTTGCCAAAAGCATGGTCCTGTCCAAAGGGCCCCCGCAACCGAGATGGTCCCAGTCATTAAACCTTGGCCGTTTATGGGATGGGCGATAGACTTGATAGGGAAGATTTATCCTGCTTCAAGTAAAAAGCACACCTTTATCGTTGTTGCCACTGACTTCTTTACCAAGTGGGTAGAAGCTATCCCAGTTGTGGAGATCTCGCAAGAGCAGATAATCAAGTTCATAAAGGAACATATAATTCACCGGTTTGGTATACCACAAACAATCATGGTAGACCATGGTACCCACTTTAAACGGTGAAAATGTAAAGGGTTTCCTAGCCGAATATGGAATCCGGCTGGTGAATGCCACCCCATATTACCCTCAGTCAAATGGTCAAGCCGAATCGTCCAACAAAACCCTCAAAGGATTGATTCGAAAGATGGTGACGGACAATGCTAGACGATGGGACGAATACCTGAGTCAAGCTTTATGGGCTTACAGGACATCGCCGCGTACAAGCACATCGGTGACACCTTTTCAGTTGGTGTATGGACAAGAAGCTGTGCTCCCTGTGGAAATGAACATTGAGTCCACTAGGGTAATGTTGCAGGAGAAACTAACGAAAGAGGACTACGACGAGGCGATGATCCAGAATTTGCTGGAATTGGACGATATTAGGTGCGATACGCTCAACCGCCTGGAAGCACAGAAGAAAAAGATAGCCAGAGAATATAATCGCAAGGTAATGGCCAAGTCTTTCGAGAAGGGCGAAATAGTATGGAAGACAATATTGCCAGTTGGCTCTAAGGAACCAGCATATGGCAAGTGGTCGCCCAACTGGGAAGGCCCATTTATAGTAAGAAGTGTGTTACCACATGGGGCCTATCATTTGCAAGATTTAAAAGGACGGGTGCATATAAGAGCGATAAACGGGAAGTATTTAAAGAAATATGTGCCCTCGTTATGGGAGCACGAAAACATTCAAGAAAAGCAATAAGAATTTCATATTAATAGTGGACGAGAACGTCCTAGATTACAAAATGGACGATATAACGTCCTCGATTACATCATCATTGGCCCGAAAATTGCCTAAAACCCCCAGCTGGTCCTTAATGGCTGAAAGCGTCTCCCTCGTCAGCCCCAGTCTTCCTGAACAGCCGCGCTCGCCGCATCCAAATCGGCCAACTCCTTCTCGAAGTCAATACGGGCCAACCCCTTAAATTCGGCCATCGACCGTTCCACCTCCTCCATTTGAGCGGACGGCTCTCTCATTCGCCTCTTTCCTCATCCGACTTTCGTCCAAACGGCGTTGAAGCTCTTTCAACTGCTGCTCCAGGTCCATGAAGATTGATTCTTCAGTCACCATCTCTTCCATGGTCTCCTTCAAGGCCTGTTGTAGCTTTCCAAAAGATTCACGGAGCTCTTCCCTTTTCACCAAAGAGGAGCCGGGAGAGAAGGTTCGTTATTTCCTCTTGCATCTCTTGGGGAAAAAGACGGTCATCAATAGATACGGCCGATGAAGGAAGAGCCAGTAATCGGCTTAACTCGGAGGAACACCGGTCCAGTTGAAGCATGTTCTGGGGCTGAACAGCTTGGTGAACATCCATCGCAGCAAAAGAAGCATACTGACGAAGGACCTCTCGAAGACTCTCCAAGTCTGAGCTCGTGCCAGTAAGGGGCGTGATGGGCGATAAGAAGCAGAGGTCATTTCCCCAAGATGATCCAAAAGACGCTGGACCGATTGCAACAATTGATCAGGCGCCTACACATAAGGGAAGAGTTAGCAAAACAGGTTAAGACCATAATCCAAGAGGGAAAGAGAAAGAACTCACCATCCCAGGATCAGAGCTAGAAGGCTGATCCGCCAGTGCCCCTGATGTCCCAGCTGCTGACTGCATCAATCCTTGCTCGGGGGACAATGAACGATGGGGGACAGCGATTGATTGTCGTAGGCTTGAGGAGAGGTCGGCCGAGGAGAAGAAGCTGATGGCAAATCAGAGACTCGGCCCGCAGAGGAGCGATTGTCCAGCGACATTGGCACTTGAGGCGAAGGAACAGGAACAATGGGCGAAACAATCACAAGGCCGAGGACGATGGTTGCTCAGGCTCAAGACTTTCCCTTTGAGGAGAGGAGGCAGAGGAGCCAAAGACGATGGCTATGCTGAAGGCGACACCACACCCGTAGAGGTACTGGGGAATACGGCCTCTGACGCCGAATGTGGAGACACATCAGTTGGCCGAACATCTGCAAGAGAATCGGAGTCAGAAGAGTCAGAGATATAAATACTTCGTCTTCTTCATAAATACGACGAAGGACATCGTCTTTGTACAGAGACCGAGCCTCCTCTAATGATTCCAACTCGGCCAAACTATAAAGGCCATCCACGTCCCTATAACTCCCTCTAAGCCCTGCAGTGGACATCCTGCATACTAGAGGATAAAGCTGCCTAAGGTGACCCCACAAAGCTCCCATCGGCCACTTGGGCTCCAGCCCTTCGGCCTCTTCACCCGGGTCATGCACAGACGGTACAGAGCCGTCCGAGGAGAAGTACTCGAATAGAGGATGGTCACGAGGAATTTCCTCGACTCTTGGGTGTGAATGATCAGACTCGGCATAAAAGTTCCTACCTTGGGGGTCAATTCCATTTGTGCCTCCCTTTTCCCTGAGATGTTCCATGCCTGGCCCTTCGCCCATACCTTCCTCATCAGAAGGGAATTGGACCATCGGTTCTTTCGCAGGTCCTTCGCTTACACTACCGCCCATAGGAGTTTCAGTTTCTGAGACCGGCGCCGTTTCACGCACCACAGAGGGCGAGGCTGAATCAATTTTTAAGGCCTACATCAAATCGTACAATATTAGTATCAGTATATCTCAAAGCATTATAGAGAAGGCAAATTCCGGGCTCGTACCTTAGAACGACGGGCCAACGGTACGTCCGAATCAAAGCTTTGGTTGAAAGAGGGCTGCTTCCTTTTGATGGACTTAGTCCTTTTTGGCTTAGAAGCCTCAGCAGCCTTCTTCGACCCCGATGACTCAAAAGGTTTGTGGGACAAGGAGATAGAAGAATACACCTTGGGTGCAGGCAAGGAGAAAAATCGTTCACGGGCCGATGGCCAGAAACGATCAAAAGAAGGGTGAACGGATGTACAAGAAGTAAAAGAAGGTACAACAAAAGCGGCTAGTAAGGATCGAGTCTCCTCCAAAGAATCCTCGACCTCTGAGACCGAAAAGACCTTAAAGCGGTCTGATGATACATAATATGAATGGAAAAATGCAAGAGGCCATCCTTGGATGATGCCGAACTGACGAGCTACGAAATTGGGCGAATATACTTCTACCCCGGCCTTACCATTGGCCCCCGTTAAGATGTCATGAGCCAACTCACGGCCGCACAAAAATTTGCGCCATATGCGAAGGGCCGTCTCTTCCTTTTCAGACAAGGGAGGATCAAGGGCGAAGGACGGACTGTCGGACGTTGAAAAAGGAAAAAAGGAAGGGACACGTGAAAGAGTATAAAAATAGTCAAAAGTGGCTCGAGGGGAAACAGAAGATTGCCGAAGCTGGGCATAATGAAGACCGGCACACGAGTAAGAGTGAGTCGACTCAATTGTGCCGAAGATAGGAAAATACACTTTCAGCCAAAGCTGGACAATCCATAAAGGGCCAGAAGCAATGGCTGAAGACCCGGAGCGAAGCTGTTTTTGGAGGATGGCCAATCCCTGTATGTGCAGCAAGGAAAAAGGAGGCCAAATCTAGGCGACGGCCATTCGCAAGGTCAGAAGAGATGGAGAGATAACCCGCCGCGGGTTTCTGGCTGGGTGTGCAAATGATATACTTACACAGCCAGTAGTGAAGAAAGGCCGTTCGTTCCAACAGAGAAACCGACCCAGCCGTCTTCGAATAGGCACGAAGAAAAGAGGAGTACGATGACAAAGAAGAGGGGTCCATTTTAGGAGGAGGGAAGCGAAACGATGTAGAGGCCGATATGGTCGCTCCAAGAGGGGACAATCCAGTTAGGGCACCAACATCGCGAAGGGTGATGGTGAATGGCCCGACGGGAAAGATAAACACGTTATAATCAGATGACCAGAAAAGTAAAGAGATAGGGAATAGGCTGCGATCAAAAGCCGGCAGGTTCAAGGAAAGCTCGATAAGGGGAAGGAGGCGGTGCGTATCCAAGAAGGACCGGGTATCCTCATGCGATAGCATACGTTTATACCAGGCTTCAAAAGCGATGTCGGGTCTAGGCCAAGTCCGAATTGGGTGGGCATAAGAGAGGGCAGAAAGACTTAGTGGCTCATAAAATGGAAGGCCTGAGGAAGCAGGAAATTGCTGAGCCAACAGGTTTGTCGCAATGGTTTCAGCGTCTGTAAACATAGGACCGAGGGCGCATTGGGCGAATTCTTCATCCAAAGTATGAACACCAAAGACGCCCACAGAATCAGAGTCCAGCGCCGTCTGATAATCGGCAGAGGTCGAAGCATCAATTTTCGGGATTGAAGAGGAAGAAGCCATGAGGGATAAAGAGTTCAATATCACAGAGAAAGGCAAAGCGGTAGAAGAAGTAAAGTTCGAAAACGAAGGGAGAGCGAAGCCTTATAGCCAAACAAATGACAGGTGTCGTGATAAGAATTGCCAAAGAAGTAAAACGGCGGGAAAATAGAAAGGGACGAAATTTACCCTAGACAGGTGTCCGAAAACGATTCGCCGTGAGTAACGTGCTAGGGAAGGGGACATCGAAGCGACGCCAAAACGGCTCCTGAATAGGCCTCATGATGAAGCGTGGAAGAAAGGGTCACGCATTTATTGCAGATAAGATAGGTCTCAATGAGACTCCAAAGGGCGGCGCAACAAATTAGGACGAAAGGCTCGTTCCCTCGCCCTACCTTCACAAATTCGGTCTCAATCCATTCGGCCAAACTCAAGGCCTTACCTTCGGCCTACAGAATCGGCCAATGACAGTTGTCGGCATTACACTCTACAGAGAGTATTGCCCAAGCGTAAGCCATTATTGATACTGGTAATGGCGACAAAACTGATGTGACAGGATCATCAGGCCACAGGCTCGCTTTGGGCAGAAACAGACCTTAGGCAGAGGACCACCAACCGATCGTGCAACGCGTGGAAAGACCATTCACGTGCCAACAATACCCGTTTTAGAAACATGCGCAACAGGAAGAGGAAAAGGCAAATTGGAAAGCTGTTCACCATCTATTTAAAGACCAACCTACCTCACACCACCACAACCAAGTTCACCATAGCCAAGCAGAATCTCAAAAAAATGAAGAAAAGAAGATCGTGGAAAGTAATGAAATTTAGGCCACCAAAAGTGAAGGTCCCTATGGAATAAGGTGTGAAGTGGAATGTAAAAAGGGTCGCTAGCGGCCATCCACACGGAGTAAGGTGTAAAATGAAATGTAAGGATGTGGATGAAATATGTCCGTTAGCGACAATTCTCCGAGAACCTCTGTGCGGAAGATACTGCATCCCCCAGGTGGTGAATAGGTCACGCTCATTAGCAATGGCTTGCTTAAGCGTATTCACTCTGGGCATGCTGCTTACTTGGGAGTACGGGTTCTCTGGACTAAGGAACCAGCCATACGATGGGCTGGTCTTTCAAAAGGCGAAAGGGAATTGATGTCAGATGAACCTTCAATTGGTGCTGTGACCTTCCCTGAAACGGGGGAAACATTGACCGGCAAAGATCGCCTCGATACCCCCAGGGTGATGGTTTTCCCAGAAGGAAGAACCAGATAGTTGGTCAGACGGGATGAAGAAGAGCATCTATTTACTACAGACCATGAGTGAAGGAAGAACGAACCACAACAAAAGATGAAATTCACCTCGATCGTCCCTCTCAGTTCAATCGAGGTAAATTTGGGGGACAATTGTTGGCCGATAAAATCCCCGCAGGACGAATTCGTCCTAGAACGAGAAGAGGTGCGAAGAAAAGAAGGGCGATGGAGCGAAGAACGATAAAAGGACTTGGGACGATCGAGCCAATGGTCAGGGCGAAAAGTGCGATGCAGTTACCTTCACTACCGAAGCAGTTAGGCGGTTGTTCCTCCACGATCAGGCAGCCAGGACACACAACCCAGCAGTTACAAGCATGATTCATAACTGCAAAGGAATGGTAGAACTGCCTAAGTCAGTTACCAAGCGGCACTATAAAAGCTCGCCTATCCCAAGAGAAAGGAAAAAAGAATGAAGACTCAATCGAGCATTTTTTATCTTTTTATTTCTTAGCTTGTAACCTAGAACTGTAACTTGTGTGCTTGTGCCCCTTGAAGGCTTATTCACTTGATTCAATACACCCCTTGTGGGACTTTGTCTCAGGAGGTTTAACCTTACACGCTCTTTTTCCTGCACACGTAAAACCTGCGCAAATATATATATATTGAGGTCTACTTTTGATAAGTTTCATGAAAATTATTGTTAGTTTAAGTCATTTTTTTTATTATAGCCTTCACTTAAATCGATATCATATATATTTTTTTTAGAAAGGAGGACAAACCTTCCAAACTATATATAATTCAATGAATGTTCTTACAAAAACTAATATTGTTGATGGTTATTGGCTAGTTTTTTTTGTTTTTTTATTTATTATTATTATTTTTATTTTACCTGAATTAGATACCTCACTTTTTTTTAGTTACCACCAAAATTCATTCACTAATTGTCCAGTATTTTAGTTACCAAAATTTGGATTACTGAGGTGCCATGACGGACACAATTTTCTTGAACATTGACGAGAAACGAATGCTACACAAATCCTTCTGCAAGAACCCCCAAAAAAAAAAAATGAAGAGTTGTAATCGAACAAACAATCATACAGAAGAAAAAAAGGAAGTATATTAAAACAACCCACAAATAAATAGCTTCTTCTTGATCATCTTCACCTTCAGGACTGCACCCTCATTCTCAAATGTGTCATCATTCAACTGAATAGAGATGGGTTTCTTCTGAAGCAGAATATATATATTTGATCAAATTTCAAGTGTAGGTAACAACACTTGCAAAGCGAAGTCCAGTAGTTTCCAATATTCTAAATGCTTCTACAAATCATTAAAGATAAGCATAGATCAGAATGAACAATATATCTAAATTCAAAATAATAATAATATTATATTATATATATGCATGATGAAATATCATTTTATAAATAATTAGTAATAAATTTTATATATCCAACTGACTTGCCTGACACTTAATAGGCTTAAAGCAACCTCGCTCAACTCCTCCATTAATTTTTCTTTTTTCTTTTTTTGCTTTGCCTGAAGGGATTGTGAAGAATGAAGACCCTTTTATAACAGCAATGTAAGCATATATTTATGTTCACTACAAGAATTATGGCTTTTAGCGTCCAACAATTTAGCGTCGAAATTTATTTCGACGCTAAAAATCACTTTTCGCGTCGTAATTAAAATTCGACGCCAAATATCAGACTTTTAGCGACGAAAATAATTTTCGACGCCAAATATTCAACTTTTTTCGTCGAAAACAGTTATCGACGCTAAAAGTACACTTATAGCGTCGAAACATATTCGACGCTAAATTATTTTACTATTCCAATAATTTTTGGCGCTAAATGTTACACTTTTAGCGTCAAAACTACTAGTCGACGCCAAAAAAAAGACATTTAGCGTCGACTAAGTAGCATCGCTAAAGGTTTATGAAGATTCCACCGACAATCCTTTAATATTTAGCGTCTAAAACTATTAGTCGACGCCAAAAACAAGACATTTAGCGTCGACTAAGTAGCGTCGCTAAATGTTTATGAAGATTCCACTGACAATCCTTTAATCTTTAGCGTCTAAAACTATTAGTCGACGCCAAAAATAAGACATTTAGCGTCGACTAAGTAGCGTCGCTAAAGGTTTATGAAGATTCCACCGACAATCATTTAATCTTTAGCGTCTAAATTTATGTCGACGCTAAAAATCGGACATTTAGCGTCGAATAAACTATTTCGACGCTAAAAATAACAACAATTTGTGTTGAAATTATTGTTTCGACGCTAAATATAGATTAAAATGTAAAATGCCACCAACCCTTCTCCCCCTCTGTTTTTTCTCCCATTCTCTTCATTTTCATCCTCTGAAATCTCAGAATATGTCTTCTGCAACCTCACAAGTCTCCTACAAATTTTCAATAAAATTGTAATCAATTTTCCATAAGGTAAGTCTTCTTTTATATTTCTTTATTATTTTTCAATTTTTATGATTATGTTTATTATATACTTTTTGTTAGTGGTTTATGTTCATATATGTAGATTAAGTTAATTAATTAACTAAATAGAATTTTTCTGTAAACTATTTACTTTATCAACTAAATATATATGTATATGCTTAAATAAATAATTAATGAATTAGTAATGTTGATGAGTGTAATATGATATTTAATAATTATATTATTATATTTAGGTATTTCGCTTAAATGGATAGAAATTGGATGAGCTCGCTGGATAGATTGAGTGTTGAATATCGTAATGGAGTGTATGAGTTTATGGAAGTCGCAAAGCAACACATTGATGCAGAAGGTCGTGTTCGGTGTCCATGTGCAAATTATTTGAATAGGAAAAGGAAACAGTTAGATGAAGTTCATAATCATTTATACATGCCAGGAATATCACCAACTTACCGTACGTGGATTTATCACGGTGAGCAGTATCATTCTCAGTCACGGTTTATTGATTCCGGTGAAGGGAGCAGTAGTTACAATCAACCTGTAAATGATGAGATAACCGATGCTTTGCATGACTTACAAGGTCCACAACTTGGTCATAGTGTTAGTGGTGACATGCCAATGTTAAATAGAAATGATCAAAATTTATTTAGTGAACTACTTGATGAGGCAAAAAAAATCCATTTGAAGGTGCTGGAATGTCGATCTTGAATTTCGTTGTGAAATTATTACACATTAAAGTGATCAACAGAATGACCAACAAAAGTATTGATATGATGCTAGAGTTACTGGGCCAAATGTTACCGGTTGGAAGCGAATTGCCTAAGTCGTACTAGGAGGCAAAGAAAATATTGTGTGATCTGGGAATGTGGTATGAATCCATTCATGCTTGTAAGTATGATTGTGTATTATTTCGTGTCGAGTATGAATCACTTGAATATTGTCCGATATGTGGTGAAAGTCAGTACAAAGTCCGTGGTACGGGGAAGAAAGTGCCTCAAAAGATATTGCGATATTTCCCTTTAACGCCCAGGCTACAGAGATTGTTCATGTCACGACACACAGCGACTGACATGATGTGGCATCATGAAAAGAGGATCGGTGCAGAGGGCATACTTAGACATCCTGCGGATGGAACCGAGTGGAAGGAATTTGATGACATGTACCCCTGTTTCGCTGAGGACCCCCGTAATGTCAGGTTAGGTCTTGCCTCTGATGGTTTTAACCCATTTGGGAATATGTACAACTCTTATAGCATGTGGCCCGTTATTTTTTTTCCATATAACTTACCTCCATGGAAATGTATGAAGGATCCGTTCATGTTTATGTCATTGTTTATCCATGTTCCACGTTCCCCTGGTAAAGATATGAATATTTACTTGAGACCATTGATCGAGGAGTTACAAATATTATGGAATGTGGGTGTGTATACCTATGATGCAGCTTCCGAACAGTATTTTCAGATGCATGCCGCATTATTATGGACCATTAATAATTTTCCAGCTTATGGTTCATTATCTGGATGGAGCACTAAGGGATACATGGCATGTCCAGTTTGTGCGGGTCAAACACCTTCGCAACGATTACGGAATAAAATAGGATACACAGGGCACAAGAGATTTCTTGAGTTGAGTCATCCTTGGCGGAGGAGTAAATTATTTAACGGTCAACATGAACCTCAGAGTATGCCCAATCCATTGTCTGGATTCGACATACTTTTCCAACATCAACATCTCAGCGACAGCACACCAGGTAAACATCCTAATAATAGAGATAAAAATCGAAAATGCTTACCTGAAGAGTTGAATCGGACAGGAAAAAGTATTTTCTTTGAGTTAGAATATTGGGGGACTCTGAGTTTGCGACATAATTTGGATGTAATGCATATAGAAAAAAATATTTGTGAGAGTTTAGTGGGCACACTATTCAATATTCCGGGTAAGACAAAAGACACTGTAAATGCTAGATTGGACCTACAAGATCTTAGAATTCGTAGTAAATTGCATTTACAAGTCACTTCTCGAGGTCTTATTAAGCCACCTGCTAGTTATGTGCTCACTCAATCAGAGAGAAAATCATTTTGTGATTGGCTGAAAATGGTTAAATTCCCTGATGATTATGCATCGAATATTGGGCGTTGGGTCAGAGATGATACAATAACGGGATTAAAGAGTCACGATTGTCATGTGCTTCTCGAGATTCTCCTTCCTGTTGGCATTCGACCTTATCTCCCCCAGAATGTATGCGACGTCGTACTTGATATATGTGGCTTCTTTAAACAATTATGTCAAATGACATTAACCACAACTGTTATTGACGAACTTGAGTGAGGAATCGTGATAATCCTATGCAAGCTGGAGCGAATTTTGCCACCCGATTTTCTTGATGTGATGGTACATCTGGCCATGCATTTACCTGCTGAAGCTAGAAAGGGAGGTCCTGTCCATTACAGATGGATGTATCCCATTGAGAGGTACTATATATATATATAGTTTTAAATATTACATTCTTAAATTTTACTGTGCATTGAATTTTTACTATGTCAGAAAGAGGAGAATTCAAGTTAGTAATCATCTAACGTCAATTAATGTTCAACGTTTTTGGTACAAGAATGATCCATACATTTTTTGTACCCAAGCACGTTCAGTGATATATATATCTGATCCAAAGTTAGGAACTGGATGGATGGTGGTAGAAAAGTTACAACATATGGGTATTTGGGACACGCAGGAGAAAGATAGAGTTGACATATCAGATGAAACACAAGAAGTCTCCGGCAACTTCGAAGTTCCTGAACATATATTTTATGGACCAACTGTCACCGTTCCTGAAAATATCACATTAATAAGAGATAGTACAGACGTTGAGATAATTCCTCATTCTGAAGTGAGCGTCGAAGTAGCAAGTGAAGAAGAATTTGACACTGAAGATGACTTCGATTCCAGTCACGAATCCTCAAATACCGAAGATAATAGTGATTAATGAAGTTAGTGTATTTTGTGATTGATGAATAATTTTCTGGATTATAATGTATGGTTGTTGTTTTTAATTATTATTTAAATATGGTTGAAAGATTATCGTAATTATTAATAGTATAATTATCATATAATTGTTATTATTATTTTTAATGGTAGATATTTAGCGTCGAAATATAATAGTCAACGCTAAATGTTAGACATTAACGTCGAAAAGTCTTATCGACGCTAAATGTCTAACATTTAGCGTCGATTTGTTTAATTTCGATGCTAAATAAAAAAATTAAATTTCCCGGAAAAATAACCCTAATTTTTTAATAAGCCACCAACTTTTTAGCGTCGAATTATTTGCTTTTAGCGTCGAATAATTTCGACGCTAAATGTCCATTAAATCCCTAAAACCAGTGTCTTCTTCTTTCTCGGCTCAGACGACCAAAAAAAGCCCTCTCACTGTCTTCTTCTTCTTTCTCGGCTCCAACCACTCTCTTCTTCAGCAAATTCATCGACTTTACAGGTAAGTCTCATTGCATGTTCATTTTCAAATAGTGTTTTGTTGCTATAAATGGGCTATGGAGTTTCCATTTGGGTTTAAAAGCTTTTCTATATTGAGCAAGGTGTATGGTCTGCCGAGTGTATAGGATTTGTTCAGGGTCTGATCATGGTGTGAGGAGAGGCCGAGAGTGAGGGTTGAGAGAGATGGAGGGGCTGAGTGGTCTGCTTTGATGGTTGTAGCGTGCGTTAGTAGGGCAGGCTGTTAGATGAGTGTTTGTTGGTTATTGTTCACAGTGGAGGGCTGTTGATTTGAGGCTATTGGTGTGAAGTTAGTGGCTGGATTGGAGGGGGTTCTTACGTGATGAAGGCTTGCTGAATGGGCGTGATGGAGTTGATGAAGGGCAGTCTTGCCGAGAGTGGTCGTAGATGGCCGCGTGATGAAAGTCCTTTAGGGTTTATATGGTTGCTGTTTGAGAGAGTGAGAGGATCAAGAGAGAGGTATGGGTGAGAGGCATTGATGGTGGTTAGCATGAATAGGGTATGAGTGGTTATGGGTTGTGTTTGATTGCTAGTGTTTGGTCTTTGTTTGGTGAGTGAATGGGTTGTTCACGTGGGGTGATGGGTAGTTGTTAGGGCTTTTGTGTTTTGTTGATGGAATGTTGCTTTGTTGGTTAGTGTTTGGGATTGTTTAATGATGATTGGTGGCTTTGTATGGGTGTAGTAGTTTATTTCTTGTTATTCACGTGGGGAGTTGGACTCGAGTCGGCTGGTGAAGGTGAGAACAGCATCAATTTGCTGCTGTTAGTCTTCTTACACTTAATTGAATTTATGAAAGATGAGTCTTTGTATTATGGCTATAACTTTTGTATCCGATATCTATTTATGGTGATTGAAGTTGTGTTGTAAATAAGGTTAAAAAATCTAGGGTTTGTGTTTTTGTGTCTCGAAGGATTGTAATCAAAAGGAGAGAGCGTGTGAGTGCCGTGAGGGACTATAAGAGCTTAAGGGTTTGGAATTGCATGGCTTGTGGTGAATTGGTGTTGTTTGCTTGTGGTTATGTGAGTGAGAGCTTTGTATATTTTTGTTTGTGATTCTTGTATGTGAGTGAGATTTAGGTGAACGAGAGAGGGAAGGCCAAGGCCGAGAAAATTCTGATTAACATTAAATTTTGGAATGTGTTTGGGTTGGTTAAGTTTAGTTTGGTTTGGTTTTGTAATATAATGTTCATACATATACTATAAAATGCATGTGTTTGGTTTGGTTCTATTACATTCAAAATACATGAAACTTTTTGTGTTTTTGCAGATGGCACCGGGAAATCGCAGACGGGCTAATGCGACTCCATCTACATCAGCAAGACAACTGGCCCTGGTGGAGTCTCTGCTAGCACATGTGAGTCCAGTACAGTGAAGGGTCGAGAACGCACCCGTGGCCTGAGGTTGTCTAAGTACGTTAAGGCTCACGGCCGTATCCGGATTGAGATATCAGATGATGGACACAGTCAAGTCGGACAACATAATTCAGCGTTTAATACAGCCATAGGAGCTGTAGCTCGATATGAAGCTCCCCAAAACTACGTTTCTTGGAGAAAGATACCGTGGTGAGACGAAAATCAACCAGCTATTATCTTCGCTACTTGTAAGTTTTCGATATTGTTTGTTAGTTAACATTTTTATTTTATGCTTATTTTTACTCGGTTGCTATTCATGTAGGAGTGGTTCGACTTCGATCTGACCAAAGTGAGTGTCCAACAATATATTGACTACCACATGGAAAAAGTTATAAAGATTATATGACAAAAGTCCTGAAACCAATATTCGACGAACATGGACCTTCAGATGCTCCACCAACACAAGCTTGATTTTATAGAGGAGCAAGACTGTACATTCTTATGTGAGCTTTGGTCTACCAAAAAACACGAGGTAAATTTTGAAATAAACGGAAATTTATAATTGTCTTTGTTTTCGGTACTTACATTGTTGGTAAATGCAGATAATGTCACGCAAATGCGGAAAATCGAAGTCACTTGCGTTTTAACCACCGTGGAGGTTCGAAGCCATTTATCCAACATCGTGCCGAACATTCTGAGGTAAATATATCCTAACGTAAAACAGTTCATTGGTTTTACTAATGTGGAATAATATTGAATTTATTTTCTTTTTATAACAGAGTAACACATGTGAGGTGCAATCATTTCCAGATTTTTTCCGTGTGACGCATTACAATGAGAGAAACAAATGGATAAATGAAGAAGCTGAACGCTGCTATGTAAGTTTCAGTTTTTAAAATAAAATAATTAATATTATATATATTAATTTTTTTTCTCAAATTCTAATATTAACTTATTTTTTGAAACAGAACGAAATGATGGAACTCCAACATCAAACTCAGGAGACAGGGTTCGACCCGATACCAGATGAGCAGTTGTCGCAATTGGTTTTCAAGAATCAGACAGCTTACAACGTTGGCCTTGGCACTCATAAGAAGCCGACGTCATCTGCACGCAGTACAGTTAATTCTGAAAATGCCTCTCTTCGAGACAAGTTAGCCACCTCCCGAGACGAGCTGAAGCAGACTAAGGACGAGCTACAACATGTCAAGCTGGACCACGAGAAGAAGATGGAGCATCTCGAACAGCAAATGCTAGTTTTCCGTCAGATGTTGGAGGTCTCAATCAGTCAGGGTGCATCGGGCTCGAGCGTCCCCCATCACAGCAGCAATAAATTTTATATTTGGTTTTGTATAAACATTTTGAACAAATAGTTTTAATATAATATGTTTTTTTTTTCTAAAAAAATTGAATATAATAATTATTATAATATTTCGTAATTATGTTATTAATCAGAAATTTTTTTCAATTAAATTAAATATTAAATTAATTATTTTAGACTAAAAAGAAGTAAATTAATAATTTTTAAAAAAAAAACAAATTTTTTTAACTATTAGCGTCGAAACAGTCGACGCCAAAATCAATCTTTTGGCGTCGAACATTTCGACGCTAATAGTTACAAGAAAATCGCCGCAGTAAGTATACATATATTACTTTTTTAATATACTCTAGCGTCGACGTATTTCGACGCTAAAAGTTTTACTTTTAGCGTCGACTTATTTCGTCGCCAAATATAACCTATAGCGTCAGAAAATTTAATTTAGCGTCGAAAAAAATTGGACGCCAAATACAGTCTTTAGCGTCGCAATTATTTATTTCGACGCTAAAAGTTATTCTCGTTGACATTTAAGCGTCCACTTTTTGCGTCTGATTATTTCGACGCTAATAATATTTTGCGTCGAAAATATGGTTTTTGGCGTCAATTTATTTCGACGCTAAATGGTATAATTTTTGTAGCGGTTTAATTATTTCTCTATCATATTTTCAAACTCATCAAAACACACTGGCTTTTAGAAAATATGCTGTAGTTTAACTTTCAATTTCTTGTTTCTTTTACTATTTTAACCCCAGAATCATACTTGTGATTTTTTTTGGCCTTTAATCTATTTGTGTTGACCTTTTGAGGAAGAAAAGATAAAATTAATCAATCATTTGGAATAAATCCAAGCTGTTGGCTTCTCCCCTCTAAACCCGTAACTTTGTTTCTTGATGCGGCCCATCTCTAAATTTGCCTCTGTGCGGCACTGCCACTCTATTTTGCTTGCTAAGTGAGTGGCCTGGTCACTTTGCTTGGCTCCGCTAGGCCACGGGTCTATGTCCCCCCAATTTGAGTGAATGTCACATCTTTTTATTGGAAAATTGTTATTATATAATGATGATATCACGTTATTTATATAATAATTTAATGGAATTTATGCATTTAAAAACCAACATAGTGGGTAAGTAACATGGAAGGTGAATAGAACAAAATATCATATATTATCTGAGATGTCCAAAGATATTTCGGTTATTCCAATTTATACAGTTGCTTCCGAGTATTCTTTTAGTACGAGTGGTCGATTTTTCAATCCACATTATAGGAGACTTCATCCGAATACATTAGAGCCCTTGATGTGTACTCAGAATTGGATATGGGCTCAATTCCAAGGTATGAGAACAATTTAACCCAATATTTCCTTTTGATTATATTTGTATTCTTTTTATTTTACTGGTTGTTTCATTTTATTAGGTGGAATTCCTGAAGATAAAGTGATGAATGGAGAAGTACTAGAAAATGATGAAGGCAGGCCACAAACAAGTTGTGAATAGCGTTTCTTTATTCTTTTGGTATGTACTTGATTTTCAATTATGAATTGTGTGGGTATTCAATGTTTTTAGTGTTATGAATAATGTAAGTTATTTGTTTTATGTTTTTTTGGTTTATTTTGCAGAATTTGATGATGATGAGTTTGGAGATCGAAAGCTTTTGAACAAATCAAGTGCAAAAATAAGTTTATTAAAATTGAAATTTTTATATTTAGTTTATTAGGAATTTGTAATTTGAATTTTTTTAAGGTTAATTTGTAGGTTTGATATTAGTACAAAATTTGTAATATGTAGTTTATTTGTTGTAATTTTATTTTAGTATTTTTACTAATTTGATAATTGAACCTACTATAAATTTAATTTAAAAGCAAATTCAAAAATTTTAAAAATATTTATGGATATTCATATCCATATGAATAAAATTCATATCTATATCAAACTTTTAAAAATGGACATGTATATGAATATGGATAATTTGGATAATTAATATTTTAATTTTTGAGGGAACTGATAATCCCCATACTAAACCCCACCAGTCAGTTTTCTCAATGGAGCTGCTAGCTGACTTCTTAATTTAAAATAAAAGTTAGAACTAATAGCATGAACAATCAAGGAAGCCAATTTTGGGCTAAGAATGACTTTAGGCTTTGCCACATACGAAAAGCAATTCAATAGGTTTTGGGCCAATCTCTTTACATTTTCATGTTACCGGTTGGGGTCTTATGAGTTGAAATCGGGGATTCCTCTTGATTAAATACCAAATTTTTCTAAGAATATTGTTGATGGTGTTTTTAGGCACTATGGTATTTAAGACAGCACGACAGGGGCAAAAGGGTAATTTCTCCTTGGTCAAGATCATTAATACCGACCCGACCACATGAGTGAGTAGCCAAGAACTTTATGATCCGATAACCGACCACTTTGGTTCGGATGACCGGGCAATTATCAGGTCGACATCAGCATTATCAGTACAAAAGACTATTACGACCGACCACATGAAGACCGAGCATAGGGCAATACATATTCGGGAAAATAAGGCATTCTATCCATATGAGATAAGATAATAAGTTATCCTACTTTCATGGGGTAAACTAGTAAGTCAATGTCCTAGTATGATAAAGAAGAAGTAAATGTAGTTTTTGGCTAGGAATCCTTATGGAAAAAGGAATAGTTTTGACTAGGAATCCTTATGGAAAAAGGAATAGTTTCAAATAGGAAATTCTTGTACAAATAGGAATATGATTTCTTCAATTATAATAGGAGGGTAGAGTGAAGAGAAAGAGGGAGGACAAAAAAAGAGAGAATAAGAGGAACAAGTTGAGAGCAAGGTAGAGTTGAGATCAGAATCACCAAGCTCTGACTTGTAAAACACAAAACGAACGGTCTGAGAAGTGCATTTGAATAATAAAAATATCATCTTGTTTGTGCCCGTGGACGTAGGTCGGATCCAAATCCACCGAACCACGTTAAATCTCCTTGTCGATTGGTGTATTATTTGTCTTTTGCTAAGTTTGCATTTGGTCCCCCATAACCAAAAAATTCACTATTGAGGGAGGATTTCTTCGGGAGTGATATTCCAATATTACCCTGAGACCAAAATCAGCCGTCAACAGTTGGCGCCGTCTGTGGGGACTCAACAAAAAGCAACTCGCGTAGTAAGACAATAGCGGAAGGCGGAAACCACCAATCGTCAGGGAGCTCGGCGGCGGATTGGATGGAGAAGATCGAGGAGAACCTGAGGAAGGAGAGGGAGGAAAACCAAATTCTGCTAAAAACCATAGTAGACCGGTTAGAAAAGGTAGAATGAGTGCACAACGGAAAGCGAAAGGCGATGGAAGAAAAAGGCAGAAGCAACAACATTAACTATGATTCGAAAACGAACTGGACCATCGCCAATGGCTCTCTCGTAAATTCCATCACTTTTTAGTCCTCTCTTTCGTCTCCCATCATCAACGACGATCACTCCAACAACAATCCTCTTATCCTGCAACCTCCCTCGCCTCATCCTTCCTCCTGCGAGATCACCGTTACTTTCGCTCAAAAACACGAGGTGCGGCAGGTTTATGTTCGGAGTACTGCTCCAGTATATGAGATATACTCTGCATCTGATCTTGTTAGCAGTAATAAGTATTTGTGCACTGTTCGATGTGGTGTTGCTACGAGAGAGGAGGAAGTGCTTTGCACCCCCCGTTTTGTAGGAGCTATGGCTCATCTGACATGAGCTATTAAGGAATCTGATGGAAAGAAAAGCAAAAGTGACAGTAGTTTGAACACCAATGAAGATGACTGGGCTGAAGTGAAAGCTCTTGATTCTCCTCAACTTGGTAATGGAAACAGTCCTCTGTCATCAAATTTATTAGCAAAACAAGGGGAGAGCTTGCAGGATTTGTATGAGGCTACAGCAGAGATCAATGATGCAGAACCTTGCATGTCCATTACACTCAGGATGCTTTCACTTCAACATAAAAGTTACCTAGAACAAGAAGTGAAGGTCAAATGCGAGTTGATCACTCAGGTAATATAAAAAAAAACAGAAGTCCCAAGTAATTGGCTCAAATGCAACTGATTCTATTAATGCTGCAAACAAAATCCAGCATGGAGGAGATTCTGGTTCCGCTGATAAGCAGGAAGAGAAGTTGCAGGAAACAGTTAAGGCTACTGCCGTACCATCGTATATGGATATTCCTGCACAAGTTTCATATACATGCAAGGCAGATTCATCAAGAAGTCATATTGAAAACGTTTTGGACCAGCTTGTTTCGAAAATGAGCAGAATAGAAGATTTCTTTTTCAGGTGTGAAGAACGCATGCTAAAGCCTGTAAATAGCATCGATGCAAGACTCCAGAGGGTAGAACAGAAACTTGAAGAACTCAACATGAAACCCCAGAATTCTGGATTACAATGCACAAGAATTTCCGCTCCAGAATTTTCTTGGCATGAATCAGATGAAAACTTCTTTGATGACAGTGAAAGTAATGTGGTTGAACCAGATATGAAGGATTATATTGTATCAATTCCAGCAGATGATGTGGTTGATTCATCAAATGATAGTCAGTCTCACTCAAGTCTCTTAGGTACTGGTTTCGTTTCTTCGAATGCCTATGACAAGGAAGATAATAATGCACTGGAAGCAGCAACTGTTTCTGCAAACTATAAACCAAAACATGCTATGTCGGTTGATGATGCTTTAGCATCTGCCCTTGGTGGATTCTTGTCTTCAGTTTCAGCCAAGCCTCACAAATATACTCAAGCACTTGCGATTAAAGCCCCTGATTTTTCAGTTGAAAAAGATAATACTAGTGGCCAAAAAGTTTCACCTGAAGTTGAAGATGACATACCAGAGACAAATTTTGAAGCTTCATGTGCCAATGAATATGATGGTTCTGAAATTTTCCAGCAACATAACTTGATTGCGGGTGGATGATACATAACCGACAAGCCCTGCAAGTGATAACCAATTCACTGTGGATATGAACTACTGCAGTTTAGAAGAGATGCCATAATATGCGGATGGTGAGAAACTGCACGAGGATTACATGTCCAACTAGAAAGCATGTGCAGCAAGTCTCATACAAGTGCCTCTTTCAGCTCGGGGTCGGGGTACATCCCACCGAGTCAGCCCTTCGGACTGGGGACGTAACATTCCCCCAGGTCCAAGTGCCTTTTTCAGCTCGGGGTCGGGTACATCCCACCGAGTCAGCCCTTCGGACTGGGGACGTAACATTCCTCCAGGTCCAAGTGCCTTTTTCGGCTCGGGGTCGGGTTACGTCCCACCGAGTCACGCTCATTGGTTTGAGGACGAGACATTCCCCCAGAACAAAGTATCTCTCTTGGCTCGGGGTCCTCAGGGACATACTCGATACATAGGATCCGTGAGAAGCATAGCACGGGGAGGGATGATACCCCCGTGGCAATTGTTTACTCCAGTGTTACCGAGCATAAGGAAGAATATGCCCTTAATGTGTCGAACACTCTTCTGATCCTCACCTACCCGATGTAATGGATCCGTGGGAAAGCATAGCACGGGGGGTGATGACACCCCGTGACGATTGCTATCTCCAGTGATACGGACCTAAGGAGGAATATGCCCTTAGTATCCCGGACACTCTTTGATCCATTCATCATCCGGATCTGTGAGAGACACAGCACGGGGATGCGTTATGCCCCTGTGGCGTGTGCCTGCTCCAGCGTGGTAAGGAGGAGCCCTCATACAATACACAGGCTTCCCAGTGAACCCACGTGTAGAGGATGTGCCCTTACCATTCAAACGCTCTTCCGATCCGAATCCTGGTTCGCCGGGACACTGAATTGTAAGATTTAGAATTGTGTTTTGGAGACCTCGGGTAGGACGCTGTTTTGAGGCATCCGTGCTGTTGTTTACGTTTTTAAAAAGTTTTCTTTTGGGACAAGTGCCGAGTCACCCCCACCTTTTTGGTCTTATTTTTCAAAGTTTTGATTTTGTTTTTCGCTGGTCTGGCAAGGGGACGCCCGTGTCAGATTCGGTAGGGCTTCACAAGGTTGATTCAATTCCCTTCTGAGCAAGTCCCAAAGATTACCTGGCTCGGGGCTGGATTCGTTCCGCCGAGGCCACTTGGATTACATAGGCTCGGGGCTGGATTCGTTCCGCCGAGGCCACTTGGATTACCTGGCTCGGGGCTGGATTCGTTCCGCCAATGCCACTTGGATTATTCGGCTCGGGGCTGGATTCGTTCCGCCGAGGCCACTTGGTTAATTGGCTCTGGGCTGGATTCGTTCCGCCGAGGTCACTTTGTTTCTCTCAGCTCGGGGTCGGGTCATGTCCTACCGAGTCCGTCCTTTTGGTCTGGGGACGTAACATTCCCCCATGGCCAAATGTTCATCTCAGCTCGGGGTCGGGTCATGTCCCACCGAGTCCGTCCTTTTGGTCTGGGGACGTAACATTCCCCCAGGGCCAAATGTTCATCTCAGCTCGGGGTCGGGTCATGTCCCACCGAGTCCCTCCTTTTGGTCTGGGGACGTAACATTCCCCCAGGGCCAAATGTTCATCTCAGCTCGGGGTCGGGTCATGTCCCACCGAGTCCGTCCTTTTGGTCTGGGGACGTAACATTTCCCCCGGAGCCAAGTGTTCATTCGGCTCGGGGTCGGGGGGTTTACGTCCCATCGAGTCGGTCGTTGTCAGCATAAGGGCAAAGCATTATCTCCACGGGTAGATATCGGGATCCTCGTTGACTGAGCATATGAGGGTGGCAGGAAGGACCAGATTTGCAGCCAAGCATTTTTTCTCTGCGATTCCTGGAATGACCACCGACGGATTCATCGGCACACCATCTTTTTATAGTTCCCGGCATCAACTCGCAAACTCGTTGTTACCGAGAACTAGGGGACATATGTTGATGGTGTTTTTAGGCACTATGGTATTTAAGACAGCACGACATGGGCAAAAGGGTAATTTCTCCTTGGTCAAGATCATTAATACCGACCCGACCACATGAGTGAGTGGCCGAGAACTTTATGATCCGATAACCGACCACTTTGGTTCGGATGACCGGGCAATTATCAGGTCGACATCAGCATTATCAGTACAAAAGACTATTACGACCGACCACATGAAGACCGAGCATAGAGCAATACATGTTCGGGAAAATAAGGCATTCTATCCATATGAGATAAGATAATAAGTTATCCTACTTTCATGGGGTAAACTAGTAAGTCAATGTCCTAGTATGATAAAGGAAGTAAATGTAGTTTTTGGCTAGGAATCCTTATGGAAAAAGGGAATAGTTTTGACTAGGAATCCTTATGGGAAAAAGGAATAGTTTCAAATAGGAAATTCTTGTACAAATAGGAATATGATTTCTTCACCATTATAAATAGGAGGGTAGAGTGAAGAGAAAGAGGGAGGACAAAAAAAGAGAGAATAAGAGGAACAAGTTGAGAGCAAGGTAGAGTTGAGATCAGAATCACCAAGCTCTGACTTGTAAAACACAAAGAACGGTCTGAGAAGTGCATTTGAATAATAAAAATATCATCTTGTTTGTGCCCGTGGACGTAGGTCGGATCCAAATCCACCGAACCACGTTAAATCTCCTTGTCGATTGGTGTATTATTTGTCTTTTGCTAAGTTTGCCTTTGGTCCCCCATAACCAAACAAATTCACTATTGATGGAGGATTTCTTCGGGAGTGATATTCCAATATTACCCTGAGACCAAAATCAGCCGTCAACAAATATGATTCGCACTGTGGATACAATTCCACGTATTATTGAGAGGATGACCATTTCATTTTATTTTACTACTATTATGTCATCTCTAATATCCATGTTTACCGTCTTCTACCTACTACTATTACTATATTAGACATTGTTGTAATTGTTTAGCCATTGGTTATTTTACTATTATCATCGACACATGTTCCTATATTTATGGGTTATGCATCATATCCGGTATGACTTTATTCAAGTCCGGCCAGACCTTGACAACAACATCCGGCCTACTATTGATAATTTGATATGTACAGTCAGGCCTCCCTAAGGCCAGACCGATGAGAAGCATGCTCTAATTTATTTAGTTGTTATTTTGCTGCCACATTAATGACTTCTGAACACTTATTTACTTTCTATTTATTGTTCATGATTATACATTGTATGCTTTATAAACTGTATTGTATGTTACCGGTTACCACTGTCATTATGTGTTCTTGATTCACGCAGTATATTGGGTCAGACTTTTAATAAGCATGACCAAATACTAATATAATGTCCGACCTACCATAGACATATCCGGCAAGGCCTCCACAAGGACAGACCCATGAGATGTATCTTCAATTTGTTTAAATATTATTTTGCCATATTTTTTTTAATCTTTTCATACCTTATTTATTCACCGTATTTTACTTTTCATTCTTGTGTCATGTATGCTATTTAAAAATATTATTGGATGTGAATTGCATTATAGATATTAGAATACCTCTTTTCAAACCTAAATATTATACTGACATCAGTAAGAGATCATTCTGAACCCAAACATGTATAAAGTCGGATCTTGCGAGGGGTGTAGTGCAACCTTAAATCATTCACAGTGTTTCATACTGGGCGATGACTTCTTTATTCTCTGATTAGTCCCCTTGTGGGGCTATCCGTATTCTCTATGACCTACGAGCCCAACAGTATCGTGGTCGCCGACATCATAGATATAGCGGTAAACCCCGCTTTGCTCCAACAGTAGGACTTCTTGTGCGTAGAGTGGATCTTGTCGACTGGATAGTTGAATATTATGAAAAAGGTTTTCAGATAGTCGACTCAGATCTTGTTGTTCCAAGTATAATGGCTGGAACATCGGACATGTGCCAATGGAGTATAAGTCGGTTGGACTTATCGGGTCCATGGCCGGTTCTGAGATTCGAAAAGCCCTAAGCGAGTCTTCAAAAATGGGCCATTTGTCTTAAGGAAAAAATGCATAATTCAAAATTAAGCACGCTTTACTATTTTTTTTTGGTAACCAAAATCGATATTGAAGACAAATAAAAAAATAAAAGTTAGTATAAAGAGTTCAATTACACCTTATCATTTTATTTTCTTTTAATGAATTCCACTCACACTCCAAATATCACCAATTCTCATTCTCTATAATCTTGTAAAAACCAATCGAATTAGAAAAAAAATAATTCAAAGAATAATAAAGAGAGAGAAGAGAATTACATATGGCAATTAGAAGACAAAGTCTATTCATTTTGTAGAATACTTAGTGCCGTTAGAGTCAAAACTGGCTTTGATTTGATGTCGACATAAGAGCTGTAGTTTGTATAAATACCTTCTGAATTATTGTCAAAATAGAAAACTAATAAAGGTGATAGACTTGGCTTTTGCGGGCCATATTTTTATATTTAATATGACCTATTATATTGTCAATGTTCATCATTTAAATAATTTGAAAAAATTAAATAAATAAAAGCATAATAAATGTGGTTCGACGCTCTTTGCGGGCGGCAAACCATATTTTATCTTAACAGAAATTTATATGATAAAAATAATAATATCTAAAAAGGACTAAATGATCATTCTCCAAATAGTATAAATACATGAAAGAGTTGAAAACATGGGTTTTAACCGGCGAGAATGTGCTCAAAATTCTTAATTTGTTCATAACTATTTATTATATCCCTAATTATTTTCTTAATTACCTATTAAGCTTCTGATGTTCTAATAGTAACCGTACATAACAAAATAACGATCATTTAATGTTAGAACAATAAAAACCTAATGAGTAATTATAAAAATCTTAAAGATTTATCGAGTAATTGTAAAAAATTTAAAGATTAAGGAAATATTATCCCTTTCAACAAACGACTGGTAGTTCCCAACAACTGAAAGTAACCCAAATGGTTGTTGTATATTATTAAATAAATCGTATTGGCTACGCAATTTGCAATTAAATACTTTATATAAATTAGAGTCTTTGATTGCATACCATAACTTTGAAATTTTCAAAATATCCTTTGTAGTCGCTGTATTTGATAGCTAGTCTTAATTACAGATATTCACTGTTTCCTTAATTAATAGCCAATTAAGAAGAGGTAAACGACACGATGACGATATCTTCGTGACATACGTATAAGATATTTATTACATTATATTTTCCTATGGTAATTTATTAAGGTTGCCAGAAGCAAAGTGGAAAAATTAGATAACCTTCTGATTATTGGTATAACATATTCAAAGTATGAGTAATTTTTCACATCCTTAATATAATTTGTCAAAGAATTTAAGTAACAGACTTATTTAATTTACCTCAATCATATTAATAACATAAAATTATGTTGTGTGTGATTTAGTTATATTACTTACTGTCAATTATTTTTACTATTAGAGAGAGGGAGAGTCATTCTCTGGTGCAGATGTCCGCACAAATTTTTTGTGTTGATACACGATAAAGTAGTAGTACTTTATCGTGTAAATAAATTTAGAAAAATTTATACGATAAATTTACACGGCAAAGTACTAGTCCTTTGATTGTATCCGCAGGAAAAATTCATGCATGCATGTGCATTAGAGAAAGATATATATATATATATATATATATATATATATATATATATATATATATGTGTGTATGTGTATGTGTATGTGTATGTGTATGTGTATGTGTATGTGTATGTGTATGTGTGTGTATATGTACGTATGTATATATGTGTGTATATATGTGTGTGTATATATATGGGTGGAGATATTTCAACACAAAAAATATATATATTATTATAAAAACAAAGAAAAATGTACTAATAATATTAAGACAAAAAAATTAAAATTATGAAAATAAAGAAAATAAAATCTACAGAAATTTTCATCAATATTTTATTATAATGTATTTTTTTTGTAAGTATTTTGTCGCTAATATTCATGGCGTCAAATTTAGCGACAACGATCAATTTGATCTTTTTACATACGGGCATGAAAACATAGTCAATTGAAGTTGGAATAAAGGAGAACATAGTACATCTTAATATTGAACAATTGGATTTGGGTAAACAGCGTAACAAGGTGGATGCTAGTAACTTTGTTGATCAGCATGTCGAGAGAAATTTAAATTTACTTAAGAAAAAAAATTCAAATTATTGCAGATATCCTCAATAGACCTTAGACTACAAATAGTGGAAAATCTATAACATTTGAGTTGGAATGACACATTGAAGAGTTATGACTCAATTAAGAATTACATCTTTAAGCATAATGATATCTCTTCAATGATAACTTTCCATATCTATAAATAGGGCATTGGGTTCTCATTGTTCTACACTCAATCTCTTCCATTATTATTTTTTTTTACAAGCTTTAGTCATATTAGAAAGTCTAAGATTTTCATATTTGAGAGAGTTTCCACCATTCTGTCCTTACTCGTATTCTTGAAGAAAATAGTGTCCATTCTACAAGAAGCAACAATAATCCTCGGTGGATGTTAGCCACAAGAAATCCATAGTGTATCGAGGCGGGGCTAATACGTTCTTAAGGATAGATGAAAAACTCGACTTGGTTTAAATTCATCATCTTCATTATCGTCAATATATTTCAGGTTTTTTCAGCTTCTTCCATGTTTCACACTCTACCATGGCGTGAAACAGCTTAAACTAATCCAAGACCTGATAATTTGTCTTTAGGAAATACACCCTGATTTTCTGAGAAGCATCATCAATGAAAGTAAAAAGATACTGGTTACCGCCGATAAATCAACACCAAGAATCACAAACATCAGAGTGCACCAGACTGAGCAACTCTGATCTTCTCTTTGAAGAGAAATTAAACGAGACTCTGTGTTACTTACCAAATAAAAAATGGTTGCAAGGACCTAGTGCAACATCCTTGGTATGCTTCTTCTTGGTTAGGGTAGACAACCCTCTCTCATTATATGACCAAGTCATTGGTGTCACATATTATAAGAAGCCTTTTTTTTTTCATCTACATTGAGGTTGTCTATAGAAATATTCACATGAGTTTTGTATAGTGTACCGAAGACATGTTCTCGGGTGACAACCATGACATATTTTGTCATTCTCCATGTGCCATTTCTGAAATGACCGTCATAACGTTGTTTATCAAGGGCTATCCCCGAGAGTACATTTAGCCAAAGTTCTGGAACATGCATGACATCCTTCAAAGTTAATGTACACCCGACATTTATCTGCAATTGAATATCACCAAATCCTACTATCCTAGAGGAATTGATATCTTCACTGAACCAAAGTCTCATGCTTTGTATGTTGTGAAGAAATCTCTGTGAAGTGTGACGTGGTAGGATGCTACAGTATCACCACCACTCAACATCTTGGGTTACGGTGTGAAGACATGTATCTTCTTAGATGGAGCAGATAACTATATCTCCTTAGACAACTACTAGTATCTCTACTTCATTATTCTTCGGCTGGAAATTACCTTGGCCCTGCTCTCATTGCAGTTTTTGGTAATTTTTTTAAGTGGTCCTCTATGCCACAATGGTAGCACTTATAGGTAGACATCCTTCTATATGAGGATATATCTCTGTTTTGCTTCTGTTTTTCCCTCTTTTCTCTCATCGATATCTTCCTTGAGTCTCGTAATGAAGGCTTATGTCTGTTCTGAGCCAATATTTTTTCTCATAGACTCTTCATTTAATAGGTCATCTTTTACCATAGGCATGGTAAGTTTGCATCATGGAGCTAATTTGTTAAGAGTAACCACCAATGTCTCACAACTATCAGGAAGAGAACTAAGTGGTAGAAGGGCTTGTACTTCATCTCCCAGCTGCATGTCTACTACAGATAGCTGATTCACCAGGCTTTGAAACTCATTGGTGTGTTCTGCAATGGAAGTTCCATTACGTAGCTTCAAATTCACCAAACGCCTAATTAACAAGGCTTTATTCCGAGCAGTGTTGGCCTGGTACATGCATTTTAACTTCATCTAACATTTCGTAAGCATTTGTATCATGTGCTACGTGGTGGAAGATATTGTGGCTGATCCACTACCTAAATCTGATCGAGAGTTATGTTGTTGAGTTAATTTCAGTCACTCTCTTTGATAGAATCTGGTCTCACTCCCTTCACCTCGATCATATCGAAAAGATATTTGCAGTATAAATAATCTATCATCTGAGGCCTCCAGAGGGAGTAATTGATTGCTGTCAGCTTGATCATCGCACCAGAAGATGAATATTCCATTTCTATATTAAGATTAAAGTTGAAAATGAAAATAGGAAAAAATTGGTGGCTAATTTTCACAAATCAAAGGTCCCGTTACGTTTGGAACGGTTGAAAATGGTGGATTTGACAATTCGTTGGTCCAAATCTGACATAAGGGCCGATTTATAAATTTCTAAAAACTTATAGGGCTAAAATATAGATTTCAGAGACTTCAAGTGGCTTAATAAAATACACAATGTATGATGACGTGTCTAACACGTGGCAGATGGCGTGGATACTGACTGGACTGGAAATGCTGACGTGGCAGTTGACTGTACCAGACGACATTATTGGAATTCTAACGTGGCTACTGATTGTATCGGATGTGCTGACATATCGATGACGTGTGAGCTACTGTACCGGAATTGCTGACGTGACAGATGGCTGTACAGGAAATGCTGACATAGCGATGTGTGGCAGTTGATTGTACCAGAATTGATGACGTGTCGATGATGTGGCTGATGACTGTACAGAATATGCTAACATGTGAATTGACTGTACCAAAATTGATGAAGTGTCACTGACGTGGCAGACTTGTGTGTTGTCTTCAACCTTTGAAGTGCTCGTGGCGCGTGGTAAGCGTGTCGACTAGTGCTGGATTGTCCGGCCTCCGTTTGATTTTCGGAAATATCATTGTGCTAGTCTTGACGTGAACAAGCTGATAATATGCTCAAAACTGATTTTTGACAACTTTTTCAAAATTTGAATTTCCGAACCAAGTTATGTTCTTCGATTTTACGACCCCAATGTATAACTCAAGCTCCTGATACCACTTGTTGTAATTCTCCGATCACTGAAAAATATTTATTAGGAAAAATTTCTTTTTATTACTACTTAAATATAATTTACGAAGATTACAAACTTTGTTACAAAAACTTCACATTTCACTATCTAAGCTCTCTTAATATGGAGCTTAATATTCTAAGCTCTTTAACTTGGAATTTCTTGTTAGGGATGCTTAAACTCTCAAATGAAAGCTCAATTTATTGGCAATGACTTGCCCTCTAACTCAACCTAATTAGTGCAGTGGTTGCCATAATTATCAACTAATTGAATGGTTAGAGGTGGTTATACAAAAAATGATTAATAGATTAATGATTTTTTTTGAAATCGTTGGAAACCCCACAGCCAAACCACGGATTCAAACCCATGACCTCAAGGTGAGATCATGAATCCTACACCACCAAGTCACACCTCTTGGGGACTTAATTGATTAATGATGGTGGTAATAAATCAATCAGTAAATTTACATGTTGGATTCATATCACATACATCTTTTGTTTGTGTAGGAGAAACCATTAATGTCAACACAACTATTTTTTGAAATTACTAAATCTAAATTAAGCTTTGCGACGAAATAATATGCCTTAAGAGTATTAAATTTCAACAAACAAATACAGAGAAAAACGAATAACATATTTTAATGTATTCTCCCGCAGTGTCGGGGTTTCTAAAATAAATGAATTATATATCCTTAGGTGATCATTTGTTCTATATTACAACACTTCATTTTTTTTTTTTGGGGTTCCAGTATAAAGATTTGTGTAGTGTTTGTTTCTCGTTGACAACACAAATTTCAATTAACAAATGCAAGAAATCGACAATGTCCAAGAAAAATGACGGACCCAGGCTGCGTTCTGATTGCTGAGGTGCCATGACGGGGACAGTTTTTTTGGGACATTGTTGATTTCTTACATTTGTTAATTGAAACTTGCGATGTCGACGAGAAACGAATGCTACACAAATCCTTCTGCAAGAACCCCAAAAAAAAAAAAAATGAAGAGTTGTAATCGAACAAACAATCATACAGAAGAAAAAAAGGAAGTATATTAAAACAACCCACAAATAAATAGCTTATTCTTGATCATCTTCACCTTTCAGGACTGCAGCCTCATTCTCAAATGTGTCATCATTCAACTGAATAGAGATATTTGATCATATTTCAAGTGTAGGTAACAACGCTTGCAAAGCGAAGTCCAGTAGTTTCCAATATTCTAAATGCTTCTACAAATCATTAAAGATAAGCATAGATCAGAATGAACACTATATCTAAATTCAAAATAATAATAATATTATATTATATTATATGCATGATGAAATATCATTTTATAAATAATTAGTAATAAATTTTATATATCCAACTGACTTGCCTGACACTTAATAGGCTTCAAGCAACCTCGCTCAACTCCTCCATTAATTTTTCTTTTTTCTTTTTTGCTTTGCCTGAAGGGATTGTGAAGAATGAAGACCCTTTTATAACAGCAATGTAAGCATATATTTATGTTAAACTAAATTAATTATTTCTCTATCATATTTTCAAACTCATCAAAACACTCTGGCTTTTAGAAAAGATGCTGTAGTTAACTTTCAATTTCTTGTTTCTTTTACTATTTTAACCCCAGAATTATACTTGTGATTTGTTTTTTTGCCTTTAATCTATTTGTGTTGACCATTTGTGGAAGGATAAAATCTTCAATGTAACAGAGGTACCACGTTATCCATGTAACAAGCCAATCATCAATTGCCACGTGTGCTAAAAAATTAAAAAACAACTAAAAAATAGGTATTAAATTATACATGTCATTTTCTAATTTGTTAGTGATATCACATTACCCATGCCTACATTGCACCAAAAAATTACTTTTATGGAAGAAAAGATAAAATTAACCAATCATTTCGGAATAAATCCAAGTAGACCCGGCCAAGGTTCCGGTTCGGAACCGGAACCGAACCGGTTCGGTTAGGGTTCTTACCCTGACCGAACCGGTTGGAACCGCTGGAACCGAACGGTTCCAGCGGTTCCAACGGTTCCAACCGCCGGAACCGTACGGTTCCGGTTGGAACCGGAAGTAAAAAAAAAAAAGTTATTTTCTTGGAACCGTAAGGTTCCACAAGTGAATCTCAATTTTTTTAATTAATATTAATGACTTAATGAGGTTTAAAATTGCAATACTAAAACATGAATGTCCACATCCTTTTTATAACCAACTCTTGGTTATTGACTTCTTTATATAAGCGATGTGGGACACAATAGCCAAGTAACAAATATCCCACATCGCTTATATAAAAAAAGCACTAGCCAAGAGTTGGCTATAAAAAGGATTATATGTTAAAAGAATTTTATAAAAAAAGATTCTATAAAAATGATGTGATAGTATGAAAAAACATTACGATTATAGAATTTTTTTTATTTTTTAAAATTTATTATTAAAAAAAAAAAAAAAAAAAAAAAAAAAACCGGAAGGGGAACCGTTAACCGAACCGGAACCGACCGGTTCGGTTCCGGTTCGGTTTACGGTTCCGGTTCCACTTAAGTGTGGAACCGGAACCGAACCGGAATTAACCGGTTCGGTTCCGGTTCCACACTTGTGGAACCGTGAACCGGCGGTTCGGTTCGGTTCCGAACCGGAACCGAACCGGCGGCCAGGTCTAAATCCAAGCTGTTGGCTTCTCCCCTCTTAACCCGTAACTTTGTTTCTTGATGCAGCTCATCTCTAAATTTGCGTCTGTAGGGTATAGGTGGTCACGGTTCGATTCGGTTCGGTTCGGTTTTATGGTTTTAATTTTTTGATACCGTAAAACCGAACAGAACCGAAACCGAATTGAAAAATTCGGTTCGGTTCTTTATTTTTTAAGGGAACCGAACCGAACCTTAAAGTTACGATTCCAAATAATGTGGAACCGTAATCAAACAGTTTGAAGTTTAGTTCGGTTCCGATTTTGGAATCGGAACCGGATAAAATCGTAACCTTACGGTTTCATCCGGTTCGATTTCGGTTCTGAACAGAAACTGTGGCCGGATCTACTGTGCGGCACTCTATTTTGTTGCTAAGTGGCCTGGTCACTTTGCTTGGCTCCGCTAGCTCACTGGTCTATGTCCCCCCAATTTGAGTGAATGTCACATATTTTTATTTGAAAAATGTTATTACGTAAGGATGATATTACATTATTTATATAATAATATAATAATATATTATTATACATGTTAATTAATAAAAAATAATTAAATAAAAAATAATTTTATTTAATATAACCCATATATACTATTTATTTATTAATTAATAATATAAAAAACTACTCTCTTTTTTATAGTGCACTCACAGCCGCCTCTTTAATGCTTCACTTGAATGTGGCTTCCTATCTGAAAACCAAATTTAAAAAATATTGGGATATCGTTCATGGTATTATGGCATTTGTTGTTGTATTGGATCCTAGGTTCAAAAATTGGTTTTAGTGGATTATTTCTTTCCTCAAATTTATGGAGAATTAAAGCATCAAGAAAAAATTACGTTAGTATCTAATTTGGTTGAGGGGTTTGGTGAGTTTTCTATTGGTCATGATTCTAATTTAATTATGATGGGTATATGGAATGTTCAAAAATTCAACACATTTAAAAACCAACATAGTCGGTCTAAGTGAATGAAGTTGGAATTAGTTTGTTACTTGGAGGATGATTATGTAGAGACTACTCCAGATTTTAATATTTTAACGTTCCACGTGGAAGGTGAATAGAACAAAGTCTGAGATGTCCAGAGATATATCGGTCATTTCAGTTTATACAGTTGATTCAAATTATTCTTTTAGTATGAATGGTCGATTTCTCAGTCCACATTGTATCAGATTTCATCCGAATATATTAGAACCCTTAATGTGTACTCAAAATTGGATATGGGCTCAATTGCAAGATATGAGAACGTTTAACCCAATATTTTATTCATGTTTGATTATATTTATATTCTTTTTATTTCACCGGTTGTTTAATTTTATTAGGTGCAATTCTTGAAGATAAAGTGATGAATGAAGTATTACAGATATTTGGTTACTGTGTTCTTATAAAGGACTATGAACAAACAGTAAAACACAACACGATTGTTACAATAAAATATAGGAAACAACACAACAAGAGTAATGAAAATAACACAGTCCCAGGACAACTGCAGACAGCGAACTTGTATTAGTCATGGCGGTGCAGCAACGAACCAGCGACATGAACAGTTCAGTAACGAAGGCAGTGCAGTATCGAACAACAACAAGAAAAGTCAGCGGCCCCAAACAGAGAGAATTTCGAGGCTTGTTGATGCGGCAACAATCTCCTTAAAACAAATTCGTCCACTACCGAATGGTGCAGTAGAACACGAGACGTTTGTTTCCCAGGATGCAATGGAAATAAACGAGAATGGGCACCACCAAAATCGTCTTCAACGAATCACGAAGTGTTCGAACACTCTCAACAAAACAATAAAGAAGCCTAAGGGAAAACCGTTATGTAGGGGTGAGCAAAACCGGTTTCGGTTCCGGTTCCGTATGGAACCGGAACCTACCCGGAAAAAATCGGTTCCTAACTTAGTGGAACCGGAACCTACCCAGTTAAATAAGGTACCCTATTATTCGGTTCCAATTCGGTTCCGGTTCGGTTTCAGTCCGGTTCCGAATTACCCTATTAATATAACATTGTCATTTAATGAAAAATTATTGGATACAATGGTGGTATTGGGGATGTTCACGAAACCTAACTGAAGCTGCTAGTTCTTTTCTTAAATTGTGAGCACTAGCCCAGCAGACATTATCAAGAGTTGCATCAGAGGTAGAAACTTAAATTGTGAGCACTAGCCCAGTAGACATTATCATGAGTTCAATAAAATGGCTTTATTTTGTAACTAGCTAACTTGAGGCCATGGCCTTGCTCAAGTAAAGATTTGATGATGACAATGAAACGTAGCAGAGCACAAAAGGAATTAGAAGGTAAGCATCAATACGATGTTAGAGCTGTGAAATTATGAGTAACAATTGTAAGGTAATAAAATTACTGTGCTTAAAATTCAGAAACTAGAAATATACATCTATATTTAACCAGGGACGAGAAGATTCATAACAATAAATTTCCTCCATTGAATAAAATTACTTTTACTCATAAGATCTACCATGAATATATTTCAAGTGCCAATTCAGTTACTGCTTGATGAAAGAAATTGCACAACAAAAGGAAATTAGTGCAAGTGAACAGAAACCACCACATGGATAATGTCACTTAAAATTTCCTTTTCAACATAACAACTTCAATGGTGCTTCCATGTGGTGTCTCCACAGATAAAAAAAATGCTATGCAAATAATCCCCACTTAATTATTTTAAACTCAACTAAATGAACCTTACTACAAATATTGGGGTCAGGGACATTAATTCTATTGTTATTTGAGTTATAAGCATATTTCTTATTTGACATATCACTTGTTCTTTCTTTCTAAAGGATTTGAGCCATTATTTTTATTTCAGCTAAATTGTTCATTCCTTACTCATGCAGTCAATAATCTCCACTCTATAGGGATGAGCTGTTACAACAAATCCTATAAGGTCTCTTCACCAACCGATACCACATTCCAGTTATCATGTTTGTGATTATTTCACATCCAATTACCTCCTGTTTTGCACCTCATCCTTCAGGATCCTCAACTTAACTACTACATAAAAATCAGCAATATCTTTTCTGGTAGCAGAGCATGCAAGTCAGAATGTTCAAATGTTCAAATGTTCCGGTTCCGGTTCAGGTAATTATGGAACCGGAACCGGACCGGTTACAACCGGTTCCTTATATTTGGAACCGGAACCGGATCGGTTACAACCGGTTCCGTTCCAAACCCGAATTTCCGGTCCGGTTCCAACCGGTTCCGGGTAGACCCGGAACCGATGCTCACCCCTACCGTTATGTATATTTTTTCTTTTTCTCTTATCAAAAACGAAAAAGCACTGGCACCTTTCAAAAAAATGAACATGCCAATTAAATTGAGTTAGTGGGAGGCTTTTCATATGATGTAACCACCCAGTTAATTAATAGAATTAATTTAACTGTTATGGAACTTCAAAAGAACTTGGAAAAAATAAAGAGACTTGCAAAAAATGGCTGGGCTGGGCCCGCACAATTTGGTCCGGCATTCGTGTACGCAGGACGCACGGGTGCACACGAGTCAGGCCTGGTCGGATTTTGATTTGCACCCCCACGCACGCAAGCACGTAAAGAGAGCTTCTATCCTTATAACACTTTTCCATCTACATGAGCAATCATATATAAACACAATTTTCCTTTATTAGCTTTCCCATGTGGGACAAGCTTATTTCTCTTTATTTTCCAACACCAATGGGTGAATTTTGAGCAACAATTTCTCATTCACCCAAGCACCATTTTAAGCATATGAATATACCATTCCGAACTACCCACGGAGGAGTATCCGAATCACTCAAAAACAACCACTAACACGAAGTGTACCATGCTTAAAATTGTATCTCAAAATGCTTACTAGTGAGCATTTTCCAACATGGAGAAGTACTAGATAACGATGAAGGCAGGCCACAAACAAGTTTTGAATAGCGTTTCTTCATTCTTTTGTTATGTACTTGATTTTGAATTATGAATTGTGTGGGTATTCATGTTTTTAGTGTTATGAATAATGTAAGTTATCTGTTTTATGTTTTTGGTTTATTTTGCAGAATTTGATGATGATGAGTTTGGAGATGAAAGCTTTTGAACAAATCAAGTGCAAAAACAAGTTTATTAAAATTGAAATTTTTATATTTAGTTTATTAGGAATTTATAATTTGAATTTTTTTAGGTTAATTTGTAGGTTTGATATTAGTACAAAATTTGTAATGTGTAGTTTATTTGTTGTAATTTTATTTTAGTATTTTTACTAATTTGATAATTCAACCTACTATAAATTTAATTTAAAAACAAATTCAGGAATTTTAAAAATATTCATGGATATCCATATATAGATGGATAAAATTCATATCTATATCAAACTTTTAAGAATGAACATGTATATAGATATGAATAACTTAGATAATTAATATTTTAATTTTTGAGGGAACCGATAATCCCCATACTAAACCCCACCAGTCAGTATTCTCAATGGAGCTGCTAGCTGACTCCTTAATTTAAAATAAATGTTAGAACTAATTAGCATGAACAATCAAGGAAGCCAATCCATTGATTATAAGATATTTTGGGCTAAGAATGACTTTAGGCTGTGCCTAATACGAAAAGCAATTCAATGGGTTTTGGGCCAATCTCTTAACATTTTCATGTTACTGGGTGGGGTCTTATGAGTTGAAATCGGGGATTCCTCTCAATTAAACACCAAATTTTCCCGAGAATATGGTTCAGGATCCAATTCCACGTACTATTGGAAGGATGGCCATTTCATTTTATTTCACTATTATTATGCCATCTCTAATATACATGTTTACCGTCTTCTGCCTACTATTATTACTATATTAGACATTGTTGTAATTGTTTTAGTCATGAGTTATTTTACTGTTATCATCGATACATGTTCCTACGTTTATGGGTTATGCATCATATCCGGCCTGACTTTATTAAAGTCCGACCGGACCTTGAAAACAACATCAGACCTACTGTTGATATGTCCAATCATGCCTCCCTGAGGCCAGGCCGATGAGAAGCATGCTCTCATTTATTTAGTTGTTATTTTGCTGCCACTTTAATGACTTCTGAACACTTATTTGCTTTCTATTTATTGTTCATGATTACACATTGTATGTTTTATAAACTGTATTGTATGTTATTGGTTACCACTGCCATTCTGTGTTCTTGATTCACGCAGCATATCGGGTCAAACTTTTAGTAAGTCTGACCAGATACTAATATAATGTTCGACCTACTATGGACATATTCGGTCAGGCCACCACAAGGCTAGACCCATGAGATGTATGCTTCAATTTGTTTAACTATTATTTTGCCATATTTTTTAATCTTTTCATACCTTATTTATTCATTGTATTTTACTTTTAATTCTTGTATCGTGTATGCTATTTAAAAATATGATTGGATATGAATTGCATTATAGATGTTAGAATACCTCTCTTCGAACCTAAATATTATACTGACATTAGTAAGAGATCATTTCGAACCTAAATGTGTTTAAGATCGAATCTTGTGAGGGGTATATTGCAGCCTTAAATCATTCCCAGTATTTCATACTAGGTGACGACTTCTTTATCTCTGATTAGTCCCCATGTAGGGCTATCTGTACTCCTTACGACCTACGAGCCCAACAGTGTCGTGGTCGCCGACATCATAGACATAGTGGTAAATCCCGCTTTGCACATACAGTAGGACTTGTTGTGCGTACTATATCTTATCGACTAGATAGTTGAATATTATGGAAAAAGTTTTCAAATAGTCGACTCGGATTTTGTTGTTCCAAGTATAATGGTTGGAACATCGGGCATGTGCCAATGGAGTATAAGTCGGCCGGGTCCATGACCGGTTGTGAGATTTGAAAAGCCCTAAGTGAGCCTTCAAATCAAAAATGGACTATCTGTCTTAAGGAAAAAATGCATAATTCAAAATTAAGCACGCTTTACTATTTTTTTTGTAACCCCCGCTTTGCACCTACAGTAGGACTTGTTGTGTGTACTGGATCATATCGACTGGATAGCTGAATATTATGGAAAAAGTTTTCAAATAGTCGACTCGGATCTTGTTGTTCCAAGTATAATGGCGGGAACATCGGGCATGTGCCAATGGAGTATAAGTCGACTGGACTTATTGAGTCCATGGTCAGTTCTGAGATTTGAAAAGCCCTAAGTGAGCCTTCAAATCAAAAAATGGACTATTTGTCTTAAGGAAAAAGTGCATAATTCAAAATTAAGCATGCTTTACTATTTTTTTTTTAACCAAAATCAGTATTTAAGACAATTAAAAAAATAAAAGTCAGTATTGAAGAGTTCAAATTAAACCTTATCATTTTATTTTCTTTTAATGAATTCCACCCACACTCCAAATGTCACAAACTCTCATTCTCAATCAGATAATCTATTTTAAAATTGTAAAATCCAATCAAATTAGAAAAAAAAAATAATTCAAAGAATAATAAAGAGAATGAAGAGAATTACATATGACAGTTAGAAGACGAAGTCTATTCATTTTGTAGAATAATTAGTGTCATTAGAGTCAAAATCGGCTCTGATTTGATGTCGATATAAGAGCTGTAGTTTGTATAAATACCTTCTGAATTATTGTCAAAATAGAACCTAATAAAGGAGATAGACTTGGCTCTTTGCGGGCGCATTTTTATATTTAATAAGACCCATTATATAGTCAATGTTCATCATTTAAATAAATTTGAAAAAATTAAATTAATAAAAGCATAATAAACAAATTAGCAAATGAAAAATATAATTTGGGGCCCATTTTTCCAAAAAGTGAGGCCTTAGTTAGTGGCCTAGGCTGCCTAGGGCCAAAGCCGACTCTGATCAAGTCGAGTGGAATTCAAGTCGGTTGGAATTTCGTTGTGGGCTAGCAGTCAAGTCCAGTTGACTGTACTCCAGAGCCAAGTCAAGGTCCAGTATACTGGACCTTTAGGGAGATCAAGACCCCGTTGATTGGGCCAATCCAGTCGGATGGCGTCGAACCATATTTTATCGTAACAGAAATTTAAACGATAAAAATAATAATATCTAAAAAGGACTAAAGGATCATTCTCCAAATAGTAAAGTGTGAAAGAGTTGAAAACATGGGTTTTAATCAGAGAAAATGTGCTCAACATCCTTAATTTTTTCAAAATATTTTTTTATATTCCTAATTTTTTTTTTTCATAATTACTTATTAGATTTATGTTGTTCTGATGTTAGAACAATAAAAACCTAATAAAAAATTATAAAAAATTTAAAGATTTATTGAGTAATTGTAAAAAATTTAAAGATTAAGAAAACATTTTCCCTTTCAACAAATAACTGGGAGTTTCCAACAACTGAAAGTAACACAATGGTTGTTGTATATGATTAAATAAATCGTATTGGCTACACAATTTGCAATTAAAAACTTGATAAAACTTAGAGTCTTTGATTGCATACCATAACTTTGAAAATTTCAAAATATGCTTTGTAGTCGCTGTATTTGGTAGCTAGTCTTTACAGATATATGATAAACATAATAACATATCACTGTTTCCTTAATTAATAACTTAAATTAGTAGCCAATTAAGAAGAGGTAAACGACATGATGACGATATCTTCGTGACATACATATAAGACATTATATTTTCCAAAGGTAATTTATTAAGGTTGCCAGAAGCAAAGTGGAAAAATTAGATAACCTTCTGATTATTGGTATGACATATTCAAAGTATGGGTAACTTTTCACATCCTTAATATAATTTGTCAAATAATTTTAAGTAACAGACTTATTAATTAATTTACCTCAATCACATTAATAACATAAAATTATGTTGTGTGTGATTTAGTTATATTACTTATAGTCAATTATTTTCACTATTAGAGAGAGAGAGTCATTCTCTGGTGCATATGTCTGCACAAAGTTTTTATGCAGATACATGGTAAAAATTGTATCCGTATGAAAAATTCATGCGTGCATCCGCATTAGAAAAAGATATCTCTGTGGGGGGGGGGGGGTGTGGAGATATTTCAACACAAAAAATATATATATTATTATAGAAACAAAGAAAAATATACTAATAATAATAATAATAATATAAATTAAAATAATGAAAATAAAGAAAATAAAATATCTACATAAATTTTCATCGATATTTTATTGTGATGTATTTTTTTTCGTAAGTATTCTGTCGCTAATTCGTGGCGTCAAATTTAGCGACATGATCAATTTGATCTTTTTACATACGGGCATGAAAACATAGTCAATTGAAGTTGGAATAAAGGAGAACATAGTGCATCTTAATACTGAACAATTGGATTTGGGTAAACAGCGTAACAAGGTGGATGCTAATAACTTTGTTGATGATCAGCGTGTCGAGAGAATTTTAAATTTACTTGAGAAAAAAATTCAAATTATTGCAGATATCCTCAATAGACCTTAGACTACAAATAGCGGTGAAATTGTTATGATAAAATCTCAAAAAAAACTAACTCAGCTCAGAAAAAAGCAAACTCTATATTCTCCATATCCTTTACGGAATTATAATAACTTTTATTTTTATTTTTATTTTTATTTTTTATTTATTTTGTGAGACCTACATCAGACCCATTCATCCTCGAGATAAGCCAATGGAACCACACCATTCAATTTTAATTATGGCAAATACTGCATATGGTGCGAAAATATACATGCATGAGTGATGATATAATTTCAACACAAATTTTTGATATAAATCTAAACATCAAAATTTAGCCATTAATTTAAATCAATCTAATAATAAGTACTCAAAGTCAGAAATCTAAATATCATCAAAATTTTAGGCATCGTAAGTCTCTATATAATTCTAATAAACTGAACGTCATTGATTTCATATATAGTTTTGATAGCTAGTCTTATAATAAATCACTGTTAAATAGTTTATTTGCCAATCGAGTGCTGAGCGTCATTGGTTTCATACCATAACTTTGAAGTCGAACTTTTCAAAATATACTTATAGTCTCTGTATTCGGTAGCTAGTCTCCATTGAAATATGATAAACATATCGCCGATTCCTTAATTAATTATATATGATATATAATTAATAGCCAATTAAGTAGTGGTAAACTACATATAATGACGATATCTTAATTTGAAGAGTACAAAAGTATGAACTAACATCCTAATACAAATGGCCATGGGTTATTTAGTGGCCCTAGACAAGCTTGATATATGTGATGCCATATTTACGATGAATTTTTTGTCGGTAGTTTATTAATGGAAAATTATGTTGGAAATATGTCACTATTTTTATAACACTCCGTCAGAAGCTGGATGCTACCGGCAGAAGATATGATTGACCAATCTCCATAAACATCTAAATTTTACGAAAATCCGGCATGATGTATCCTAAAACCGGACCACCTGAATCTCAGTCCAACATCAAAACTATCATGAAATAAACATCATATACCAAAATAAACCTCAGGTCCACACCAACACATCAAAAACATCACCTAAGGGCTCCGTGCCCATATCATATATCAACACCCAATAAGGACTATGCCCACCACATCATAAACAATCAAAATATTTACTAATATATATATATATAGCGTGCTCAACACGACAAATAAAGTAATAACAAAATTTCTTAAACTTCTAACTTCTCACAGGACACTTGCGAGGGTAACTGCCGCTTGGGTGATCCCCGTCTCGAACATGAGTTCCAAAGTTGAAATGGTTGACCCATCTGAAAGCCAACCTGCAAAACTAGCAAACTGGTTTGATGTGAGTTATAAAAACTCAGTAAGTAACCATGCTAGTATTACGAACAAATATACAAATCAATCATATTAATAGTGTTCCATAATTATCAAGTTAATACGAGATTTAGAATCATCGGCTTTCTATTATCTCTTAAATCTTACCTATCTTAAATTTTCATATTTACATGTTATCAATACAATGGCCAGACATTCAAAACACACGAAGTATGGATTCAAAATCACAAAGTACGTCACATAACATCGAAACTATTTCAATGCTGAAACATGATGCCACATATTAATACTTATCACAAGTAAATATCATCAAATCAATAACTCTAACAAACTTATTTCTTCAATACCAAACCAATCTTTCTTTAACCATATTTATTCACGGTAACTTTATAATAGCTTAACACTTGGGGTCTATTTTGCATTCACACATGTCGTAGCACACTTCCCTTATATACATACAAATACAATTTCATAATTCTTACACATATACTTACATAATATACCAATAAAATTTAGCAAACGCGCACGGTTTCAAATCATACAATCATTTCACATCAGCATATACGGTCCATATATACATATCATGAGTTCTAGCAAACATATATATACACTCAAACATGTTCACAATCATCATGCAAGCAACCACGAAGCACGCATAGCAGTCGACACATCAAAGTTCACATCATTCAACAATACATACATTTGGCTGGTTTACACATACAATACTCGTATGAGACTCATTACCTATTTTAGAATAGATATGAGATGAATTTCGTTCGAACGGATTTCTAACCAACTCGACTACTATACCTCGAAAATATCAACCAATTAAACCAGGCAAATGTATTTTTGATATAAATCTAAACATCAAAATGTAGCCATTAATTTAAATCAATCTAATAATAAGTACTCAAAGTCAGAAATCTAAATATCATCAAAATTCAGGCATCATTAATATCTATATAATTCTAATAAACTGAACGTCATTGATTTCATATATAGTTTTTGATAGTTAGTCTTATAATAAATCACTGTTAAATAGCTTATGTGCCGATCAAGTGCTGAGCGTCATTGGTTTCATACCATAACTTTGAAGTTGAACTTTTCAAAATATACTTTATTATCTCTGTATTCGGTAGCTAGTCTCTATTGAAATATGATAAACATATCGCCGATTCCTTAATTAATTATATATGATATATAATTAATAGCCAGTTAAGTAGTGGTAAACTACATATAATGACGATATCTTAATTTGTGACCTACATACAAGATGCCATGAGAGGTTTCAACTTTAATTCTTTTTTGTTTTTTTTTTGTTTTATCAATTACATTATATTTTTTATAATAATTTATTACGGTTGCCAGAAGCAAAGTGAAAAAATTAGAGAACCTTCGGATTATTGGTCTAACATATTCAAATTATGGGTAATAATAATAATAATAAGAAGATAATAATAATAATAATAATGGGTAATAATAATAATAATAATAAGAATAAGATAATAATAATAATAATAATAATAATAATAATAATAAGAATAATAATAATAATAATAATAATGGGTAATAATAATAATATAATAAGAATAATAATAAGAAGAATAATAATAATAAGAAAATATAATAATAATAATAATAATAAGAAGAATAATAAGAATAATAATAATAATAAGAATAATAAGAATAATAATAATAAGAATAAGAAGAATAATAAGAATAATCCTAATAATAATAATAAGAATCCTCCTCTCCTCCTCCTCCTCCTCATCCTCCTCCTCTCCTCCTCCTCCTCCTCCTCCTCCTCCTCCTCCTCCTCCTCCTCCTACTCCTCCTCCTCCTCCTCATCCTCCTCCTCCTACTCCTCTCCTCTCCTCCTCCTCCTCCTCCTCCTCCTCCTCCCCTCCTCCTCCTCCTCCTCCTCCTCCATCCTCCTCCTCCGCTCCTCCTCCTCCTCCTCCTCCTCCTCCTCCTCCTCCTCCTCCTCCTCCTCCTCCTCCTCCTCCTCCTCCTCCTCCTCTCCTCCTCCTCCTCCTCCTCCTCCTCCTCCTCCTCCTCCTCTCCTCCTCCTCCTCCTCCTCCTCCTCCTCCTCCTCCTCTCCTCCTCCTCCTCCTCCTCCTCCTCCTCCTCCTCCTCCTCCTCCTCCTCCTCCTCCTCCTCCTCCTCCTCCCCTCCTCCTCCTCCTAATCCTCCTCCTCCTCCTCCTCCTCCTAATCCTCCTCCTCCTCCGCCTCCTCCTCCTCCTCCTCCTCCTCCTCCTCCCCTCCTCCTCCTCCTCCTCCTAATCCTCTCCTCCTCCTCCTCCTCCTCCTCCTCCTCCTCCTCCTCCTAATAATCCTCCTAATCCTCCTCCTAATAATCCTCCTCCTAATAATAATAATCCTCCTCCTCCTAATCCTAATCCTCCTCCTAATAATCCTCCTCCTCCTAATAATCCTAATAATAATAATAATCCTCCTAATAATAATCCTCCTAATAATAATCCTAATAATAATCCTAATCCTAATAATAATCCTCTAATAATCCCCCCCCCGACCCGACCCGCGCGGGTTTAAAAAAATTACTGATTTTTCGGTTCAATCCAACCCGACCCGAAATTTGCGGGTGGGTAACGGGTTTGATATTAAAACCCGACCTGACCCTAAAATATTTTTAATATTTTCTATTTTTTTTAAGTTTTTACTATTATTTCATTTGTTTATTACTTTTGTTGTATTGAAACTTTATATATATGATAATTTTCGGGACATATAATAACTAATATTTATATTTCAAAATAATTAATTCATTAATTTTTTATTTTTTACTAATAATTTTCGGGACATATAATAACTAATATTTATATTTCAAAATAATTAATTCATTAATTTTTTATTTTTTACTTTGTTTGGCCGATCCGACGACCGACTCGGTTTCACCTCAGCGTGACCCGACTCGACCGGGTATCACAAAATTTTAAAAATACCCGACCTCGTCGTGAACACCCATAATCGGTAATACGTCAATTTTCCATAGAGCCATAAATCGGTGCCACCTTCAACGATAAAAAATTTCCGTCGATAAATTTCATTGATATTCCATCGTTAATGCATGATGTCATGGATCAAATTTTAGGGATGACCAAAACACATAGGCCCTAAATTACACTTGCAGGCACGAACTTAAGGTTAATCATCTACAAATGGCTAAAGACAACGAGACCTCGCAAGCCTTTTTATCCATAGTGAAAATTCGGGGTCCCTATGCGGAATTACAAACAATAAGCAGGACAAGTCCTGTTACTGCTACTATGGAATTGCAACATGCAATTTAACAAATCAACCAACTAAAATAATAAGCTGCAAATGCAAAAACAACAACAATAATTAAAGCAGCAAATATAATCAAACCACACAAAATCAACACAAGTAATTTTGGTGACGAAGTGGAAAACCCTTTTGAGTAAAAAACCACTCCGGGTATATCGACTACCAGCCCAATCCACTATATCGAGAAAAACTTACAGCGATGGTCAAGACCTATGGTGGCAACTCCACCGACTCAAGTACCTCTATACTGCAAGAACTCAAGGCAACTCCTCAAGCCCGCGACCCACGGTTTTCTTCAGAACCTCTGAAGTCTCTGAGTAGATTGTATCACCTCTGAACGCCGGAACTCCGACTACCAAAACTCCTCCTATAGAACTCTAAAGGATTATGGATTTTGGGTTATGTTGTGTTGAAGGTTTATCAAAGATGGAATCACACCATTAATAGAGAAGACAAGAAGATGAAGAAGTCTTCAATGGTGGATTCAAAGAGAGTTGAAAGCTTTATGAGATTTAGGCTCAAGGGAAAAATGTTTCAGCTCTTTCAACTCATGGGGAATGGCGGCTAAGAGTTATATTTATAGGTAGGGTGAAAAACTAGGTTTTTGCAGGCCAAAAATGCGTTCAGATCACAGTCGCGTTCGAACGCTTACTAGAACGCTACACGAACGCGCCCTTTCTGTGAAGACTCGTTCGAACGCCAATCGAACGCACAACGAACGTGAGCTCTCTGGAATGCTCCCGTTCGAACCCCACAAGAACGTGCCTCGAACGTTTGCTCTCTGGAATGCGCCCGTTCGAACCCAATAGAGAACGTGACACTAACGCCAACCGTTCGAACACTGCAACGAACGCACCATGAACGTATGTCTGATGCACAGCAGCCAAAAACCAGTCCAATTGCACAAAGATCTTCACGACAGATTACAACTCAATTGAACTTGTTTTGTCACGGACACATGCCAATAAAAATGGAACTAACAATCTCCCCCTTTGGCATTCCGTGACAAAACATTACCTATTACAAAGACTACGGTAATAGACCCAAAAAGCAAATAGTCAACTGTCAACCATCAAAACAATGACTTATTACAAATGGACTCGATCTAACACCTAACAAAGTAGTCTTGAAAATAATGCCACCGCAGCAACATACCTGCTACCTGAAATATCCACAAACAACAATATACCGTGAAAAGCATTGAGATAATCAAGTAAGCCATAGAGCATGTAAAAATCTCATACATGTACAAGTAGAAATCCTTCTCCCCCTTAATCTTAACTTTAACTCCCCTTAAAACGGAGATATCTAAAGGATATTCTATGGCTCCCTCCTATATATTAAGGCTCTCCCCCTTAATATATTACTCTCCCCCTTTTTGTCACGAAATGACAAAGGGTAAAAGAAACAAGAAAAAATAACAAGAGAACATGAGACAACACATGCAAGAGCATAAACAAACATGAATTACTCCCCCTTACTAACAGGTACATACAGTTAGCAAAATAACATACGGGAAGTAAACCAAAAACTCAGAAAAGTGCAAAGGAAAGAACAAATTGGTATGCAATAACATGAAGCACACACAAGCACATACCGAGATAAATGAAAATCCTGTCAAAAACTGACTAAAACAGCATTTCAAGCTGATACAATGATACCCAGTCAGTATTCAGCTGTTTATGACATGAAACAATATGCATCATTTTAAAAGTGGCTAAATACAACACTTGTGCATATGACATAAACACCAAATCATATAAAGCACTTGCGTGAAAAAAATAAAGTGCACAACAAATCAAGGCTTAAGACCTTATTTTATGAGCTGGACACAGCCAAAGAAATCCATTTCTAAACAAACCAAGTCCACAAAATATGTGTTCAAACCCAACACCACTAGGACCTGAAAATAAGCAACATTGGTTGCAAGCTATATTATTTACCCCAGAAAAATCATGAGCTCATATTTAATAACTCTTTCGAGTGAAAGGTTTTTGCCCTTATCTTTTGAATTTGGCCATTTTGGCTCTTTTGCACTTGAGTCTCATTTTTCTTTTTAATTTTATTTCTTTTTACTTTTACAAGGGGATAGCAAGGTCATCTAGTCAAATGTCACACTATTGAGCAAACAAGATATGATAGAAATTTGATTGCCAGTCCAAAAACTCATACATGCGACCAAGCCTTGATAAAATAAAAACGTGTATGTGAGGTGCAAACACATGATATACCAAAGGTTTTTATCACACACACTCATGCATATAGAGCATCAAGAAAAAAAACAGCATATCATACATGCATAATCATATATCCTATATACCAGGATCACATGCACATATTATTCATGCTCTAACAAGCCATAAAAATATTTTTGGTCTTTTTCAAAATATATAATTTTTTTTTGATTTTTCAGTTTTAAAGCACAAAAAAAATAAAGACACAAAACAGTTTGTAAAACATCCAATGGTACATGGAGTTGTATCCCGAGTGCAGACCATACTACCGTCCATTCGGAATCGGCTATGAAATTTATGTCCGGGTTTCCATCCTATATACCAAGGGACATATAACAAAAACAAGACACACACACACCCCCATATGCTGTGAAAACAAAGTAAACGTGCAAAAACATAAAACACACGCACACACACATGCAATGGGAAAATAAAAATGCATCTTTTAAGCAGAGTTACACCGAAGTGCACTCTCATCATGTCCATCAGGACACGCAGAAGAAGATGGGAATTCATCTTGCTTCCTCACCAAAACGTTTCTAGAAACCTCTTCCACATGAGAGTTCCCAGACAACAAAGCAAGTTTCTCACTCAAAAATTGAGCTTGTTTGGTTAGTGCAGAAACTTGAGACATTAGATTTGAAGAATAAAATCTATGAGACACACACTTAGGCCTTATTTTATGTTTGTGCACCATGTAGCACTTAGGCCTAATGTGTCCTGCCTTGCCACAGTGATGGCAAACAGGCACAAACCTCGAATGAGAGCGAAGTTTACCCACAACACCTCTAGATTGAGGTTGGGAAACAGAACGAGGAACAACAGGAGGAGAAACATGACTACACACAACATGTTTCTTACCTAAGTCACGTTTAGCTGTTACAAGCACAACTTTGGAAGAAGAAGCCTTATTACAGTTAGGCTCAGAAATAATACCTAACATACAGTCCACCTTTTTATTTCCACTAGAAAATGCAGACAATTGGGTTCTAGCATCTTCAAGTTCGATCTCTAATATCTGGACTCTATTAACTAGGCCTCTGTTCATCTCCTCTAGGTCATCTACCATCAAAAGGCTTTGCTCAAATTTAGCTTGAGCTTCATTCTTTTCTACCTCAACAGTTTTCAGCCTTTTACTGACCTCTATATTAGTCTTCTTAATAGCTAAACTCTCATTAAACAGTTCAACATAAGCTACTTGAAGACTTTCCTCATCTACAGACTCATCAAGTAAGACTTCAGAATCAGCATCATTAACAATAATCTCTCTCTCATTAATCACACTAGCAGTAAAAGCAATATACTTGCCTTTAGGAGAATCATCACCTTCAGAATCACTAAGGGATGCTGCCATGGCTTTCTTGCCTTTAGCTCTAAGGTATGTGGGACACTCAGATCTAACGTGCCCATATCCTTCACATTCATAGCACTGGGCACCACGGGATCTACTATTCATATCCTCTCCAGAGTCTCTCCTACTATGCCTAATCTCTCTAGGCTCATCCTCCCTATCCCTATTACTGCTATGGCCACTCTTCTTAAGTTTAAGAAATTTCTTAAACTTCTTTGCAAACAAGGCCAAATCACGATCCGTAAAGGTATCATCATCACTAGATGGATCATGAACAACTTCATTTGCGATCTTCATCGCTATAGTTTTGGGCTTTTGATACCCAGGAAGTTTCTTCTCATAAACTTGTAGTTTTCCTACGAGTTCTTCTAAATCAAGCTTATCGAGGTCATTACTTTCCTCGATGGCGGTAATATTGGGTAGGAATTTATCAGGAAGGGATCTTAGGATTTTTCTAACTATCCTATTTATAGGTATAGTCTCACCTAGGTTAAAACTAGAGTTAACGATATCGTTAATCTCAGCATAAAATTCATCAAAGGTCTCATCATCTTTCATTTTGGTGGCCTCAAACCTAGTGGCTAAATCCTGGAGTCTATTATTTTTAACAGACAATGTGCCCTCATGCACAGTCTGCAGGATGTCCCAAGCATCCTGGCTATCTCACACATTGAGATTCTCCTAAACTCAGTAGAACAGACAGCACCATGTATGGCATTAACAGCTTTGCTGTTCCTATTGTTAGCATCAAATTCGTCCTTGGTCCAGGTCAATTTATCCTTAGGGGAAGTGACCCCATCAACAGTAACAACGGGAGGTTTCCACCCGTATTCAACAGTCATCCAGACTCTCTCATCTAAGGACTTAAGGAACGCTCTCATGCGAACCTTCCAATGCAAATATTCCGTGCCATCAAAAAATGGCGGACAATTTAAAGGTTGACTACGCTCCATAGCTAATGGGTCAAGGATCGAGATCACGCTCTGATACCAATTGAAAATTCGGGGTTATCCTAAGTTCTGACCCTATGAGGAATTACAAACAATAAGCAGGACAAGTCATGTTACTACTACTATGGAATTGCAACAGGCAATTTAACAAATCAACCAACTAAAATAATAAGCTTGCAAATGCAAAAACAACAACAATAATTAAAGCAGCAAATATAATCAAACCACACAAAATCAGCACAAGTAATTTTGGTGACGAAGTGGAAAACTCTTCCGAGTAAAAAACCACTCCGGGTATATCGGCTACCAGCCCAATCCACTATATCGAGAAAAACCTACAGCGATGGTCAAGACCTATGGTGGCAACTCCACCGACTCAAGTACCTATATACTGCAAGAACTCAAGGCAACTCCTCAAGCCCACGACCCATGTTTTTCTTCAAAACCTCTGAAGTCTCTGAGTAGATTGTACCACCTCTGAACGCCGGAACTCCGACTACCAAAACTCCTCCTATAAAACTCTAAAGGATTATGGATTTTGGGTTATATTGTGTTGAAGGTTTATCAAAGATGGAATCACACCATTAATAGAGAAGACAAGAAGATGAAGAAGTCTTCAATGGTGGATTCAAAGAGAGTTGAAAGCTTTGTGAGATTTAGGCTCAAGGGAAAAGTGTTTCAGCTCTTTCAACTCATGGGGAATGGCGGATAAGAGTTATATTTATAGGTAGGGTGAAAAACTAGGGTTTTGCAGGCCAAAAACGAGTTCAGATTGCAGTCGCGTTCGAACGATTACTAGAACGCTACACGAACGTGCCCTTTCTGTGAAGACTCGTTCGAACGCCAATCGAACGCACAACGAATGTGAGCTCTCTGGAATGCTCCCGTTCGAACCCCATAAGAACGTGCCTCGAATGTTTGCTCTCTGGAATGCGCCCGTTCGAACCCAATAGAGAACGTGACACTAACGCCAACCGTTCGAACACTGCAACGAACGCACCACGAATGTATGTCTGATGCCCAGCAGCCAAAAACCAGTCCAATTACACAAAGATCTTCACGACAGATTACAACTCAATTGAACTTGTTTTGTCATGGACACATGCCATTAAAAATGGAACTAACACATAGAGTGCTACAAGCAAAGCAAACAAGCAAATATAACGAGATCAAGGTAATGAACAAACAAGGAGAGACAACACGAATCAAGCACATTGCATTCAATCAGAAGTGGGAGTACACAGCTAAGGTCTGATAGCCAAAATCCTTTTAACATATTAATCACAAAAGAGTACAAAAGTATGGAACTAACACCCTAAGCAAGTATAAAAATCATGCTTTACACTCAATCTCCTTAACACTTAAACCATATCACAACACAAGTAATTAGCTTCAATAATCATTCAAAACACCAACAATAATATTCTCAACCTCTACTTACATTCATTCTATATACTCCATTAATCTATAACCAAAATTAACAATTTGAGGATTTCCTACAATCTTTATTTTATTATCACCAAACCCATATAAACATCAGTTAATATCATCAACCAAATATTGGGCCAGCACTTCTATTATTCCTGGTTTTTTTTCATGCTCCTGGCCTTTGTTCTGTTGATGGAATCCGGGTGGTGGGTTGTTCATTTGCCCTGAATTGTTGCTCCATGAAAAATTGGGATGATTCCTCCACATTGGGTTGTAGGTGTTGGAATATGGATTATTCCCCTGTTTGTTGAAATTGTTAACGTAGTTCACTGTTTCTAGACATTTGTATATCACATCCAGCTTGGAATTTAGTGCTGTGTTGGCTCCAACTTCATAAATTCCTGTAATTCTTTGGATCATGCTCCTTTCTGTTGGCCATAAAGAATTGTTGTTGGCCATTTCTTCAATTAAGTCCCAGGCCTGATCTTCTCCTTTTTCCATCAAAGCTCCTCCAGCAGCAGCATCAATTGTGGTTCTCATTATTCTAGAAAGTCCATTGTAGAAGGTTTGGACTTGTAGCCACTTTGCGATCTCATGATGAGGACATTTCCGAAGTAAATCTTTGAATCTTTCCCAAGCTTCGCAAAGGGATTCTGAATATTGTTGTATAAAAGATGTGATGTCATTCCTCAACTTTGCAGTTCTTGCTGGTGGAAAGTAATTTGCAAGGAATTTTGTGGCTAGAGTGTTCTAAGTTATGATGGAACCTACTGGTAGTGAATGTAGCCAAGCTTTAGCTCTGTCTTTCAGCGAAAATGGAAAAACCCGCAGTCTCATTGCTTCTTCAGCTGCTCGGTTGTAATTGAAAGTATCGCAAACTTCCAGGAAGTTGCTGATGTGGGCATTAGGATCTTCAATTGCATTCCCCCCAAACTGTACTGACTGCTGAATCATCTGAATGCATGTTTTGATGTCACCCGCATTTGCTGGTAAGGGAGGAAGTACAATACAAAAAATGAGTCCGTCAACCACCTGAATGGTTCTGTCTCGAATGTGAATCGGTGGTGCAACGTTCAAAGGTTCAGGTTCCATGTTAATGATTGCTTCTTGGCCTTCTCGCCTTTCCCTTCTCAACTGTCTGATGGTTCTTTCAATTTCTGGGTCAAGCGGTCTAAGTTCAAAGCTTCTGGTTCGTCTCATGTAGTTTCTGAGAACCTGAAACACAAGAAAACAAAAACAATAAGTAAAAAGAAATTAGATACAAGTAACATATCTAACCCCAAAACTAATAGTGAAAGATAAATAAGTCCCCGGCAATGGCGCCAAAAACTTGACCGGTGCGTAATCACACGAGTATAACGCAAGCGCACGTATCGTTCAAGTAGTATAAAAAGTATCGATCCCACGAGGACTTAATACCTAATCTATTAATTTTATGAGGTCAAATGATTACTAGTATCTAACATGTTGATTGATTGATTTGAAATGATGAAGGTTTTGAATTTAAAAACAAGTAAATAAAATTGCTCGAATGTAGGTTTAAGAAAATTCAATATTAAAAACTATCTAGGGTTGTGATTTCTTCCAATGTCATTTTAAAGATGAAGTGGTTATTTTATGTTTGTGTAATAAATCAGTTTACTAACCTGGAACACTAAATTATGCAAAAGTCTCTGTCGATGGTCAGACGCAAATACCCAGTTTAACCCAATTGAACCATATGTCTATGTCAACCAAATTCTCTGGATTCATTAAGTTTAAGTTCCAATTATGACTACCCCCGCCCGACAGGTATATGTCTATCCTCTAAGGAAATCTATTAAAGAGTTATCTATCCTCAATGAAGATCGTGGACTATTAAATCTAAGGCTGAAACCAAAAATTCATTTGTCAAGTTTATTTTAGATTTACCACATCAATCTTATTAGTGGCCAATTAACAAGACGCATTAAGCTTAAGACTTAATAAGTAAACCTTTAAAATACCCAAACTATAATTTAACCCCTTATAAACCGGTGATATTCGATTTCATCACAACCCCAGATAACTGGCTTAGTTACGACACATATTTACGGGTAGTAAAAAAACTTAAATAAAATAAAAGACATAAAGTAAAATACTGAAAATTAAATACTGAAAATTAAATGCTGAAAAGTAAATGCTGAAAAGTAAATTACTGAAAAGTAAATTCCTGAAAAGTAAATTGCTGAAAAGTAAATTGCTGAAAGTAAATTGCTGAAAAGTAAATAAAGTAAAATTACAATAAAAGAAAATGCTGAGGTAAAAAGATCCACTTTTATTACTTCTATTTTAGATATCTCCCTTAATATAATATATTAACTTTGCATGATAATTACCAACCAGCCATATAGGCGGTATCTAGATTAAGTCAAATTAATAATTAATTACCAACCGACCAATCAGGCGGTATCCAGTTTAGTCAGGTTAAAACCAATTTAAATAATTACCAACCGACCAATATGGCGGTATCCTCGTTAAGTCAGGTTTTAACTAGCTTATATATTATAATTAAGGGAGATTAATCTAAATATTAGTAATAAAAGTTTTATCTTTTACCCCAGCAAAAGGGAGTTATCTCCTCATTACTGAAAAGTAAAAACGGAAAAATTAAAGAAAGAAAAGTATTGTGCGTAAAAGTAAATTGCGGAAAGTAAAAACTGAAAAGTAAAGAAAAGAAAGTGCGAAAGCGGAAATTAATTACTGAAAGCTGTAAATAAACAAATAAGATACAATCTTCTTAGTATTCTTAAGGAATTCCTTAGAAGAAAGTATGGATTTACAAATGAAATGGCTTGGTATTTATAGGCAAAATTTTGCCTCCATCAAATCATCCACCAAATCAATTATTAATTGCTCCACTAATTGCTCCACCAAATCTATTATTAATTGCTCCACTAATTTCTTATCATGTTTGGTGGTGATTTGATAATTTTTATTATTTATTTATTAATTTATTTTTTGCTTTGAAAATGATTGAAAATGACTTTAATAATTACACACAACACACTTCTGTATGGTTCATCAATTTCGGGCATGAAATCTTCAGAATTCGAAATTATTTTGTCTTTCAAAGTTGTAGATCTTTGATTCTTCTTTAATCTAGAACTTGAATCAGCTTAATCCGATATCAAAGTAAAACGTTATGCCTAAAATACGACAGATGCGTAAAACTGGAATTTCTAAAACTGCACTTCGTTAAAACGCCCTTTCAAGTTTCCAATCTTCAAAATTAATATGTCAAGTCCAATTTTTGCCCTATTTGACCCACATTTCGTCCTAAATGATTTTATTGTGTCCCAATATTATTTTATCTGCAAAATAAACTTAAACACATCAAAACGTTCATCAAACCCAAGAAACTAAACAAAATATTAAGTAAAAGGGGCGGTAAATATTGATATATTTTCCGCTCATCACACCCCCAAACCTAACATTTTGCTAGTCCTCGAGCAAAACAATAAAATAAAATACAAGAAACAATTAAAATTAAACTAAGCCACTTTCGTAGGGATCACACTTGCATTTAACATATGCAACAAGCCTTTAAACCCATAGGTGTCCCTAGTGGACGAGTTATAGTCTCGTGAGGGCTTACAGCAACGATATCCACAAACGTTTTACAAAAGTAAAAAGATAATAAAACTAATGCACACAAAAGCAAAAAGACAAGAGAAAAGAGAATAAAACAGTTAGTGACTAATCAGGTGAAACTTCTACCCCAAGTCAATAGTTGTTTTGTTTCATTCTAAATTACCGAATAAGTAAATTCTCCGATTATTTTTACCATTCTCCATATACACAGTCGACAAAATATTAATCAACTCATTTTTGCCCACAACAGTCACAAGTGTAGTTGATAAGAGAGTAATATTTTTGTCCTAAAGTTTTATCAGAATTCACATCTTTTTGCAGCAATGGAATAATAATTCTGATTTTTTATTTATTTATATACAATATCTTCCATCTATGTAGCGAGTGTTGGTCAGTGGCTCCTAAACCATTGGCTTTAGGGCACCAGGTGTTAAGACACCCCTACGGACTTAATTACTCAGACTTCAAATATATATATTTTTTGCAACATCCTTGATCCATGTAGCGAGCTTTGGGCCAGTGACTCCCAAACCAGTTGGCTTTAGGGCACTGTTTGGGCCAAAATTGACCCCGGGGCAAAAACGACATTACAAGACCAGAAGCCCATTAGCAAACTAGGCCCACAGACGAAGACATCACACAAGGGTCCAAGCCCGTTTAACAGACACCCGTTACAGAAATCAAGAGAGAATCTAAATTCATAAATACCGCCATGAAGTCAACAGTTCCGGGAAGAGGAGAAGATTGTCAATTATCGAACATGAAACACCTGAATTAAACTCTCATTAATACGACTCCAACGGGAAGATCTGAAACCATACCAGAGACTATAAAAGAAGAAAGAATAACGACCAAGAGGGAGACTCACTGAAGCTACCCATAATACTAAGGCAAAACACACACACACACCCGCTCACGGCTCACAATCAAAGGTTGAGGTATCTGACAAGCCTTGATCTATTTACTCTACATTGATTATTGCTTAGGCTAACTTGAGCGTCGGAGAGCATACAGCCTCCACCACACCGGTGGGCAGTAAGCTCATTCTTTGCTCTACTTATTTTACAGGATTCGCTCACGCCCTACAAATTGACAAATCTCGATTGTGGACCTCGACCAAAATCAGGCTCCAAAATTTGGCGCCCACCGTGGGGCTAACGAGCGAATCAACCAGAATTAGAACTTATCAACAAAGTAATCAGGAATGGCCTCAAGTAACGAACAAATCCCAGATCCACTAGCAGCACAAGTTGCTATGCTCCACGAACGACTCTCAAACCTGGAAGAAGAAAATCTCGCCATGCGAAATATCAACGAAAGTTTGCAGCAAAAGTTAGATCACCTATCATCCGACCCATTGCACAACCTTCAAGGCCTAACCAGCAACGGAGGTAACCGAAGCAATCCAACTGTCCCAGCTATTTCAGACGAACCAATTGGTGATCACCCTCCAGCTGTACTACACTCAGATCCTCTTGCTAATCAGGCCCATCTAATGGCCAGTTCTATCAGAAGGGAAATGGTAGAATTCAAAGAAGCCATTATGTCACGACTACCAGGAGTCAAGCTCCCAGTCAGGAAAAGCAGGGCCGGAGCAATTTCAGATACCCCTTTCGAGGAATCAATTGTAGCAGTAGAGCTGCCACAGAAATTCAACCCACCTGAAATGAAGCTATATGACGGGACCACGGATCCAGACGACCACGTCATACATTATAAATTCAAAATGATGTCTACCGGCCTGTCTCCGAACCAGTGGGAAGCTGGAATGTGCAGGTGCTTTGGAGAAACTTTGTCGGGACCGGCCTTGACGTGGTTCATCAGTCTTCCGTACAGATCAATCAAATCCTACCAAGAACTGGCAGATAAGTTCGTGCAGCATTTTGCAAGTTCGTGCAAGCTGGAAAGGACAACGGACGACCTTAACTCTGTACAACAGAGAAGAGGAGAATCATTACGGAGCTACGTGGCCCGGTTCAACCGTGAGAGGATAACCATCCCGGATCTCCATCAGCCCACAGCAATCGAAGCCTTCAGAAATGGACTCCTTTATGACAGCGGGCTCTACAAGAAATTGACGAAATTCAGGTGCTATACAATGGACCAGGTCATGGCACGAGCCCAGGTAGAAATAAGGTGGGAAGAAGACAAAAGAAACAAGAGAAGAGTGGATGAAACAAATGCACGAGTGGACCGAAGGCCAGCTGCATCCAGGCGACACGAAATGGACTCCTCCCCTCAAACCGAACGGAGGAACCACGGTGGGGGCGAACGTCGACCGTTCTACAGGAATGTGGACAAACGACCAAGGCCATATAAAAACAGGGAGGAATTACCGGCTAGCAAGCCTCGGCTTCCAGACTACAATTTCACGATTTCTCCAGGAGAATTGGTTTCGGTGCTAAAGAGATTGGGGAATGAAGTAAAGTGGCCTCCACGGTCTAAGGACAGTTCATCCAAGAAGGATACAAGGAAATGGTGTGAGTTCCACAGGGATTATGGTCATACAACGGCGGAATGTGTTGCCTTGAGATTAGAAGTTTTGGAACTACTTAACAAGGGCTTCTTGAAAGATTTGCTTACGGACAAGAGGAAGGCCACATTGACACGAAGAGATGAAAGAGACAGACAGAGAGAAACTCCAACCCCGCCACCCCCGATTGATAATACTGTCAACGTTATTTCTGGGGATCGGGTGTTAGCGGAGCAACCTATTCAGCAGCTAAAAGGCATTCAAGGGCATTGGCCACCAACGCCTCTCACACCTTGATGTCTGTAGAGGAAATCACCACAGGTTTGGTAATTGGGTTTCCAGACGACGGGGATTCACACGATTTAAATCCTCACCATGACGCTCTGGTCATTTCCCTACAAGTGGCGAACTTCATGGTCAAACGTGTGTTGGTCGACACGGGCTCCTCAGCCAATATAATCTTCACCAGCGCTCTAACAGACATGGGTACGGAGTTGGATAACATCAATAGGCGAACGACAGTCTTAATCGGTTTTAGTGGAGAACAAAAATTCACTTTGGGGGAAATACGGCTCCCGGTTTATGTTGCAGGAGTAAACAAAATGACTACTTTCCTGGTATTGGACAGCCCTTCGGCCTACAATCTGATTATGGGCAGGCCCTGGATTCATGACTTGAGGCGGTTTCATCTACCTATCACCAAGTTATTAAATTCCCTACTAAATGGGGGGTTCAGGAGATAAAGGGAGATCGATTGGCGTCAAGGAGTTGCTACCAAACTACATTGAAGGCTAAAGCTGATCCGGCATAGCAATTACCGTCTGGGCCTTATGCATCAGAGCCTTCTTTACCAAATATTGAGAAGCTCGACGAGGTCCAGATTCACCCTCAATTCACAGATCACAAGGCTTTGGTTGGAGCGGGTTTAGGTCCGAAACTGCGAGCCGACCTGGTAGAGTTCCTGAAAAAACGACACGACACATTCGTGTGGTCACATAAAGATATGATTGGAGTTGACCCAGGGCTCATCACTCACGAATTGCATGTGGACCCAGACCACACACCTGTCAGACAGAAAAGAAGGAAGTTCGCTCCAGAAAGAAACCGGATCATTGACGAGGAGGTGCAGAAGTTACTACAGAACGGAGCGGTTAGAGAAGTACAGTTTCCAGAATGGCTTGCCAATGTTGTAGTAGTGAAAAAGAAGAACGGGAAGTGGAGAGTTTGCATCGACTTCACGGATTTGAACAAAGCCTGTCCAAAGGACTCGTTTCCTTTACCACATATTGATTCGATGGTGGATGCGACTGCAGGGCACGAGCTATTAAGCTTCATGGATGCGTATTCGGGCTACAATCAGATCCTCATGCATCCGCAAGATCAAGAGAAGACCGCTTTTGTCACAAGTCGAGGAATATTCTGTTACAAAGTCATGCCGTTTGGCTTGAAAAACGCAGGAGCAACATACCAGCGAATGGTCAATAGGATGTTCGACCGACAAATAGGGAAGACAATGGAAGTCTACATTGACGACATGTTGGTGAAATCCGTCAAATCAGAACAACATCTCAGCCATTTGGAAGAAGCCTTCGACATCATGGACAGGTACGAAATGAAATTAAATCCAACTAAGTGTGCGTTTGGTGTCGCTTCAGGAAAATTCTTGGGGTACATAGTCACTCGACGAGGCATTGAAGCAAATCCTGACCAGATCCGATCAATCCTCGACATTCCGTCCCCTTCCAGCCCAAAGGATGTCATGCGACTTACTGGGAGGATCGCGGCGTTAAACAGGTTCATCTCTAAATCCACCGATAAGAGCTTTTTATTCTTCTCAGTTTTAAAAAAAGCAAGTAAATTCGAGTGGACTCCTGCTTGTGAGGAAGCACTGAAGCAGCTCAAACAGTATTTGACTTCACCACCCTTGTTATCAAAACCACTCGACTGTGAGAGGCTCTACCTTTATTTGGGAGTCTCGGAGCACGCGGTCAGTGGAGTCTTAGTAAGAGAAGAATCAGGAAGTCAAAAACCAGTGTACTATGTAAGCAGAGCATTGTTGGAAGCAGAGATCCGTTACCCACTGATGCAGAAGTTGGTCTTCGCACTTGTCACGGCCGCAAGGAAACTCAGACCCTATTTCCAAGGGCATGCGATCACAGTATACACGACGTACCCCTTGAGGAGCATTCTTCATAGACCTGAGTTATCTGGGAGACTGATGAAGTGGGCCATTGAATTAGGGGAGCACGACATAGATTACCAACCCAGGACGGCAATCAAATCTCAAGCTTTGGCCGATTTTGTAGCCGACTTTGCTCCAGGAATGATGGCAGCAGCCGAAGCAGAAATCAATTCCATTCAGCCGACAAGGACTTGGAAGTTGGCGGTTGACGGATCGAGTAACAAAAAGGATGCGGACTCGGAATGGTAATCACCACCCCTCGGGCGAGGTTCTTCAGCAGGCAGTCAAATGCGGTTTCAGAGTAACCAACAACGAAGCCGAGTACGAAGCATTGATCGCAGGGTTATTATTAGCCAAGGAAATGGGAGCAAATGAGATCGAGGTGACGTCAGACTCTCAGTTGATCGTCAACCAAATCGAGGGATCTTATCATGCTAGGGGACAGGCAATGGCTTCCTACTTACAGAAGGTAACTGACATACGAACAACATTCGACAAATTTTCCATAATCCAGGTACCAAGAAGCAGAAATTCCCAAGCAGATGCATTGGCGACCCTCGGGTCAACTCTGGAAGGCGACAAACCACGAACAATACCTATAGTATATCTGAGCTGGCCGGCAATCTGGAAGGAAGAGACAGCTGTGGCCGCCATCAGTTCAGTCGACAGTTGGATGACACCGATCGTTGAATATTTGCAAAAAGGGCTGCTTCCAGAAGACAAAGTGCAAGCAAGGACATACAGAGACGATCCGCAAGGTTCGTGATATACGAAGGTCAGCTGTTAAGGAGATCATTCTCGGGACCATACTTGAAATGCTTAACACACGACGAAGCTCAGCATGTGTTGTCTGAATTGCATGAAGGAGAGTGTGGGAACCACTCAGGCGGAAGAAGTTTGGCTCTCCGTGTCCATTCGACAGGATATTACTGGCCAACAATGAGACTGGATTCGGCTGAATTCGCAAAGAAATGCAATAAGTGCCAGAGATTCGCACCAACTTCTCATCTACCTCCAGAAAAGCTGAACCCAATTCTATCTCCGTGGCCGTTCATGAAGTGGGGAATGGATATTGTTGGGAAACTCCCAGTCGCCTCGGGCCAACGTGTCTACATGCTAGTCATGACGGATTACTATTCGAAGTGGATAGAAGCTGAAGCGTTTGCCAGAATACGCGACAAGGAGGTTCAAACATTCGTATGGAAAAATATCATATGTCGGTTCGGCATCCCAAGTGAAATTGTGACCGACAATGGATCACAATTCATCAGCCATCACTTTCAAAATTTCTGCAGGAACTGGGGCATCAAACTGAACTTCTCGACGCCACGCTTTCCACAAGCGAACGGACAGGCAGAGTCGTCCAATAAGACGATTTTGAACACTAAAGAAAAGGTTGGAGAAAGCAAAGGGGCTTGGGCGGAAGAATTACCTGGAGTCCTATGGTCGTACCGAACAACCGCGAGATCTTCCACAGGCGAAACTCCATTCTCATTGGCATTTGGGACAGAAGCAGTAGTAATTCCATCTGAAGAAGTCATCCATTCTCCACGATTCCAGTGGCTTGACGAAGAAGGCAACCGACAGCTGATAAACTTCTCTCTCGACACGATTGATGAGACTAGGGATACAGCTTCCATTCGACTTGCTGCTTATCGACAGAAGATGGCCAGATATTTCGACAAAAACGTCAGGACCAGGGCTTTCCGCACTGGTGATTGGGTCTTACGGAGAGTGTTCCAGAACACAAAAGAAGCTGGAGATGGGAAGTTGGGCCCTAATTGGGAAGGCCCCTATCTTATAGCTGAGGTTGTTGGGAAATGAGCCTACAAGTTAAAGACCATGGAGGGAAACTCTGTTCGCAACAGCTGGAACGCGGTACACCTTAAAAGATTTGTCCGGTAACATTTATGTTTTGATAGTTAATTCCTTACCAATTTATTCTTTAGAGTTATCATACTTTTAGTAAGGGAAGACATTTGTAGAAGTTTCAAACGACAAATTGCAATAAAATTGTTCAATGGACTTTCGCTCCATTCTTCACATTCATCATTTCAATATATAACATAAACATCATGGTTCAAAATACTTCTCTGTGCCATCCTTACCAAATCTAAATACAAGCTTTACAAAAAGTTCAAGATAGTTCCTATTCAATTCGCCCTCAAAAACTTGCTCCGTCCACGTCGGTTGTTGTTGGAAGGCTAGAAGGGACTTCTCCTTCATTCTCCGCATTCACGGGTTCGGGTTGAGCAGCGGTTTCTGATTCTTGTCCGACATTTAAATCTTCCTCTTCTGCATCCTTTTCGACCTCCATCCCCTCTACGTTGGTTGGATCTGGCTCAGCCTCTTCCTTCCTCATCTCTACTTCTGTCCCTATTTCCGCATCGTCTTCCTCCGTCGACGAAGAGATACCAGCGACACGCCTTTCGTATTCGCCAATCCATTTCTCGGGCTTCCATTCAACATGTTTTCCAGCAATATATTCTTTCATCAAGTCATATCTATTCTTCATCATAGATTCAATGGCGATATCCTCCACTTGGTCCAGTAGCGACTCGTTTTCCTTCTTTAAATTTTCGAAACCCGCTTTGTAACCTTCAATTGACATTTCGGCAGTTTCCTTTTCCAACTTCAAAGTTGCCTTCACTTCCTTCAGCTCCCTTTCAAGAACTTTTTCCTTTCTCTGCGAAGCAAGCAGTCCAGATTTCAAATCAGACGACTCCTTCTTTACCAATGATAAAGTCTTCTCCAGCTCCTTCACCCTCCTCTGATTGGACTCGGCATTCTTTCGCAAAAACAAGCTACACTCCAGGGCCTAAAACACTCAAATCAGAACGTCATTCAAAAAAAAAAGAATTAATAATGATAAAGATACTCACTTGGTAGTTTAGAGCGATGGCTTTCTTCATGGCCTCCGCCGGTCCAATTTGTGCCAATCTCACTTCATCCCCTTGGAGTAGAAGTCCCTCAACGAATGAGTCGATGCTTGAAGGGTCAGAAATTGCGGTCGACTCTTTTGGAACTTTCAAGATTAGGGTGTCAGAATCTTCTTCAGTCTCCACCTCGGCGACAGTCTTCCTTTTCTTCCCTGTTGAAATAATATCTGTCGACTTCATTTTTCCTGCGACACCCCCACTTGAAATAACCTCCCGAGGTTGGACGCCAGCTTCTTTTTCAACATCTAGCTCTCTCTTTTTCAATTTCCTTGACTTCTTTCGACTCTTCATTTCGTCGAGCGAAGCTACTGTGAAGGGACCAGACATCATCTCCTCTGCGCATGAAAATTCCTCAATTTTTAAGGGCTCTCGATATTTTTTATTCACCCCATACAAATTTTGAATCGACCACCTACAGTTTATCACGGCCAAAACGTCGTTAGAAAGGGCCAGAACTTTACCTTCACGCTGGTAAATTTCCTTCCACAAAGGAGTCGCCCTTAGTCTCTTCTCCGCCAAGATAGCCTTACAATTTCTTACGTCGTCCGACAGAGATAGAATTGCCTCAACGTTTGATGTAGAACGTACGGTTGAGATGAACGATCTATTTTGGAGGGGATCTGCAAACGACAAACCCTCGGTTAATCGAAAAACACGATACACAGTCACAACTTACAACTTGTTAAATAAAAAAAACGTCACTCACTCGACAAACACCAAAACTCTGGGATTCGACCAGCCCCAGTCAAACCAAATATACCCTCACCCTTTGCGAAGAAATAATAGGACTGCCAATTTCCCCTATCATTAGTCGGCAATCCAATTACTAGATGCTTCTTTCTTTGTCGAAGAATCATAGTATATCTCCCTTTCTCCTTCAAGTGCTCCTTTAAATAATATGTTTCTAGGACATCATTCACCTCGAAGAGTACACCCAACTCGAAGGCTAAACACTCAATCGACAGAAGGATCCTCCACGCGTTAGGCATCAATTGAGACGGAGCAATTTCGAAGTGGTTTAACACTTCCCAGACCAGTCTCGGGATAGGAAACCTCAATCCCACCTGAAACGGACGAATGTAAAAACCCATCCACCCCGGGACCTTGTAGTCAATTCTTTCAGTCGACGAAGGTACCCGAAGTTCTAGAGAATCAGGGAATCTATACATACAGCTTAGTTCCCTCAGCATTGCCCCGGTCATTCGACTAGCAGGATTTCTGGACAATAAGTTGGTCGGCTCTCACTGGTGCAAGGAATGTCACTCTCTCTCTATATCAGGCATCGAGTCTCTCCCGGGTAGAGCAGTCGCCAGGAGACATGGCCAGCTCGCTCTCAATCTTCTCTATCTTTTCTCCACTTCTTTGTACGCTACTCCTCCTCGGTCTCACTTGATGATTCGACGTAACTATCTATCTTGGCGCCTAAGCTGCCTAAAGACTCCTCACTCGACATTCTCCAAACAACAAGCATATAAACACTTAAACTCCCAAGAAATCTACCTCTTAAGGATCAAAACCCACAAACACAATTCTTAAATTAATCTCACTAACCCAAAGATCAAACAGCCAAATTTTCCTAAGAACAGCTTGAATAATTGCTATGAGTGCTTAAAGAAATTGAAGAACAAGAGGAAGTTAACGAAGAATACCTTGAGGAACAATTGAGAGCTCTCCTTACTCGACTTCCAAATGAGGAGAAATGAAACACCCACAGCCTTTTTATACACGTCCATTTGATTTGGCGCCAAAATTCCCGCCAAAAACTCCTCGTAACCCGCGCTAGGGTTTCAGTTAGTGACAGAAACAAACTAGGTCAAAAAGTTAAGACGTTAAAAACGTCGACCAGGGAATTCCCCAGATGACTCTTGTCGAGTCAAATCAGAGTTATGACATTCACTCACCCCATACGACGGTGTCGAGTGAAATCACTCCTGAACCACCTCCCGGTTCAGTCGACAGGGGCATCCGGTCCCCCCAGATGACTCTTGTCGAGTCAATCAGAGATCATTATGACTCACTTCCCACTCACCCACATACGAGACGGTCAGTTCCTGACAGTCACATCGACGGTGTCGAGTGAAATCACTCCTGAACCACTTCCCGTTCAGTCGACAGGGGACATCCCCCAGATGACTCTTGTCGAGTCAAATCAGAGTATATCATTCACTCACCCCATACGACAATGTCGAGTGAAATCATTCCTGAACCACCTCCCGGTTCAGTCGACAGGGGACATCCCCCAGATGACTCTTGTCGAGTCAAATCAGAGTTACATTCACTCACCCCATACGACGTGTCGAGTGAAATCATTCCTGAACCACTTCCCGGTTCAGTCGACAGAGGACATCCCCCAGATGACTCTTGTCGAGTCAAATCAGAGTAATATCATTCACTCGCCCCATACGACAATGTCGATTGAAATCATTCCTGAACCACTTCCCGGTTCAGTCGACATGGGACATCCCCCAGATGACTCTTGTCAGAGTTATGACATTCACTCCCCATACGACGTGTCGAGTGAAATCATTCCTGAACCACTTCCTGGTTCAGTCGACAGGGGACATCCCCTAGATGACTCTTGTCGAGTCAAATCAGAGTTACGACATTCACTCGCCCCATACGACAGAGTCGAGTGAAAACATTCCTGAGCCACCTCCCGGTTCACTCGACAGACGACATCCACAGATGACTCATGTCGAGTCAAATCAAAGTTTGGTATTCACTCGTCCCTTTCGACAATGTCGAGTGAAATCACTCCTTAAATACTTCTCAGTTCAATCAACCAGGGTCGTTCCCCAAATTACTCGAGTCGAGTCTAAACTCAATACGGAATTCGCTTATCTCATACGAACAGTGTCGAGTAAAGATACTCAGGAAAACCGGTCCAATCACCCTGGGACTTCCCATGGCCATGTCTGGGCAAAGAATGTTCCCAATCTACACGACATGTCAATGGTCACATATGGATTTTCACTACCTGCACAAAATGCTTAATAAGGTTTCTCCCAAAGCAACCACCGAGTCTAATCAACCGAGGATTATCTCCTGACTACTTATATCGAGTCAAGTAAACACCACGACGCTTATCAGCACTACACGACATTTAAGCAAATCTATTCCCAACCACTATCCGATTCGGTCGTCCAAAACCATCCACTGGATCCGTACGACATGCCGAGTACTCTCCAAGCCTAGGATTTCCAGACTTAGAGAGTAGGGGACAAACTGTTTGGGCCAAAATTGACCCCGGGGCAAAAACGACATTACAAGACCAGAAGCCCATTAGCAAACTGGGCCCACAGACGAAGACATCACACAAGGGTCCAAGCCCGTTTAACAGACACCCGTTACAGAAATCAAGAGAGAATCTAAATTCATAAATACCGCCATGAAGTCAACAGTTCCGGGAAGAGGAGAAGATTGTCAGTTATCGAACATGAAACACCTGAATTAAACTCTCATTAATAACGACTCCAACGGGAAGATCTGGAAGACCATACCAAGAGACCTATAAAAGAAGAAAGAATAACGACCAAGAGGGAGACTCACTGAAGCTACCCCTAATACTAAGGCAAAACACATACACACCGCCCTCACGGCTCACAATCAAAGGTTGAGGTATCTGACAAGCCTTGATCTATTTACTCTACATTGATTATTGCTTAGGCTAACTTGAGCGTCGGAGCATACGCCTCCCCACCACACACCGTGGGCAGTAAGCTCCTTCTTTGCTCTACTTATTTTGCAGGATTCGCTCACGCCCTACAAATTGACAAATCTCGATTGTGGACCTCGACCAAAATCAGGCTCCACAGGCACTAGGTGTTAAAATACCCTTACAACTTAATAACACTCGGATCTCAGACGTTTTTTTTTTTACTCCATTACTTTTTGAGATCTTTTCTCCAATTAAACTAGAGCACTAAATATTATACCACTTTTCAATTACAACTCATGTATGTATGTTACTATGCATGTTGATAATATCTGCTAACTGAGCATATGAAGATCCTTTTTTATCAGTATTTGGAGAATTCACAAATTAAATATTCAAAGGAAATAAACAAAAAATAACTTGTTCCGAATTAGGTTTGAGATACGTCTCATGAGTGAAAACTCCTTACTCAGCTATCTCTCCCAATTTCTCCTTTTAGTCAAAATAAAAACACAAAAACGCAAATATTTTTTTAATTTTTGAAAAATTTTCAATTTTTTTTTGTATTTTTTGAAAAATTTTGGACTAAAAATAAAACCACACAAACTAAAAAAAGGTACTGATCAACTAATTCCATCCCCCAAACCTAAATGAGACATTGTCCTCAATGTCTTAAACAATAGAAGAAGAGTGTAGAAGATAATACCTGGTTAGCTGAAATTCTATAGGAAATTAAAGGTTAAGATCCAGATTAATCCGACGCCTCTTACCACGATCGTCCTCAGACCAATTTATGTTTGAAAGGATAAGGTCAATTTGTGGTTCATAGGCTAAGATTTGGTCAATTAGATCCGGAGCAGTTCTGGCAGTGAAGAGGAGTTCTTTTAAAGGTTTTGACACGAACCCATTTCTCCGGGCATCATCAAGAAACACACAAAGAAAATCATAAAATCCATCAATGTAAAACAGCCCAATTGGTTTCTGGTGTATGTTCAAGTTCGCCCAAGATAGCACTATAAAAATTTCCTCCAATGTACCCAAGCCACCTGGCAAAGCAATAAAAGCATCAGCACGGTTAATCATTTCTACCAGTCGTTCAGACATACCTGGCACAATCAGTTCCTCTCTGTTTGATGGTTCAATAAGATTTGCTTCTGCCAAGGGTTTTGGGATGATTCCCAAAACGTGACTACCTCCTTCTTGTAAGACTTTTGAAACGATCCCCATAAGTCCAAGATTGCCTCTGCCATATACTAAGTGCATATTCTTTGCAGCTAAGACTCGACCCAATTCTTGTGCTGCTTTTACGTATTGTGGTTTAGTACCAACACTACTACCGCAAAACACACAGATATTTTCAACTTGTCTTCTTGAAGTGGCTTCCATGTTTTACTCTGGATGTCTTCAAAAGTTCAATGATGAGTTGAATTTATAATATCTGAAAAGGGTGAGTAAAAATAGCACTAGTACCTGCCAAATGACAATTATTAGTTAATAGAAAAATAAATCGTGATAGTCAAAAAGGTCTGGATCCTGTCGGAGAAAATAAAAGAAAACAACAAAACAATTTACAATTATTAGGAAAAGACAAAGAGATATAATATGTACAAGAAAAGTAGCGGCTTGATTGACGTCTATGCGTCAGGGACAAGCTTCCCATCCATCTTTCTTATAAACTGGCAAACATGGTCTTTTTGAGTCAAATTCCCAAGACTTAATTGTTGTCTTTCTTTTTGAAATTGTGTATGTAATTTGCGAATGGCTATGTGAACATATCCACTGGGATACGTCTCAAGAGTTAAAGATATATCATCTAAAGACTCATTACTTAAGCCATCCCTAATGAATTTAATTTTGTCTTCGCGATTATCAGACACCATTCCTAAAGATCGACAACGAGTATTGCAATTCCAGCATGCACATTTGTAACAAACACCCATTTGCTTAGCTCTACGTTTCTTTGCATAAGTGCTTCTTCCAAAACCAGGCAGATGTGAAATAAAAGAGTCAGAAGACTCACCTGCCAATCGGACTCATGCTTCAATTACCCAACGAATGTCATTAGGAACACCATGGATTGTTCTCATCCGTTCTAAGCGAGCTTTGTAGACTTTCATCAGAGAGTTTTGAGGGAGAGAAGGAAATTGCTTATGAATATTTTCAAGAACTTCTTCCATCCTGAAATGTCTTAATCTGCAAAAACTAAGCACACCAAATTTAAATCACAATATATACAAAAATTGCTTGGGTTTCCTCCCAGCAAGCGCTAAGTTTAAAGTCGTCAGCTAGACGTGACTGCTCGAATGTTTATTCTGGATCTGAAAGTGTGACACTTTATTTTTGTCGCTCAAATGATTCTCCCCAGTAGTGCTTGACACGCTTGTTTTTAATCTTGAAAGTTTTGTTGGAGTCAGGATCATGTATCTCAACGGCTCTGTCTGGTAAAACCTTGGTGATCACAAATGGACCTGACCATCGTGATTTTGTCTTCAATGGGAAGAATTTCACCATTGATTTGTTTAACAGTACCTTCTGCCCTGGTTCCAGTTGTATGCACACTAACTTCTCATCTTGTCTCTTCTTGGCCTTTTCTTTGTACAATTTGGCATCCTCAAAAGGCTGATTTTGAAATTCCTCTAATTCGTTGAGCTGGTGGAACTTTTTCTCTTCTGTTGCTTGTAGTGCAAGAATAGGCTTCTTCAGTACGCAGTGCGCTTTATCTTCAGGCTCCACAGGTAATTGACATGCTTTAAGTTTGTCAGTAGATCTTTGTCTTTCATCAGAGTTCTGAATGGTACTATGTATCACATCAAGTCTGAAACATTCCTCCTTCTCGTCATTCGGGAAATTCATGGCTTTAAAAACATTGAATTTTACTTTTTGGTCCTGTACCCTCATGGTTAGTTCTCCTTTTTGTACATCAATAATGGTTCAACCTGTAGCCAAGAATGGTCTCCCGAGGATGATTGACACGTCTGCGTCTTCCTCTATATCAAGGACAATAAAATCTGCTGGGAAAATGAATTTTTCAACCTTGACCAGCACATCCTCAACTACACCTCTTGGAAATACGAGCGTTCTATCAGCAAGTTGTAGAGAGACTGAAGTTGGCATTGTTTCTCCAATCTGTAATTTCGTGAAAATAGAAAAAGGCATCAAGTTAACACTCGCACCTAGATCACACAGAGCCTTACCGAAGTCATGTTCTCATATGGTGCAAGGTACAGTGAAACTGCCAGGATCTTTCAACTTTGGAGGAAGTTTTCTATGAATGATGGCGCTGCATTCTTCTGTCAATGCTACTGTATCGTAATCTCTCAATCTCCGCTTTCTGAAAGAATGTCTTTCATAAATTTGGCATAGCTGGGCATTTGTTCCAACGCTTCTGCAAATGGAATGTTGATATGCAGCTTTTTGAACACCTCCAGGAAACGAGCAAAGTGTTTGTCCATTTTTTTTTTCTGAAGACGCTGAGGAAAATGTGGAGGTGAAGTGATCTGTTTTTTTTCCTTTGCTTCTTTTTCCTCCATCTGTTGCTTTGTTTCTTTTGGAATATCTTCAATTGGTTCATTGATTCCAATATCTTTGTTGATTTCAGTACCGCTTTTTAACATGATGGCATGACATTGCTCATTTTCCATGTTCCTCGGATTTGGTTTAGTGTTGTTAGGAAGGGTACCTGGCGGTCTGTAACTCTGAGAATTGGCCAGTTGCCCCATTTGATTTTCCAGTGCTTTAATAGAGGCTGAATGGCTTTGATTCAATGCTACTTGATTTTGAACCATAGCTGCTAAAGCATCATATTTTGCTTCTTGCTTCTTAAACTGGGCCAGCACTTCTATTACTCCTGGTTCTATTTCATGCTTCTGGCCTTTGTTCTATTGATGGAATCCGGGTGGTGGGTTGTTCATTTGCCCTGAATTGTTGCTCCATGAAAAATTGGGATGATTCCTCCACCCTGGGTTGTAGGTGTTGGAATATGGATTATTCCCCAATTTGTTGAAATTGTTAACGTAGTTCACTGTTTCTTTATGTTGAATTGGTTCTGGTGCTCCTTCATATGGTGAACTTGTGGTTCCAGAGATGTTCACAACTTGCGTGCTAAGTGTTTCTAGACATTTTTATATCACATCCAGCTTGGAATTTAGTGCTGTGTTGGCTCCAACTTCATAAATTCCTACAATTCTTTGGATCATGCTCTTTCCTGTTGGCCATAAAGAATTGTTGTTGGCCATTTTTTTCAATTAAGTCACAGGCCTGATCTTCTCCTTTTGCCATCAAAGCTCCTCCAGCAGCAGCATCAATTGTGGTTCTCATTATTCAAGAAAGTCCATTGTAGAAGGTTTGGACTTGTAGCCACTTTGCGATCTCATGATAAGGACATTTCCGGAGTAAATATTTGAATCTTTCCCAAGCTTCGTAAAGGGATTCTGAGTCTTGTTGTACAAAAGATGTGATGTCATTCCTCAACTTTGCAGTTCTTGCTGCTGGAAAGTACTTTGCAAGGAATTTTGTGGCTAGAGTGTTCAAAGTTGTGATGGAAACTACTGGTAGTGAATGTAGCCAAGCTTTAGCTCTGTCTTTCAGCGAAAATGGAAAAACCCGCAGTCTCATTGCTTCTTCAGCTGCTCGGTTGTAATTGAAAGTATCGCAAACTTCCAGGAAGTTGCTGATGTGGGCATTAGGATCTTCAGTTGCATTCCCCCCTAACTGTACTGACTGCTGAATCATCTGAATGCATGTTTTGATATCACCCGCATTTGCTGGTAAGGGAGGAAGTACAATACAAGAAATGAGTCCGTCAACCACCGGAATGGTTCTGTCTCGAATGGGAATCGGTGGTGCAACGTTCAAAGGTTCAGGTTCCATATTAATGATTACTTCTTGGCCTTCTCGCCTTTCCCTTCTCAACTGTCTGATGGTTCTTTCAATTTCTGGGTCAAGCGGTCTAAGTTCAAAGCTTCTGGTTCGTCTCATGTAGTTTCTGAGAACCTGAAACACAAGAAAACAAAAACAATAAGTAAAAAGAAATTAGATACAAGTAACGTATCTAACCCCAAAACTAATAGTGAAAGATAAATAAGTCCCCGGCAATGGCGCCAAAAACTTGGCTGATGCGTAATCACACGCGTATAACGCAAGCGCACGTATCGTTCAAGTAGTATAAAAAGTATAGATCCCACGAGGACTTAATACCTAATCTATTAATTTTATGAGGTCAAATGATTACTAGTATCTAACAGGTTGATTGATTGATTTGAAATGGTGATGATTTTAAATTTAAAAACAAGTGAATAAAATTGTACGAAAGTAGGTTTAAGAAAATTTAATATTTAGAAAACTATCTAGGGTTGTGAATCTTTCTAATATCTTTTAAAAAATGAAGTGGTTATTTCATGTTTGTGCAATATATCGGTTTATTAACCTGGAACATTAAATTATGCGAAAGCCTTTGTCGATGGTCAGACGCAAATACCCAGTATAACCTAATTGAACCATATGTCTATGTCAACCAAATTACCTGGATTCATTAAGTTTAAGTTTCAATTATGGCTACCCCCGCCCGACAGGTATATGTCTATCATGTAAGGAAATCTATTAAAGGGTATCTATCCTCAAGGAAGATCGTGGGCTATTAAGTCTAAGGCTGAAACCTAAAATTCTTTTGTCAAGTTTATTTTAGATTTACTAGATCAATCTTATTAATGGTCGATTAACAAGACACATTAAGCTTAAGACTTAATAAATAAACCTTTAAATTACCCAAACTATAAAATAACCTCTTATAAACCGGTGATATTAGAATTCATCACAACCCCAGATAACTAACTTAGTTACGACACATATTTACGGGTAGTAAAAAAAACTAAAATAAAATAAAAGACATAAAGTAAAATACTAAAAATTAAATACTGAAAATTAAATGCTGAAAAGTAAATGCTGAAAGTAAATTACTGAAAAGTAAATTCCTGAAAAGTAAATTGCTGAAAAGTAAATTTCTGAAAGTAAATTGCTGAAAAGTAAATAAAGTAAAATTACAATAAAAGAAAATGCTGAGGTAAAAAGATCCACTTTTATTACTTCTATTTTAGATATCTCCTTAATATAATATATTAACTTTGCATGATAATTACCAACCAGCCATATAGGCGGTATCCAGATTAAGTCAATTAATAATTAATTACCAACCGACCAATCAGGCGGTATCCAGTTTAGTCAGGTTAAAACCAATTTAAATAATTACCAACCGACCAATATGACAATATCCTCGTTAAGTCAGGTTTTAACTAGCTTATTTATTATAATTTAGAGAGATTAATCTAAATATTAGTAAGAAAAGTTTTACCTTTTACCCCAGCAAAGGGGAGTTACATCTTCATTACTGAAAAGTAAAAACTGAAAATTAAAGAAAGAAAAGTACTGTGCGTAAAAGTAAATTGCGGAAAGTCAAAACTGAAAAGTAAAGAAAAGAAAGTGCGAAAGCGGAAATTAATTACTGAAAGCTGTAAATAAACAAACAAGATACAATCTTCTTAGTATTCTTAAGGAATTCCTTAGAAGAAAGTATGAATTTACAAATGAAATGGCTTGGTATTTATAGGCAAAATTTTGCCTCCATCAAATCATCCACCAAATCAATTATTAATTGCTCCACTAATTGCTCCACCAAATCCATTATTAATTGCTTCACTAATTTCTTATCATGTTTGGTGGTGATTTGATAATTTTTATTATTTATTATTATTTATTTTTTGCTTTGAAAATGATTGAAAATGACTTTAATAATTATACACAACACACTTTTGTATGGTTCATCAATTTCGGCGATGAAATCTTCAGAATTCGAAATTATTTTGTCTTTAAAAGTTCTAGATATTTGATTCTTCTTTAATCTAGAACTTGAATCAGCTCAATCTGATATCGGAGTAAAAAGTTATGCCTAAAATACGACAGATGCGCAAAACTGGAATTTCCAAAACTGCACTTCGTTAAAACGCCCTTTCAAGTTTCCAATCTCCAAAATTAATATGTCATGTCCAATTTTTGCCCTTATTTGACCCATATTTCGTCCTAAATGATTTCATTATGTCCCAATAATATTTTATCTTCAAAATAAACTAAAACACATCAAAACGTTCATCAAACCCGAGAAACTAAACAAAATATTAAGTAAAAGGGGCGGTAAATATTGATATATTTTCCGCTCATCATGAGGGTTAGATCGATATTCGATCTAAGTGAGTGGACAAGAAAACTGAAATACTCAAATCAAAACATTAGGTTTTTAAAACTAAAGTTTCAGAAAATCACTTCATATGAAATCTCTTTTATGAAAACTTCGTTTGAAATCTCTTTAATAAAACTTTTCTTTCTGAAAACTGCTTTTGAAATATGGTTTCTGAAAACTATTTCTAATATATGAATTCTGAAAATCGTGTTCTGAAAATCTGATAACTGTGAGCTACTCTGTATCTGAAAACCTTGACGTATGAGGGCGTTATGTTTGTCGTCCCCCCATACGTCTAACTATAGCCAGCAGCGCAAATCCATGACTATTGGGCGTTACGTATTGCCGTCCCCCACAGCATGCCACTACTGTCTCTGAAACTGGTGGTCTTGGGGCGTTACGTATCGCTGTCCCCCAAGCCACAAAACTAGAACTGAGGGTGCAGATCTATGCTACCACCCAAGCTCTGAAACTAGGGTTTAGGGGCGTTACGTATCGCCGTCCCCCTAGCTCTACTCTAGGATCTGAGGGCGTTACGTATCATCATTCCCTCAGTCCTATACATGTGCACATGTCTCTGTCCGTCAATTTCAATATGTATAAAGTTTCATACTGGGGGGATTTTTCCACCATGCCCCGAAAAACATAATGCTCAAACTGAAAACATCTATTTTCTAAAATATTTCTCAAAACATGCTAAATCATATATGATATGAAAACAAACTTAGCCAACCCTCTAATTGCAGAAAAAGTAAGTCTGATACGTAAAAGTATTATAAAAAGAAACAACTTAGAGAAAGTGTGTCCACTCACTGTTTTGTAATCTGGCCAGCATTACTCGCTCGCTGAAGGAATTCTGGTTCCTCCGATAATCTAAAACTGACAATCTTGGTTAGAACTGGGCTGGGGAACATATTCCGCCGTAAACTAAATTCATCAATTCAAATACTTATATCATTTCAAAACATATTTTCTTATGTCATGATGTACTGTGTAATTACGGACTGATACGAGACCCATATGGTGGCCTTTAACACGTTGGGGTGGAACTGGAATGGTTTAAAATCAATTTGGCGGAATTTATGTCTCCGTGTCAGGACGTATAGGTCTTGCGCGTCGCGACGCGCATCATCCAGAAGCTTCCCGTGAATTCCAGGACGCGTCGTGACACGAGCTTCTTCATGCGTCGCGACGCAGACCATATTCCCAGGTTTCTGTATCTCTTTCCTCATATGATTTTCTTTACCTAAATCCATCCCCTATGCATATGTAATCAATCCAATACACCATCCATTACATTATATCAATTCTACACATACTAACTGCCATTTTATCATCATTAATTACTCATTTAATCATAAATCCATTACCCTTAAATCAAACTTTAAACTTTTCCAACTCAAACAACTTGCTCCATAACTCATTTCTTTACTAATTAATGACTAATATGCAACATATATTATGCCACTACAACTACCATAACATCAATTTGTCAAAATCTCATAACTTGAAATTTGGGTTTAGTTTCATTACCTTAATTTTGTTAGATTCTCAACTCTTCCATCAAGTTCCATGGATGCCAAAACTTCTTTGCCTCTCATTCTCTTCTCTTCTCTTTCTTTCTTTCATTCTTCTCATTTCTTCTTATTCTTCTATCTTTTCTTCCTCTCCTCTACCTCTCGGCTTCTTCTTCTTCTATTTTCATTATCTTTTTGATTTTTTTTTTTGTGAATTAGTGAATAGTGAACCCTTTATATAGTGGGGTCATTTGATATTTGGAAAGTTGGAGCAGAGTGTGGAAGTTTGGAGAAAAATTGAGATTCTTACATTTGGGTCCGAAATTACTATTCATCAGGATTCACGAGGGCTAACAGATCGGTGGCACTTGCACTTTTACCAAGTAAAAGGTATTTTAGGCACTTTGCCTAATAAACTAGATTCGTAGACATCATTTGAATTAGAATCAAATCCGTCCTAGTATCCACTCTTTGAAAGTGTGGATATACGAGTCTTGTTAATGTGTCCCAGACAACAATGCCACTTTTATGTCTCAACATATTTACAAAATTTGAGCTATTTGTTTGGCATGCTATATTTATGAGATTAATTTATATTCTAAATATAAATAATGTTATTCACATCTAATGTGTATATCTCAATATCTTCTTTATAAACAAAACACTTAGTGTTCTAGAATATAAAGGTACACCCGCAACGGGTTAAACTAGATACAAAGATAATGTTTCTAGTCAAACTAGGTACATTATAACAGTTTCCTAATTTAAGTACGTGCCCAAAGGGCAGTTCCAAAACTTAGGTTCCCACAGCCAAAACAGCGACTCTCGTCCCGTTTCCGACTCATAGGTCGATCTCAACTGAAGCCAGTCTCCTACTAATTAGCAGATCCCGCACATCAGTACATATATTTATGTACCACATCCAGTATCTAAAATCAAAATTTAAAACCAGCAGTGGACATATTTGTAACAAACATACATGAAGTCGGAGCCTTGCCCGTCTTCACTTCCTTCATGTATGCCTTTGTCCATACGACAGTCACGCTTCCAGTGACCCTATTTTCTATAGTTTAGGCAGACATCTTGGGATATGTCCTTTGGCTTCCTAGAATATTGTGACGATTTTGCCTTTGCCCATTTTCTTCACACCCCTAGAAGCCTTCGGCCAAGCCTTGGCCTTCTGGGATGTTGAAGTAAGATGCGCCTTGCGCTTCTTGCCCTTTTGCAAGCTCTGGCTTTGTCTCCTTGAGCATAGCCATTAACTCTCCAAGCGTGTTCTCTTGCAATTTGTACTTCCAAGATCTAAGAATAGATCTATGAAGATCCTTCAATTTCAATATCATACTATAAGGATCCAATCCTTAGTTCCGACGAAGAAATTAAGGAGTCATTGTGGCAAGCATAACAGATTGAGCACTAAAGTTATCATCACGATGAGTCTTCCAAAGCTCATGCTCTACTATTTGCTTAACTTCGGGCTTAAGCCCGAGAGGTTTCTCTATTATATAGAGTAACTTCTCAACTCCCAGGACTATCCTGAGATTCATTCCCCAATATGAAAATTAAAGCCGTAAAAGACATTTATCACCTAAGATTATGTCATTTGACGCTAATCTTTCAATTTATCTTGATTGCTATAGTCCAACTATCCAATCAACGATTTCGGGGGTACAATCTAATGTAATGATTACTATAGTCTAACTATATAATTAACTACAATTTGATTAGTTAAATTCAAATATATTGATTACTATAATCCAATTATACAACCAACTATAAATGAAGTAGTTTGAATAAAGTCCAACTGTTTAATTAAAACAACAATTGAATATTAGTCAAACTAATATATTTATAAATAAATAATTAATGACGAAAAATGAAATGAACGCGTATTGGCAAGTATCTAAACGAAATTGCAAATTTAATACTTGCCTCCCAATATTTTTCGGTGAGCCTCTAACCCTCTGTGGAGTACTCGGGAAACCTAGTTTCCTAGTGGGCTATGATCCCATTTAATAACACACAACCTTGACTTTGCCAACAAGCTTTATGATATTTAACTAGGTAGATCTCTAAGATCAATTGGATCTCATCCAATTCCTAGATCCGGTAGATGGACTTCCAAGTCCGAAACATATATACAATATATATGCCAATATATCCAATATATTTTCCTAACCTTTTTCCTCTGAATCAACTAAGCCTTGGCTTTGGCTCAACAAGCTTAATGAAACCAGTTAAGCGTGACCCATTGACAGTGGGAAAGCTTCGTAATTGAGGCCGATGAACAAGAAGTGACCTTGACTTTGGCCAACAAATCACAACTTGCCCAAGGCTTACGATATGGAATAAAGCCTTCATGATTCAAACACATCCGCGATGGACAAAGGTCTTGACTTTGGCCAACAAACCAATGCCAATCTTGGATCTTGAGAATGAATCACTTAATGGAAGGAAAACGCTTAATATTTTGTTGAGGGTTTTTCGTGTAATTGGCAACAAATTAATTATCTTTGATTAGGTCTCATCATACACCCTTAAGCATGCATTCTAAAAGCATAATAAGGCGCGATAAATAAATTAATAATGATATGCGGATGGATATCTAACAAATTTTTCCTAGAATAAATCACTCCATTTCCTCTCCCCGGCTAGCACTATTCTAACTTCTACCCAATTACATAATACAATAATGAAACCTCATTACATTTAGGGGAATGGTGAGAAGACAATTACAAAGAGTCGAGAGATAAAGGCTAGACACACAGGTCCAATTTAATAAATTCTAAATTTATTACAATATTTTCCAAAATTTCCCTCACTCATCTAATATCCATCTGATATATATTATTCATACAATACATCCATGTATTCACACAAAACATGTTATTCAATCAATCTAATCCAATTAATTAATTTTTGAATTAAGTGATCATCCAATGTTCAAATAACAATTTGATTTGCGCGAGTCCAACTCGTTTGAGAATAAGTACTAAAAGTGCGTATTCTCGAATTATATCGAACTACAATTTTAAATCCGATTTAATTTGTATTCAATACTAATTCTTTAGTTAATTCCAAATTAAATAATTACACTTTTAATGCGCCTTTACGACTTAGATTCTAAATCTAATCTTAATGGGTCTCAAAGCCCAATTAACATCCAATGTTAATTAATTAAAGTCCAATGGGCTTTCAATTAATTTCTTAAGGCATGGACTTTGGCAACCAAAGCCCAATAAGGAATCACCATTTGCCATAAAATTAATTTTGGCCCATTAGGCCCAATTAAATTTTAAAAGGCCCATTTATTATATTTGGACTTAATGGAATGGTTTAGGCCCAATTTGGATCCAATCCAATTGTCCTAAACTAACTTGGCCCAACCAAGCCCATTAGGCACAAATACAATAATTTTAGTCTAATTCCAAATTAAGCCTAATTAATTAAATTCTAATATTCTAAATATCATAATTTATTTAATTAAAGTGTATAGCCATAATTAATTATTTAAATTAACATTTCCAAAACACCAATTTACATAATTAATCATGCTTTAATTAATCAACTTATGTCCAACACAAATTGAAGCAAAATCAATCCCAACATGCTCATTAGGCTCACGACAATATGGTAATTTTTTCATTAATTTTGATTTCAATCCAATTAAATCACAAATCAATTTACCCATTCATTTTAAACACATCCAATGGTCTAAAAATCAAAATCACCATGAGCTTAGGGTACCTATATCATTCGGCCAAGCCTATAGATTTGGGGAAATTAATCCAATTAATTTTTCATAAAATTGATCATGCATAACTCTAAGTTATCATTATCTAAGCATACTCAAACAAACAATTTGATTAAATCATGCTCAAATAAAAAATACCCAAATTCAAGATTAAGAACCCTAATTCAATTTCATGCTTAAATAGGCTCTGATACCATTGTTGGGTTTCTAAGGACAATCCCAAGATCATTAAGCATAAAACACGTGTGAATACTCAAAGGAATATAGCGAAAATATACTCACATTGAACGGTTGGATGTAGGTGGGAAGTTCAAAATTTTCCTCCTTTGAACTTGCTCCAAGCTCCTATTGATTTGTATGTTGAGCTCCAAGCCTTGATAAGTGAATTCCAAACTCAATGTGAATGGTTTCCCTATCACCTTGGATGACTCCTTAATGTGCTAGCAAAGAAGAAAAAAATTGCAACAATTTTCTTCTTGGAGAAGAAGACTCACGACAATGGCTATTAGGAGAGAGAGAGAAATGATTTTCAATTTTGTGTATTTGATTTCTAAAATCCAATAACCATTTACCAAAAATCCAATTTGGTAAATGTCATTCCAAATGAATAAAATAATCAAAGTGTGTTGAGATTGGTTAGTGTACAAAACCAGCAACACAAGTTTTACCCTTAACCTTTAACAACTTCCATCACATGTCAAACTTGTGATGTAAGTCAAGTGGGTCCCACCACTTGTAAATTCCAAATTTAAGTCGAACAATCTCAATGCGCAACTTCGTTCGCGTTCGGGTTCTTTCAATTTCGAATTAACGAATTTGCCATTGCGACATAATTAAATATTAAAGTCGCTTACGAATTAATTCTAAATTAATTCGTTCGCCCGAATTAAAATCCAATTTTAATTCCGTTATGAAATCTAATTTCATTTAATATATCGAATATATTATTTTATCGATTAATTCTGAATTAATCGTTCTCTCTCTTCTATTTGAATTTTATCCCAGATAAATTCTTGCCGTAATTAATCATAGATTAATTTTCTCTCTCTTCTAATTAATCCAAGATTAATTATGTTCGAGTCATACGTCATTTGTGAATCTTCGGGAAGCGATCCATGAGATCTTTGGATATGTTGGCAGTAAATCGGTCGTCGGAATATCCGAACACGTGCGTATCCAGTACCATATTTTTTACCGATTTACAAGACATGGTTGGCTTCAGCAAAGCGCCATGCCTACCCAATTCTCCAGAAATATTCTTTAAGGAATATATAATCTTTGTCAGGCGTAGTATACGTAGTATTGCGTATTGCGATCCAGTATCAGATGTCACATGCAAGGCCTGAGGCTGAAATAATGTCTGCCCCGTACGAAGCTTATATCAGATCACAAGCAACTAGTCTCTTTAATAGGATAATCATGACCTTGTCATATTATCCCGATGGTTGCAACACATTAGAGTACCAGTTCTGTATCCCTGCGTGATCATCATCTCCATATGACTGAAGTGATACTTCCGTCTTGACATCATAACCAATACACTACGATTCTCAATAAACTCAGAAGAGGCGTACACAGAACCTGTTAAAGTCCTGAATGACCAAAACCAAAGCGTATTGATTATCGCAAGTACTAGCGATGCAAGTCTCAGGTTAAGACCAAATACACCTACCCTAAATCGGATTACCATAGACACATAGTCATACTACCAATGAGATTCCGAGGGGTCTATCCAGAGCGAAGCTGTTCTCGTACCATCGGTAAACACAACCTCCTATCACACTTGCATAAGTATCCAATACTTAAATATATGAGAACTATGTCGTTATGCTCCCACAACGTGCACAAGTGCAATACTAGTCTATTCCACATTATCGATGTCCAGTCTCGATAATACTACGACTAGGGATATTTAATGATTAAACCTTAGTGGATTGATACTGTCTCATATCTTATAATCCTGAACTAATCATAATGACTTTTATCATTTATATATTTAAGTAATCTAATTACAAAATGATAAAATAGCAATTTAATTTATCACATAGTTAATTTGTACAACAACACCATGTTCTGTACAAATAGAGATGCTATGGGTCATAATTATCCAAAAATCTCCCACTTGGCCTATAGCCAATCACTCAAGTGTCCTACACCTGAATTATGTACGGGTCGCTCAAACTTTTGCTGAGAAACAACTTTCGTCAGCGGATTTGTAATGTTATCATCTGATGCATTTTATTCGATCATCACATCACCACGATGTATGATCTGACGAATCCGATGAAATAGTCGAAGTATATATATGATCATTGATGAGACCGCAGTTCCTTAGCCTGTGCTGTAGCCTAGCTCAGCTGCTAACAGAACTATACCTAATCCAATTAGGATTATATAGATCCAAAAATGCTTCTTTTGCTGCCTCAGCTGCAGCAATGTTCCGCTTTTGTTATTTATTCGGCAACAGTATCTTTCTTGGAAGATTTCTAGCTCATTGTTCCGTTATTCAAACTAAATAAGTACCCTTATTTCGACTTGAAGTCGTCTTTGTCGGTTAGGAAACTTTCAGCGGTGAACCTAGTCACCTCAATTTCTCATTCTCCATAAATTAAGAAAGCATCCTTAGTTCGTCTAAGATACTCAAGGATGTTCTTTACATTAATCCAGTGACCATCACCTGGATTAGCCTGATTGTGATTCCATATGCTCAAAGCATATGAGACACCAGGTCACGTACATATATTTCAATGTACGAGTTCTCGGAGAGTGCCAACAACATTTAGATCTATCCCAGTAGATTCTTATTCCTAGAATAAAGGTTGTCTCTCCCAAGTATTCCATGGAGAATTTTAACGAAATCCAAGCTTTCACCGATTATATTGTGGGAATGTCATTGCTAAGAAGTAATGACATCATCAACTTATATGACATTCATTGTCAGTGCGCTCCCACTAACCTTCTTATATACACAAGAATCATTTTCGTTTTGAATAAAATCATATACCATTATGATTACATCAAAACGCTAGTTCCAAGAATGCAATGCTTGTTACAATCCATAAATGGATCGATTTAACTAGAAAACCTTGTTTGCTTGTTTTGGTACGACAAAACAGTCAGGATGTTGATAACATCCTCTAAAAGGTTTCCGTTAAGGAAATCAATTTTGACGTTCATATGTCATATTTCATAAATGAAATATGCAGCATTAGCAAACATTATCCAAATGGATTTAATCATGGCAACAAGTTAAAAAGTTTCGTCGTAGTCGACACCATGTCGTTGACGATTCCCTTTTGCTACAAGCCTAGCTTTATACGTTTGTATGTTTCCATCCATGTCGGTCTTCTTCTTGAAGACCCATTTGCAACCAATAGGCTTTACGCCTTCTGGTGCATCAACGAGTGTCCAAAATTGGTTGGTGTACATGGAATCCATTTCGGAATTCATGGCTTCTTGCCATAAAACATAGTCGATATCTTGTATCGCTTCCTCATACGTAGCCGGTTCGTCATCCTCAATAAGATTAATATCCACATGAGGTGAGATCATAAACCCATACCTCTCAGGTTATTTTTTGACTCTCTCCAACCTACGCGATTCTTGTGTATTCGAAGATTGTGGTACAGTCTCATCCCTGATGAACTGTTCATGTTCTGTTAAGGATTCTATGCCAGGAACAGTATCACTCCGATTTTCATCGAACTCTACTTTCTTCCCACTTACCACTGCATTTAGGAATTCCTCTTAGGAAAATCGCATGGAGAGCAACAATTACATTGTTCTCTTGTGAGTTGTATAAGTACTATACTTTGGTTTCCCTAGGACAACCTACAAATAGGCACTTATCTGATTTGGGTTCTAGTTTGGTATCATCCAAACATATGCTCAGCATTCCCAAATCTCCAGGAATGAGAAACCCGGTTTCTTTCATGTTCATATCTAATATGAAGTCCGTCTAACAGATTTACATGGAACCTTATTCAAAATAAGTATTGCGCTGTTTAATGTGTATCCTCAGAAGGAAATTAGTAGCTCAGAGCGACTCATCATTAACCTTACTATGTCCGACAAAGTTCAGTTTCTCAGTTCGGACATATCGTCAAATTGAGGTGTTCCGAGAGGAGTCCACTATAAAAGAATACCATACTCTTTCAAATATTCGAGAAACTTATTGCTTAAATATTTCCACCACTGTCCAATCATGATGTTTTAATACATTTGCCGGTCTATCTTTCTACTTCGTGTCGAAACTCTTTGAATATATCAAAACTTTCCGACTTGTGTTTCATAAGATACACATAACCATAACGCGATGCCACATCCGTAAATGTTACAAAGTGTTCATATCTACCTCTAGCCTAGCTAGAAATAGGCCCACTTACGTAACTATGAACGAGGGCTAACAGATCGATGACACTTGCACTTTTACCAAGTACGTCTTTTACTAGATCCTTTGGTTCAAATGTTTCTATTATCTAGTTTTCCTTTCTCAAAATAATGGACTCTTATAAGTCATATTCTATACTCTCAAGAGTCGCTCTCTCTCTGGTTCCTTTGTTCTTGGGATTATAATTCTAGACAACTTCTAGATTTGGCTTAACGTGCTATGCTTTCAATTATTCTATCTCATGTAAAACATTGTCATCTTCTTAATTTGTCTATTTCATCCCTTACTCTTCTTTACTGATATTAACACTTAGGCTATGTGACGATCTGGTTAGTATTTGCACACTTTCTAGAATCGATATTTCTGGAAGGAAGAGTCATCATTTGTTCTACAGGAACTGATCGTCTACTCTATGTCTTAAGATCCATTGTTCTTTATTGATTGCTTTAAGGTCTTCACTTATCTTACTGTCTCCAATCTTCTTTTCTTATTTCACCGTTCGTACTGAATTTTCTTGACACTCATATTTCCTTCTTACTGTCTCCACATCCTATCATTCGGCTCTACACCATGCTACTGGGGTTCGCTCTTTTAACTGTTTTTTAGATCTTTATTCTCTGTTCTTGCTGTAAGTTTCAGTTATAGCTCTCTATTCTACGATCCGTACTGCTACTCTTATCACTTCTAAATTTCTCCAACCTTACGGGTCTATCCCTGTATACTCCCAAAGATTTCTACTAATCTTGGGCTGATTTGTAGGTTCTACTAAGTTTGATCTATTCCTGTGGACTTCTATTGTTACTACAAACTTTGTACTGACTTTTCTAGTTCTTTGGGCTATACTAGGTCATCTTCTTTATATCCTCGAAACTTTCTTAATCTTTTTCCAGGTGATCTATCTTCCACGATTCTACGTGAACTCTCTTCAGATTTCTTATGGTCGTATATGCCTATGCTAATAGGGACTAGGGTAAACATCTTATGTCTTAACGGGCTTCGGTATCATTGTTCTGGTGCTCTGTGTCCTGGTAGGGTCTATTCCTCATGTAAGGTAGGTATGAGGTAGGCTCTGTCAGGATATCTTGCTTAGCTGACATTACCGAGGACTTGAAAATTTGATAACTTAAGGTCTTGTCTCCTTCGGATTACTTGGGGGCAAGGTAGCTAACCATTTCTGTCTCCTATTTATGGGTCTGGGTCTGGGTTTTGGGATTTGAAGTTTTCTAAATCCTTTTTGGAATTTAGGTCCATTGGGGCCCTCAAGACTAATCTGGGTTTCTTACTTCTGTTATCTCTCTGAATATTCTTCGTTACTTGGGGAACTCACTATCTATGAGAAGATCTCGAAGGCTATTAGATTCATTTGGAAGAATTTCCTGAAGAGGAAATGAATCTTACTTCTACTGAGAAACTCTAATACTTGTTGGGGCTTTCTCTATTCTCTTTTACTGCTATGGGTTCTTGTAATTTATTACTGATTTGATTCTATATCTCCTTATTTCTTATTTCTGGTTACTTAATCATCCTTACACTTTCCTTACTTCTCTTTTAGCTTTCTCTTTTACTTTTTTGGATAGCTTTCTATGGGACCTTACTATCTGATTTTCCTATGTACTGAACTTCAGGGAGTAATCCTGGATTATTTCGACATGTTTCTTAACTAGAGCAAGGAAAATGGATTCAGAGGACTTGGAAGTATTTACTAACCTATCTGAGGATCTTGAGGATATACTCGAGGATAGGATAATGGAGAGGTAGTGCCTCGCATACTAGTATCTCGGACATACTAAGTATACAAGACCCCAACACTCTACCTACTGCAGTCACTGACTCCCTAGACCATGCTCTGATACCATCTTTGTAACATCCCCGATCTGGGAGATGCTACCGGCAGGGGATAAACCGTACTATCCCCAGAAGCCTCTGACTCTGAGAACTGCTATTTTTATCTCACATATACGTAAACACATGCATGGGACCATAGCCCAACTCAACAACATAAAATGCTTTTATTACTCATAAATGTGTACTCTAATATACTTCTATTTACAACACTTTAATGGACACTTATAATGACTTATACAACACTAATGTATGCCTGCAACTTTACTTTGACTCTGACTGGACTCTTATGCTCTCTGACTCTGAACTGGTGGACTCCAAACCCTAGTGATTGCATCAATATCCGTTATCCTGAGCTCGTCCTCCAAGAAAACCTACAACCATAGAAAACTGGGAGAGGGGGGGGTTAGATTGCTATTCAATCTAAGTGAATGGACAAGAAAACTGAAATACTCAAATCAAAACATTAAGTTTTTAAAACTAAAGTTTCAGAAAATCACTTCATATGAAATCTCTTTTCTGAAAACTTCGTTTGAAATCTCTTTAATAAAACTTTTCTTTCTGAAAACTGCTTTTGAAATACTGGTTTCTGAAAACTATTTATAATATATGAATTCTGAAAACTGTGTTCTGAAAATCCGATAACTGTGAGCTGCTCTGTATCTGAAAACCTTGACGTATGAGGGCGTTACGTATCACCGTCCCCCATACGCCTAACTGTAGCCAGCAGTGCAAATCCATGACTTAGCGTCGAATGGTTATATCGACGCTAAAGGGTTTAGCGTCGACATATAATATTGACGGTAAAGATTTGAAAATTCAGCGCAGAAATTTTTTTCGACACTAAATATTTAATTTTTAGTTTTGAAATTAATATTCGACGCTAAAATATTTATTACCGTTGAAAAATTATTCGACGCTAAATTTTTGGGCGTTAAAGATTCATTTTCTTGTAGTGATATTATTGCACATATGTAATCTTTTAACAAACAGATTTTGTAGAGTGTTTGGAAAATCAATTTGTTTATGAAAACTATCATTTTTATTTTTTAACGGTATGTTTTTCCAACTATTTTTTAATGCTAGTGATAAATTAGGTATTGAAAATTTATCTCAGATCTAGGTGGTAAATTCTAAGAAGGATAATGAAATTGAGACTAATTAAATACCGGTTTACATGATTCGGCAATCAAGGGAAATTGCTTTCGATCCAATACTACTTACTCCCTTCTCGAGTCCTGATAGAAATGCAGACACACCATCCTAGAAAATAGAAAATGAATAATTATGTTTATTGACTATAATTTATTTATATTTTGTAGTAATTTAAAAGTTGTTTTCCATTTTCACATTAGAAGTAATCTTGATGAGGAGTTTTAATTAACTATATATATATTTTTAAATAGAATAGTGCTACAATATTTGAAAATCTTATAGATTTGGTGTTCGAAACAAGCTAAACTAAAACGACATCTATTTGGATTTAGCCTACTTGGGCACCAAATTAGGCATGGTTTTCTTGACAAATTAAGCAATATTTTCGTTTTAATTAATAAATCAATATATGTTTAGATTTGAATGTTCAAAATTAATAAGTTTATAAATTATAATTATGGGAAACAATGATGCTTCAAAAAGTGGGAGGAAACCTCCGGGTTTGAAAATCTTTATGAAAATAAGTAAATACTACATACATATTGCAAAAGTTATTTTAAATAAAGATTCATTTTAATTGAGATGACATATATATGCCAAGTGAATTTTTTTTTTTAAATAAATTAATTTACTACACTGTATGATGACCGAAACTTTAACTTCACTTTTATAGAAAATTGAAGCTCAATCATGGATGATATTTGTACCATTGCATAAATTCGAAAATGAGAATTCTAGCTGTAACTTCAATGGACACTAAAACCCAACATACGTGGTGATTTTATTTTCTTATAAAAGTTGTTGATGGTTGATTTTCGTTCCAGATGTAATTTGAGAAAATCACTCATCAAACAGACCTCCCTCAATTGTGAATTTGTTTGGTTTGTTGGGAATTAAAAGCAAACTTGGCAAGTCAACGGAAAATCACAAAACACAGAAGTTTTAACATGGTTCGGTGGAATGAATCCAACCTACGTCCACAAGGAAATAGAAAAAAAAATTTATTACCACCTCGGGTCGGACCCGGCCTGCCTTATCCCTGTCTTACAATAACCTTTTTTTAGCTTCTTAGAAGTTATGGAAATAAGAAAATACTAATCCAAGTGTAATATCCCGAGTTTTTAGTAACAGTGTTGGGAGGTTTCCGAATTAAAGTTAAGGACTTTGAACAGGATGGTAATAAAAAATCAGAGTTTATGTGTTGGGAAATAGATTGGAATATTTTTAAGTAAAATTTCTTTGCGTTGGAAAACGCGTGATTTTGAGAACCGATTACGGGATTTCTATTTATATCGTTTTATGCGTGAAAATTTATTATTTCGGCTATAACAGTAGCAAATGAACTCCAATTGAGCTGATTCTTGAACCATCCGACTCATTTATCTGAGACAAACAACTTTCTTGTTCAACACTTTTCGAAATTTACATCAGAAGGGTTTCAAAAATATAAATTTTCGAGAATAATAAGGACCCGATTGTAATTTTTGGCGGTCTGAATGTATATTTCAGAAATTTTTCTATATAAACCTAGAAGTTTCTAGAAATTGCGAAAATTACATATGTTCTTTAAATCACACGCACGCATCCCAGTTTCCTAATAGATTTAGCGACGGCTTCGACGCGCCGTCGGACAGCCGGTCACGGTCGGCCGTCGCGACGATGCCAGAGGGAACGCTAGGCCACCCTGCCTCCAACGGTGGCCAATTGCGACGCATAAAATGCCGGCAACGGTGAGAAATGGAGGTAAAGACGTTCGGCTATGGGTCTCTCGATCTCGGCTCGTCGCTCCGTTTCACAGCCCATGCCACCCACCAAATCAAAGCTCTCGGAGAGTACTACAAGATGGCAGTGATGATTTTTTCGATCCGTGCTCGGTTGTACGTGAAACAAGGGAGGAAGATTCAGATGAATAGTACTCACAGTGAACAGTAGCTCTGAGAAATTCCGTCGATTCCAGCGCTTTCGTGGGATTGTTTGGAGTTCGTATATGCCCTTGAAATCTTGGTAAGACCTCAAGGTAAAAAGTCACAAATTTCAAGTTTTCCACTAAATATTCGGATATATCCAGTAGCTTCGTAGAATAGCATAATGCTATAAATTGGATTGATTTAGTATTAGTATATTGAATATGTGCAATTGATAGAATCTGAGTGAAAACGAAACAAGTTTGATCGATCTGATAGAATATGCAAGTTTCCGATAAGTGGATTTTCCGTGTATTAATATGTTTTGATCGTAATGATGGAAATGAGTCATATATGATGATAGGATGGTGTTTAGATAAATCTGGGTAGGTTCAGAGGGTTCGAGACTCTTCCGTAATATTTACGAAAACGTTTTTGGGAGATTTTCTAAAAACACGTAAACCGGGGATTTAATTGAACTAGTGGTTTGGAATAATTTGTATTTATATTTTAAGAGTAATAGAACTGAAAACATTGAAATCACACTTGATTTGGTTGTCCCAGAAAGATCCAAAATTTTATCGTAGTTAAGTCGAGAATACCATAAATCGCGATTCTGACAGCTTTTCGCCATTTATTTTGATAGATGTGACTAGGACCTGTAGTGCTCGCGAAGCCAGGTAAGTAATCCATGCGATGCGTTCTCAAACCGTTCTTTTCGTGCTTTATATATATAGAGATGATTGAATTGTTTATGATAGTTAAAGATGGGTTTGAGAAATGACTTCGAGGTCAGGTATCACAGGTACGGACTCTCGTTATTGCTATAATATGAAGAGAAATGTTTAATGATGTTGATTCCTATTGATGCATGTGAGTGTTTGAATATGAAATAATATGTCTATGTATATGTAAATGAATAAGTATATGAATAACCATTGATACATGTATTTGAATATGTATATGATGATAAGCTACAGACAATTTGAGTATACGAGATCGGTTAATGGAATAGGTTTTGAAAATTTGTGATTAGCCTAAGGTTCTGACCATATGCGGAATTAAACACAATAATCAAGACAAGTCCTGATTACTGTAACTATGGAATTCTAACAGGCAATTACAATATCAACCAATTATAATATAACCCTAAAATATTAATTCAATACAAAATATAAATGCAGAATATAAATAAACATCACACAAAATCAACACAATATTTTGGTGACGAAGTGGAAAACTCTTGCGAGTAAAAATTCACTCCGGGTATATCGGCTACCAGCCCAATCCACCATATAGAGAAAAACTTACAGCAATGGTCAAGACCTATGGTGGCAACTCCACCGACTCAAGTACCTCAATACTGCAAGAACTCAAGGAAACTCCTCAAGCCCGCGACTCACGATTTTCTTCAGAACCTCTGAAGTCTATGAGTAGATTGTATCACTTCTGACGTCGAAACTCCGACTACCAAACTTCCTTCTAAAGAACTCTAAAGGGTTAGGAATCTTGGGTTAAGTTGCGTTGAAGTTTTATCAAAAATGGATTCACACCATTAATGTAAAAGACAAGAAGATTAAGAAGTCTTCAATGGTGGAATCAAATAAGGTTGAAAGCTTTGAGAGATTTTGGCTCAAGGAAAATGTGTTTCAACCATTGGGGAATGTGACTCAATGTTTGTTTATATAGGTAAGGTAAAGGAAAATGGTTTCCTAGTGTTATTTTGGCTTAAAAACGTGTCTAAGATAACCTACTTAAGCAGGGACGTTCGAACGCACTTAAAATGCAATTCAAACGCAAAGTTTCTGCCTCGAAAAAGTTCGAACGCAAGAACGAACGCCACACGAACGCAGGTCATGGACTGATTTTCAGGTGCAACTTAAAACACTTGTAGCTTTCTCGTCCCTTGGCCAAATCATGTGTTCTTTATATGTACGCGATCGTCTTCGAGTCTACTTGCCAATGCCACTAAAAATAGAACTAACAATCTCCCCCTTGGCATTCCGTGCCAAAACACTACCTAATACAAAGACTACGGTAAACGACCCAAAAAGAAGAATAGTCAACTGTCAACCATCAAAACAGTGACTTATTACATTAGGACTCGATCTAACACCTATCCAAGTAGTCTTGAAATCAATGCCACCTCAGCAACAACCTGCTTACCTGAAACATCCACAAACAACAATATACCGTGAAAAGCATTGGGATTATCAAGTATAACATGAAACATATATAAAAGTCATGCATGTACAAGTAGATATCCTTCTCCCCCTTAATCATAACTCTCCTTAAAAAGTATATATCAAAAGGATATTCTACGGAACTACTCCCCCTTAAACTACTCTCCCCCTTTTTGTCACGAAATGACAAAAGATGAAGGTACCAGGATAAACAAAAGGAGAAAAACACATGCAAGAGCATAAACAAACAGGACTTACTCCGCCTCACTAACAAGCTAACTCAGTTAGTAAATAAATAATAAAATGGGAAGTAAACACTCAATGATATGCAAAATAAATGATATGCAATGATATGAAGCATATACAAGCACACCAGGAGATAAACAAAAAATCCTATCAAAACTGACTGAAACAGCATTTCAAGCAGATACAATGATACCCAGTCAGTATTCAGTTGTTTAAGATATGAAACAATATGCATCATTTTAAAAGTGGCTAAATACAACACTTATGCATATGACATAAACACCAAAGCATATCAAGCACTTGCGTGAAAAATAAAGTGCACAACGAATCAAAGCTTAAGACCTTATTTCATAAGCTGGGCACAGCCAAATAAATCTATCTCTAAACAAACCAAGTCCACAAAATAGGTGTTCAAACCCAGCACCACTAGGACCTGAAAATAAGCAACATTGGTTGCATGCTATATTGTTTACCCCATAAAAATCATGAGCTCATATTTAACAACTCTTTCGAGTGAAGGGTTTTTGCCCTTATCTTTTGAATTTGGCCACATTGGCTCTTTTGCACTTGAGTCTCATTTTTTTTTTTTTAAGAAAATATATTTCTTTTTACTTTTACAAAAGAGGATAGCACAAGGTCAACTAGTCAAAGGTCACACTATTGAGCAAACAAAACATGGTAGAGATTAGATTGCCATTACAAAAACTCATAAATGCGATCAAGCCTTGACATAATAAAATCATGTATGTGAGGTGCAAGCACAAGATATACAGAGGGTTTTTATCACACCCACATATGCATATATAGCATCAAGAAAAACAAAAAGCATAGTATACATGCATAACCATATATTATACATACCATGATCACATGTACATGCTATTCATGCTCTAACAAGCCATAAAAATGGAATTGGCTATGAAATTTATGTCCGGGTTTCCATCATATATACCAAAGAATATATAACAAAAAATAAAACATACACACCCATATGCAGTGAAATAAAATAAACGTGCAAAAATATAAAACACACGCACGCACACATGCAAAAAGAAGATAAATGCAACTTTTAAGTAGAGTTACACCGAAGTTCACTCTCATCATGCCTGTCAATGCATTCAGAAGTAAATGGGAAGACATTTTGCTTCCTCACCCAAACCTTTCTAGGAATCTCTTCCACATGAGTATTCCCAGTCAACAAAGCAAGTTTCTCATTAAGAAATTGTGTCTGTTTTGTTAGTGCAGAAACTTGAGAAACTAGATTTGAAGAATCAAATCTAGGAGACACACTTTTAGGCCTCTTCGTATGATTGTGCAATATGAAGCACTTAGGCTAATGTGTCTTGTCTTGCCAGAGTGATGGCACACATGAACAAACCTCGGATGAGAGCGAGGTTTACCCATGCGAGGTTTACCCATAACACCTCTAGATCGAGGTTGGGGAACGGGACGAGGAACAAAAGGAGGAATCACATGACTACACTCAACAAGCTTCTTACCTAAGTCATGTTTAGGAGGTTTAGACACTGCTCTAGATGTTGACGCCTTGTCACAGTTAGGCTCAGAAGTAATACCTAACATACGGTCCACTTTCTTATTCCCAGTAGAAAATACAGACAATTGAGTCCTAGCATCTTCAAGTTCAGCCTATGAAGTTTGGACCCTATCAACTAGGCTTCTGTTCCTCTCCTCCAGGTCATCTACCATCAAGAGACTTTGCTCAAATTTGGCTTGAGCTTCATTCTTTTCTAGCTCAACTAGTTTCAACCTCTTATTGACCTTTATATTAGTCTTCTTAATATCTAAACTCTCCTTAAACAGTTCAATATAGACTATCTGAAGACTTTCCTCATCTATAGACTCATCAAAAGAGACATTTGAATCAACATTATTAACAACAATCTCTCTCTCATCAGTCACACTAGCAGTAAAGACCATTTAATTGCTCTTATTCTTAAGAGAATCATCACCTTTTGAATCACCAAGGGAAGCTGCCATGACTTTCTTGCCTTTAGCCCTAAGGTATGTGAGACACTCAGATCTAAAGTGCCCATATCCTTCGCATTCATGGCACTGGACACCACGAGATCTACTATCTCTGTCATCTTTAGACTCTCTCATGCTAAGCCTACTCTATCTATGTTCATCCTCCCTATCCCTGTCACTACTATGGCCACTCTTCTTCAGCTTAAGAAATTTCCTAAACTTCTTTGCAAACAAGGCCAAATCATGATCTGTGAGGGTGTCGTCATCACTAGACGGATCATGAACAACTTCATTCGCGATATTCATCTCTATAGTTTTGGGCTTTAGATACCCAGGAAGTTTCTTCTCATAAACCTGTAGTTTTCCTACGAGGTCATCTAATTTAAGATGATCGAGGTCATTGCTTTCCTCGATGACGGTAATCTTGAGTAGGAACTTCTCAGGCACGGATCTAAGGATTTTCTTAACTATCATACTGGTAGGAATAATCTCACCTAGGTTAAAACTAGAGTTAACGATATCGTTAATCTCAACATAAAACTCATCAAATGTCTCATCATCTTTCATATGGGCGACCTCAAACCTAGTAGCAAGATCCTGAAGTTTATTATTTTTGACAGACAGTGTGCCCTCATTCACAGTCTGCAGGATGTCCCAAGCATCCTTGGCTATCTCACACATAGAGATTCTCTTAAACTCAGCAGAACAAACAGCACCATATATGGCATTAACAGTCTTGTTGTTCCTATTGCTAGCATCAAATTCGTCCTTGGTCCAGGTCAACTTGTCTTTAGGGGAATAAACCCCATCAATAATAACCACGGGAGGTTTCCACCTGTGTTCAAAAGTCATCCAGACCCTCTCATCTAAGGACTTAAGGAACGCTTTCATGCGAACCTTCCAATGTAAAAATTCTCTGCCATAAAAAAATGGCGGACAATTTAAAGGTTGACTACGTTCTATAGCTAACGGGTCAAGGATCGAGTTCAGGCTCTGATACCAATTGAAAATTGGTATATTCACTCCTAGTATATCGGCTACCAGCCCAATCCACTATATAGAGAAAAAATTACAGCGATGGTCAAGACCTATGGTAGAAACTCCACCGACTCAAGTACCTCAATACTGCAATAACTCAAGGAAACTCCTCAAGCCCGCGACTCATGGTTTTCTTCAGAACCTCTGAAGTCTCTGAGTAGATTATATCACCTCTGACACCGGAACTCCGACTACCAAACTTCCTCCTAAAGAACTATAAAGGGTTAGGAATTTTGGGTTAAGTTGTGTTAAAGGTTTATCAAAGATGGATTAACACCATTAATGTAAAAGACAAGAAGATGAAGAAGTCTTCAATGGTGGAATCAAATAAGGTTGAAAACTTTGAGAGATTTTGGCTCAAGGAAAATGTGTTTCAACCATTGGAAAAGTGACTCAATGTTTGTTTATATAGGTAAGGTAAAGGGAAAAAGTTTCCTAATGTTATTTTGGCTTAAAAACGTGTCTAAGATAACCTAGTAAGGGTTTCCTAGTAATGTGTATAGTCATATGTAATGTGTATAGTCATATGTATGTGCTCAAGGCTATGCATGAGGTTGCAACCTTCTTCACGAAAGCATTCAAGGCAGATACTGTAAGGAAAGGTCCTGGTTTTGAAGCACATCTTGCAAGTGAAATACTCACGGGGTATGAAGTTTCTGCACTGACGGCACATTGGCCTTCCACTTTTAATTATATAGTAGAGTGTCAAAACTTCATTGAAATCTAAACCTCTGTTACCATCTATGTCTAGTTCATTGAAGAAGTTATGAGTACACATGTTCCGATCATGTGCTTCTTGTGACATGAATTCTGAAAACTCCCTGAAACTTACCCTACCATTTCCATCTTTGTCCATGGATTCGAAAAACTCGTCGAATAAACGTGTTTCTTCTTCAGTGCCCGACTCATAATAGGCTAAAGCAACCTCGCTCAACTCCTCAATTACCTTTTTTTTGCTTTTTGTTTTCTTTTTCTTTGCTTTGCGGCCTTTGCCAGAGATTATGATGATTGTGGTTCCTTTATACATACATACATACATATATACATATACATACATATAAATATATATGTATGTATATTTGTCAACATATTTGTAATCTTCATTTGGTATTGTGCTGAATTTTTTACGAAATGTTTTATAAATTATAATTGAAATTTTATTGAATAAAAATTTATTAATAATTAAATTTTAAACATTTATTACTATACATGCACGAGTGACAAAAATTATAAAAAGCGGAATACAAAAAATATAAATATTTGATCCAAAAGTCTATTTTAAAATTCATCAAAAGAAAAAAAAAATCATTGACTTTCAATTTTTCCTATCTTTTATTATTTTATTATCTCAAAAATCATAATACTTCTATGGATAAAATAATGTAAAGGAAGGATCACATGTACATGCTATTCATGCTCTAACAAGCCATAAAAATGGAATCGGCTATGAAATTTATGTCCGGGTTTCCATCATATATACCAAAGAATATATAATAAAAAATAAAGCAGACACCCATATGCAGTGAAATAAAATAAACTTGCAAAAATATAAAACACACGCACGCACGCATGTAATGGGAAGATAAATGCAACTTTAAGTAGAGTTACACCGAAGTGCACTCTCATCATGCCTGTCAATGCATTCAGAAGTAGATGGGAAGACATTTTGCTTCCTCACCCAAACCTTTCTAGGAATCTCTTCCACATGAGTATTCCCAGTCAACAAAGCAAGTTTCTCACTAAGAAATTGTGTATGTTTTGTTAGTGCAGAAACTTGAGAAAATAGATTTGAATAATCAAATCTAGGAGACACACTCTTAGGCCTCTTCGTATGATTGTGCAATATGAAGCACTTAGGCTAATGTGTCTTGTCTTGCCACAGTGATGGCACACATGAACAAACCTCGGATGAGAGCGAGGTTTACCCATGCGAGGTTTACCCATAACACCTCTAGATCGAGGTTAAGGAACGGGACGAGGAACAAAAGGAGGAATCACATGACTACACTCAACAAGCTTCTTACCTAAGTCATGTTTAGAAGGTTTAGACACTGCTCTAGATGTTGACGCCTTGTCACAGTTAGGCTCAGAACTAATACCTAACATACGGTCCACTTTCTTATTCCTAGTAGAAAATACAGACAATTGAGTCCTAGCATCTTCAAGTTCAGCCTCTGAAGTTTGGACCCTATCAACTAGGCTTCTGTTCCTCTCCTCCAGGTCATCTACCATCAAGAGACTTTGCTCAAATTTGGCTTGAGCTTCATTCTTTTCTAGCTCAACTAGTTTCAACCTCTTATTGACATTTATATTAGTCTTCTTAATAGCTAAACTCTCATTAAACAGTTCAATATAGGCTACCTGAAGACTTTCATCATCTATAGACTCATCAAGAGAGACTTTTGAATCAACATCATTAACAACATTCTATTTCTCATCAGTCACACTAGCAGTAAAGGCCATATAATTGCTCTTAGTCTTAAGAGAATCATCACCTTCTGAATCACCAAGGGAAGTTGCCATGGCTTTCTTGCCTTTATCCCTAAGGTATGTGAGACACTCAGATCTAAAGTGCCCATATCCTTCGCATTCATAGAACTGGACACCACGGGATCTACTATCTCTGTCATATTTAAACTCTCTCATGCTAAGCCTACTCTATCTAGGTTCATCCTCCCTATCCCTGTCACCACTATGGCCACTCTTCTTCAGCTTAAGAAATTTCCTAAACTTCTTTGCAAACAAGGCCAAATCATGATCTGTGAGGGTGTCGTCATCACTAGACGGATCATGAACAACTTCATTCACCATCTTCATCTCTATATTTTTGGGCTTTAGATACCCAGGAAATTTCTTCTCATAAACCTGTAGTTTTCCTACGAGGTCATCTAATTTAAGCTGATCGAGGTCATTGCTTTCCTCGATGACGGTAATCTTGGGTAGGAACTTCTCAGGCATGGATCTAAGGATTTTCTTAACTATCATACTGGTAGGAATAATCTCACCTAGGTTAAAACTAGAGTTAATGATATCGTTAATCTCAGCATAAAACTCATCAAATGTCTTATCATCTTTCATATGGGCGACCTCAAACCTAGTAGCAAGATCCTGGAGTTTATTATTTTTTACAGACAGTGTGCCCTCATGCACAGTCTGCAGGATGTCCCAAGCATCCTTGGCTATCTCACACATAGAGATTCTCTTAAACTCAGCAGAACAAACAACACCATATATGGCATTAACAGTCTTGTTGTTCCTATTGCTAGCATCAAATTCGTCCTTGGTCCAGGTCAACTTGTCTTTAGGGGAAGAAACCCCATCAACAATAGCCACGGGAGGTTTCCACTTGTGTTCAACAGTCATCCAGACCCTATCATCTAAGGACTTAAGGAACACTTTCATGCGAACCTTCCAATGTAAATATTCTCTGCCATCAAAAAATGGCGGACAATTTAAAGATTGACTATGTTCCATAGCTAACGGGTCAAGGATCGAGTTCACGCTCTGATACCAATTGAAAATTCGTGATTAACATAAGGTTCTGACCCTATACGGAATTAAACACAATAATCAAGACAAGTCCTGATTACTGTAACTATGGAATTCTAACAGGCAACTACAATATCAACCAATTATAATATAACCATAAAATATTAATTCAATAGAAAATATAAATGCAGAATATAAATAAACATCAAACAAAATCAACATAATATTTTGGTGACGAAGTGGAAAACTCTTGCGAGTAAAAAACCACTCCGAGTATATCGGCTACCAGCCCAATCCACTAGATAGAGAAAAACTTACAGCGATGATCAAGACCTATGGTAGCAACTCCACCGACTCAAGTACCTCAATAATGCAAGAACTCAAGGAAACTCCTCAAGCCTGCGACTCACGATTTTCTTCAGAACCTCTGAAGACTCTGAGTAGATTATATCACCTCTGACGCCGGAACTCCGACTACAAAACTTCCTCCTAAAGAACTCTAAAGGGTTAGGAATTTTGGGTTAAGTTGTGTTAAATGTTTATCAAAGATGGATTCACACCATTAATGTAAAAGACAAGAAGATGAAGAAGTCTTCAATGGTGGAATCAAATAAGGTTGAAAACTTTGAGAGATTTTGGCTCAAGGAAAATGTGTTTCAACCATTGGGGAAGGTGACTCAATGTTTGTTTATATAGGTAAGGTAAAGGAAAAGGGTTTCCTAGTGTTATTTTGGCTTAAAAACCTGTCTAAGATAACCTACTTACGTAGGGACGTTCGAACTCACTAAAAACGCAACTCAAATGCAAAGTTTCTGCCTCGAATACGTTCGAACGCAATAACGAACGCCATACAAACGTGGGTCATGGACTGATTTTTAGGTGCAACCTAAAATACTTGTAACTTTCTTGCCCCTTGGCCAAATCATGCGTTCTTTATATGAACGTGATCGTATTCGAGTCTAATTTCCAATGCCACTGACCATATGTCAATTAGAGCTCTAAAACTTCTTGAATATTCAAAAAAGTGAACATCATCGGATAACTCCATCAGATTTTGTCCAAATACTTGTCCAATTGCTCCGAGATCTTCAAGACTCATTAAAACTCAATTGAACTTTTTTTGTTACAAACGTTGCCAATAAAAATAGAACTAATAGGTTTGTTATTGAATCTCACAAGTGATTTATTTGTATAGAGGTTGGAATAGTGAAGTGTGATGAGAAATAGGGTATAGGCTAAGTCATTCCTGAATGGGTATGTTCAAACGATGAGCTTTAGTATCAGATATTTTCAGATATAAACTCGGAAATTGATTGTGTTTGATCGATACGGGAAATAAATGAAATTTATTAAAGATAAAGCCTTTGAAATAATAGTAATGTGTATAGTCATATGTATGTGTATGGGTGTTTGGATGATGACTTGAGGTGTTTGTCATGTATGTGTTTGTATATGGGGAATCATGTGATGAGTTTATGTTATATGGTATGAGAGTCTGTGTGTATGTTTAATTGGATAATTTGTGGTGTAGTAGTTGAGCTGGTTAGGAATTAGTTCGGACAGAATTCATCTCATACCTATTCTAAAATAGGTAATGACATGTACGAGCATTGTATGAGAAAGCCAGCCAGCCATATGTATGTATTATTTGATGGTATGTTATTTGATGTATTGATTGTTATGTGTGCTTTGTGGTTGGTTGCATGATGATTGTATGTGTGACTGTGTGTATGTATGTGTATGGTAGAACTCGTAGAATATATGGATTGTGTATGCTTATGTGAAATGAATGAATTAATGAATTTGAAAGCTAATGTAAGTATTAGATGTTATAAAGCATGTTTGTTAAATTGTATTGGTGTGTATATATATGTGGTAAACTTGGGAATTATGTTTACATGTATATAAGAGAGGAGTGCCACAGTATGTGTAAATGCATATGAATCCTAAATGTTAAGCCATTAAGGGAATTTACATTGAATTGAAAGCATTTGTTTCAAAATGAAAAAAGTTTGTTTAACTTATCGATTTGATGATATTTCAAATATGGATATTAAGATAAAAGGTAGATATATGACTTCATGTTTCATGTGATTGAAGTGAGATTGATGTTAACGATATATTCTATGATATTTGAGCTTTACTTTGTATGTTTTGAACGTTAGCTATGAGATTGACACACATGTAGACATTTTAATATGAAAATTTGACATGGGTTAAGAATAAAGGATAATAACAAGTTAATAGTTTCAAACTTATAACAATTTAGTAATTCGGTTAATCTGTTGATATGTTTGACTTGGTTGCTGTAATACTAGAATGGTTTCTTACTGAGTTTTTAAAACTCACACCAAACCAGTTTGCTAGTTTTGCAGGTTGGCTTTCAGGTGGGTCAACCACTTCAGCTTTGGAAGTCATGCTCAAGACGAGGATCACCCAAGCGGTAATCACCCTCACAAGTGTCATAGGAGAAGTTTTGAAGTTTAAGAAGTTTAAGATATTTGGTTATTGCTTTATTTGTCATGCTGAGCACGCTTATTGTATATATATTAACTTAATGTTTTGATTGTTTATGATGTTGGTGGGCACAGAGCCCCTGAGTGCTGATAGATGATGTAGGCGGAGCCATTGGGATATGATTTTGATGAGATTTGTGTGGATCTGAGGTCCTTTTATTTATTTGATGTATTCTTAGATTCCATTTGATGCTGGAATGTGATTTAGGTTGTCCAATTTTAGGATAAATCATGCTGAATTTTCGGTAAATTCAGAGGCTTATGAATATGGGTCAATCATGTCTCCTGCTGGTAGCGTCATGCCTTTGACGGGGTGTTACACAAGGATTCTCCCTAAAACCGAGTCTTATTTCTTTTTAAATAGTGCCACTGGATTTACTGTAGCTCCCACATGTGACGTCGACCATATTTCCCTATCATTATTGCCCATTATTCATACATTATTGCCAAATACTCGTACATTATTGCTCCTTACTAGTACTTTACGTCTATCCAACTGTCTGGTGGTTATAGATTTCACGTAAGGCTTACGTCATCTATACATATGCATAAGATTTAGCAGCCTCAACCTAGGTAACCAGGTCGGCACGCCGATGTGAATGATGCTAAGCTTTTCCCGACTTATTTACTAGGTCAGGTAGGTAGTAATGGATCACCTCGGTTATGCCTTCGCAGATGCTCATACTGCCAAATCTGATATCTTCTCATCAGGTCGGGTCAGTCTTCATCACTTCACTTTCTTTCTCTTTACAATCCCTGAACATTCTTGTCAAGTATTCGATGGCTCATTATCAATTCGGGTCCATATTAATCTGCATAAATGTTACTAAATCTGATCTCTAACATCATGTCGGTCTTCATTTGCACCTCCTTAGGCCATACAGCCTTTAGGTACCTTTTTATACCTCGAGCCTGGGTCACTATGTCTGCTCTCATCCCCTTAAAGGCCTTAGACATAAACATCTATTTAGTGGAAACCTCATTCTACCCCTCCGCAAGTTTCAGAATTTCTTAGGGCTGAAAAACACCATCAACATTTATTCCCTAGTTCTCGATATCAACGAGTTGATGTCAGGTACTATAAAAAAGATGGTGCTGCATGGAGCCGATCTGGTGTCATAGGGCTGATACTAAATCCCGATCCAGTCCAAAATCTCAAGTCTGCCCCATCTCTCAGCACATCCTACAACTTCAAGCTTCAATGCTTATTGTGAAAATCCACGTCGAGTTCACAGCCTTGATCCATTACCTCAGTTTCTGATTCAAAACTTGGCCATCTCTTCCGTTAGACCCTCTCTGATCGAAAATAGTGATCCGAGCTAACCCTGGTAAGCCTACACATTGGATTCTCTGCTTGAAAAAGCTCATCTCGTACCACCTCGGGGTGGTGCATGCTCTCGACATGCTGTAATATTGGAAGAAAATGATATGCAAAGACCTGCAAAATAAAATATAGGTTATGAGGAAAGCTCACCTCAGGCTATCACATATAAAAAGGGCATCGGTGGGACGTAACCCAACCCGAGCTGATAATAATATATCGATCACAAGGGAATGTTCCCTCTTTGTGCCATAAACACTTGGCCATGAGGGAGAAACTCCACCTCATGCCAACAAAGATAATAAGACATCAGTAGGACGTAACCTGATCCCGAGCCGATCTGAGTACTTGGCCACAAGGGAATGGTATTTCCTTATGCCACTAAACACTTGGATATGGGGGAGAAAATCCACCTCATTCCAGCGAAGATAATAAGGCCTCGGTGGGACGTAACCTGACCTCGAGCCGATCTAAGTACTTAGCCATAAAGGAATGTTCCCTCATTATGCCACTCAACACTTGGTCATGGGGGAGAAACTCCACCATGTACCAACGAAGATAATAAGTCCTATGTGGGATGTAACCTGACCCCGAGCCGATCTGAGTACTTGGCCACAAGAGAATTCTCTCTCCGCTAGACGTGCTATGGTAACCATGGGGTGCCAAATGCCACACAAGTCTTTAATGACTTCAATCCATAAGTGCTATGGTTACTTAGGGGCGCCAAACGCCACATCGGCCCTCTCACCAAACGTGTTATGGTTACCCCGAAGTGCCAAACGCCACATAGGTCTTTAATGACTTTAATCCATACGTGCTATGGTTACCTGAGGGTGCCAAACGCTAAATCGGCACTACTCGCCCAACGTGCTATGGTTATCCCGAGGCCCCAAATGCCACGCAGGTCTTCAATGACTTCACAGGTTTCCTCTTGAAGGTGCATATCATTGGATTGTTACGCTCCGCCCTAGGGGTTTTATAACGACACCTGGGATTGGTATGCCACTAAGTTTCCCGCCTGTTCTGCATCCTTTTTCATTTCTCAATCAAAAATATTTCTGAAAAATACCAAGCAAGTTTTTTTCATGCGAATAAACAACAAACTTGTAAAAAGGTGCGAGCGGCTTATTTAAAAATGGAAAAACACTTCTTGTATTCCAATGATCTACTGCCATCTTACAACTCTTTGGGGGACATTTCAATAGAGGCTTTATTGAAAATATCCACTCGGCACCTCACCATTCCAGGGCTTCTAGAGCCGGGTACCGTCCACCTGCCCCAAGTGATAGGTACCCGACCTGACGACTGTCACTATCAGCGCTGTCAGCCTTCATAGCCATTTTGTCTATGAACTCATCCAAATAGTTATTTCTTACCAAGTCCTCCACCTGCTTCAATAAGCCTTGTTGTCTATATTATCAATGGGAAACCTCATCGGGTCGGGCTCAGTCAATAGACCTTTATCCCGGATTTCCTAAATTATCTGGGCCAGGGGTCTGTTCATGGGGGTGTACACTATCCCTCCGACGACATTGTCGACCTGGGCAAGTGAATTTCTCTCTTGCATTGGATTATTCTGAGGTATCGGTCTGAACTCCCTCTGTCTCGGGACCGGTCTCCTCAATTCCCTGCCCAAATCCTGTTGATTTTTCAGCTTGAGTATCTTGGTCCTCTGGGTGCCCCCTCCCTAGGCAATTTTCTCATCTTCCTCCATTAGCACAAATTTCCTCGCCTGTTTTAAGGCCGTAGTATAGTCCGATATATTCTGGATTCTCAGGTGAGACCATAACCTCCCGAATTTGAGAGCTCATTTAAAACTTTCCAAGGCCTCCGGGGACTCGTATGCCCCGACCTCTAACACCAAGCTATGATACATGTCAAAAAAACTTTTTAGGGTTCATCATCCCTCTGCTTCATCATCCTTCACGACCCCACCATCTTCCTAGGTACACACGCTCATTTGAAGTGTCGCACAAAGGATTTCCTCAACTGCATAAAGCTGCTGATACTCACCAATGTCTAGTTCATGAACCATAGGCTGGCTGACCCGCCAAAGATTAAAGGAAACACCTTGTAGATGGCCTCTCCGACCATCCCATATATCTCCACCAGTAAAATGAACCTCTCAACATGAGACTTAGGGTATGTGCTTCATTTGTAGACATCCATTGAAGGCATGGTGAATCTCATTGGAAATTTCATCGTCATAATTTCCTTCGAGAACGGGGACGCTGTCCCCATGTCCTTATAACCATTGGCTCTTCCCTTCGTTTTATCCTCCCATTTCTTCATCTCTTTCCGAAACCAATTCCTCATTTGGCTTCCGGAGCTGTCATGCTCTTGCCTATAGCCCTCTTCACGTCTTCCATTTCGAGTATGGTATTCCCCGTAGCCGGGAACCTCACGCCCCCTCTCTGGATATCGTTCCAGGTTACTTTCCCTTGAACGTGAACTGTTACTAGTTGATTTCGGGGTTCACCTGTCTTCCCAAACAAATATGTTTTAAGTGGTTCTCATTCTGTTTCCACGGTCTCCATCTGCTCCGGCGATCTTCTTTCCTCTTGTTATTCTTTCCACTTTTTACTAGGGCCTATTTCCTTAGGTTCTTCAGCCTTCTCCTCTAGTTTCTCAATCTTTACCATCATATCCTTCATAAAGCGCTTGGGTTGAAAGTACCTACAAGCATTAGCGACAAAGAAACTCTATACCCAAGAGGGGGGTGAATTGGGTTATCGCTATAAATGCGGAATTATAAATTCTTTGCCGATTTTAAGCTCTTATTACCAAGTGGGAGTTTTAGGCCAATTTTCTCTATTATAATAAATATCCTATATGCAAGTTTCTAATCAATAAGTGTAAATACAAATTAACTTGCAAATAGTAAAAGAGTAGGGAAAGAGAGATACGACACCGCGATATATAGTGGTTCGGAAAACCGTGCTTACGTCCACTCCCTCAAGCCTCGTTTGAAGATTTCTACTAGAATCGAGTTTCCGTGGTTCACTCGCAACCAAGAGTTTTCCGCAAAGGCGCACTCCGAACCCTTTACAACTTTGAGTTTTGTTCGTAGGTGCACTCACAACCTTCACAACTTACCCAACCAAATGGGATTTCACAAATCACAAGTGTTTTGTTAAGAAAGAATTAAAACACACTTGGGCACTCACAAATAATAAGAAGATTGTGTGAGAGCAAAACCCAAGTGATCTAAGCTCACTAAATGTAATGAAGATGTGTGTGAGCTTGTGTGAGTGTTTAAGTATTTGAAGATTTAAGACACTCTTGTTTTTGCTTTCTAAGAAATGATATGAAGGTTCAAGAAGTAAGCAAAAACGAATTTGGAACTCATTTATATAGAAAATGAAAACTGTCCCTGCAGTCACTGCCGAGGCCGGCAAGCAAACCGGCGAGGAGACCGGCATGCCGATCTAGGGTTGCAACGTCTCCCAACGGCTATATAATGTTCGAAAAACTAGCCGTTAGACCGGCGAGAAAACCGGTATGGAAACCGGCGAGTGGTAGCCCGGTTCCAGAGATCATGATTTCTTGGCCAATACCGGCATGAAGACCGGTGAGGTAATCGGCACGGTATGGCCCGGTTCCAGTAGGCATGCAAAACAGGGGAGGGCCGGTTTAAAGACCGGTAAGGGGACCGGTAAGGTCCATGCCGGTTCCAGAGAGCTTCCCTAAATACTAAAATGCAGATTTGAAGGTTTTAATGCATTTCGTACATGCCCCTAATGCTTCTAAGTGAATGTGCATGATCCCTATGAGCTTAGGCACTTGAATATTACATTTCACATTACAATTTAATCCTAAGCTAAGACTTTTGCAATATAATCTCCATTTTGCCGCAAGTCTTCACATTCTCGCTCTTCACTCCATATGCTTCGATACTTTTTGTATTGCTTCGTGTTTGCACGTCGAAGTCGTCTTTCATGTTGACGTCATCAAAATCCTTTTTTGCGATCAAGTCGCCAACAATCTCCCTCTTTTTGATGATGGCAACCCCTTAAAACTTGTTGATACTTGTGAGCTTCTTGGAGTCCAAATTTGACAATTTTGCTCCCCCTCAACATAAGCTCCCCCTCAATGTGTGATTGTCTTCAAAATAGCTCTATAAGACTTAGACAAACACATTAGTACATTTACTCCCCCTTAAACCAAGGGTGAGGGTAAAACAAGTTTTAATCTCATTTCTAATGATTTCTCCCCCTTTGACATTATCAAAAAGTGGAGAAGCAAAATTAAGTTCTAAAATGAGATACCAATAGATGTGTGCAAAAAATGATAACAAATTTAAAAAAATATGCACATTTGGCATTCCCCATTTTTGCCATAAAAAATCAAAATTCATGCATAAAATAGTATTTTTCAAAAGATAGATTCTCATGAATACCATTTACAAACTAAGAGTATCTTAATCATGATTTCTCCCCAAATTTGATACCAATTAAAAATATATCAATAAATCCATTTGAATATCATATCACTTTTAAGCATTCTTTCAAAAATGAGTCATTATATATCATGATACCAATTAAAACCAATGACTTCAATGCATTTTAATGATTGTCTTCTTATGAATATCTTACCAATTACTAAACAATCAAAATCCATGCTTTTCATGATTATTCAATTATGTTCTAATACATACATTTCATGATATTCATCTAAGATTATGCCAATTTACATGCATTTCATTTTCAACCAATTAGTTCACATGGCAAGGCATATTTAATCAAGTGATCACATATATTGCATTTAACTCAATAAATTTCATGTGATACCTATTGAAATAGAATATGGGTTTAAATATATGATTAAGGCACTTAGTGATATCAAATGAAAATCGATACCAATAGAATTTTGAGTACTTGCCTAATCATTTTGTATGCTTTAAAACATTTATACCAATTTGAAATATGCATACATACATTATTTTGAGGAAACGGTACCAATGTTTCCGTGAATACGGATTTTACCTTTACCGTTGCGATTCCTCATCTTTTTGAGCCTTTGGATCAATTTTGCAATTCTCATTAAAGATACATTCCCAAAGCTCCCTCTACAAATTTATCAATTACACTTTGGTACCCAAACTTTCTTGGGTCCATTGGGGTTAGTTTTGATTCCTTGAGGAATCCATGCATTCTTATTCACATTCATATACATGTATTCAAAAATTTTATGTCCCTTATTGTTACAAGCATGGCATGTGACATTTTCATCTATTTCATTCTTAGTATGAGAATAGGATGCCTTAACAAAATAATTCTTCAAAAATGTTCTTTTAATATTAGGCCTATATCCTAATCCTTCTCTTTTAAATGCACATTTTTGGGATCCAATAAGCATATTAAAATTTTTATGTCCCAATGTGAATTTGCTAAGTATGTTTTGCAAATCTACAATCTTAGTATTTAATAAGACATTTTCATTTAATATAGATTCGCAATCGCATGTCTTAGAGCTAGATGGCATATTTGATATGGAATTTTCAAGTTCTAGCTTTTTAATCTTTAAACATGCATTTTCATCATTCAAGCATGCAATTTCTTTTTCATGTTTATCCTTTAAGCATATCACATCATTATCTAAAACATGAATTTTATCCATACTAGTTGCATGTTCAATTTTAAGTGTAGCATGCTCATTTTGACCAATTTTAATTTCTTTTTAAGCATATCACATAATTCTTTTAAACCATTAAAAGCATCAAGTAATTCAGAATTGTGTACCTCTTCTTCTTCGCTTTCTTCTTCAATTTCAAATCGGATGTCTTCATCCGTGATAGCCATAAATGCTATTGATTTATCTTTGACTTCAACTTCTTCCTCCTCGGATGAGCTTGAATCGCTATCGCTCCAAGTTGAAGTTGCTTTCATTGCCTTTTTCTTTGATTTTCCTTTCATTTTCCTCAATGGGCAATCGGTATCTATGTGACCCGGTTTGTTGCATTCATAACACACAATTTTCTTGTTCTTCCGCGGCCATTTTTCTTCTTTCTTTTCATCCGTCTTTGATTTTCCCTTTCGATTTACGGACTTAAGAAGCTTCTTCAAGTTCTTGTTTAATTGAGCCAACTCATCATCACTATCTTCTTTCTCTTCACTTGAGCTTGACTCATATTTTCTTCTTGCTTTTAAGGCCAAGGATTTCCTTGTCCTTTTCTCATCTTCCTCCTTTTTGTCCATTTTGATCTCCATTTCGTACTCAAGTAATTTTCCAACTAAATCATCCATCTTCAATGTGTTTATGTCATTTGCTTCTTTAATGGAGGAGGTGTAGCTTCTATATTCCTTTGGGAGTGATCTCAAAATTTTCTTCACTTGATCGGATGTCCCGATGACTTTTCCCAATGCTCCCAAATGATTGATGATGTCCGTAAACCTCGAAATCATGTGATCGATTTCTTCCCCGGATTCCATCTTGAAATTGTCCAATTCGCACATGAACCGGTTGATTTTCGATTCCTTCACTCGACTTGTGCCCTCATTGACCATTTCCAATGACTTCCATAAATCATATGCGTTGCCATACTCTGGAAGTTTGTTTATTTTCTCCCGATCAATGCCACATTGAAGTTGGTTGAGAGCTTTAGCATTTTGTGAGGCTTGCTTTAAATCCTCACTATCCCATTCTGAACTTGGCTTCGGAATTTCAACCTCATTTCTATCATTTTTCATTGGCATACTGGCACCCCGTGTGATGACCAAATAGGATGGCGGATCATTGGCTAGGAGATAAGTTAACATTATTGACTTCCAATAGTTGTAGTCGGTTCCGGTGTAAAATAGAGGTCTAGTTGTTGAATATCCCTCGGCAAAATTTGAAGAGTGGCTTGTAGATCCCATAGTCTATTCTCGGACGATTAAGTCTTTCTTGAGAATACCTCGCTCTGATACTAATTGAAAGTACCTACAAGCAATAGCGACAAAGAAACTATATACCCAAGAGGGGGGTGAATTGGGTTATCGCTATAAATGTGGAATTATAAATTCTTTGCCGATTTTAAGCTCTTATTACCAAGTGGGAGTTTTAGGCCAATTTTCTCTATTATAATAAATATCCTATATGCAAGTTTCTAATCAATAAGTGTAAATACAAATTAACTTGCAAATAGTAAAAGAGTAGGGAAAGAGAGATACGACACCGCGATATATAGTGGTTCGGAAAACCGTGCCTACGTCCACTCCCTCAAGCCTCGCTTGAAGATTTCTACTAGAATCGAGTTTACGTGGTTCACTCGCAACCAAGAGTTTTCCGCAAAGGCGCACTCCGAACCCTTTACAACTTTGAGTTTTGTTCGTAGGTGCACTCACAACCTTTACAACTTACCCAACCAAATGGGATTTCACAAATCACAAGTGTTTTGTTAAGAAAGAATTAAAACACACTTGGGCACTCACAAATAATAAGAAGATTGTGTGAGAGCAAAACCCAAGTGATCTAAGCTCACTAAATGTAATGAAGATGTGTGTGAGCTTGTGTGAGTGTTTAAGTATTTGAAGATTTAAGACACTCTTGTTTTTACTTTCTAAGAAATGATATGAAGGTTCAAGAAGTAAGCAAAAACGAATTTGGGACTCATTTATATAGAAAATGAAAAATGTCCCTGCAGTCACTGTCGAGATCGGCGAGCAAACCGGCGAGGCGACTGGCATGCCGGTCTAGGGTGGTAACGTCTCCCAACGGCTATATAACGTTCGAAAAACTAGCCGTTAGACCAGCGAGAAAACCGGTATGGAAACCAGCGAGTGGTAGCCCGGTTCCAGAGAGCATGATTTCTTGGCCAATACCGGCATGAAGACCGGCAAGGTAACCGGCACGGTATGGCCCGGTTCCAGTAGGCATGCAAAACAGGGGAGGGCCGTTTAAAGATTGGTAAGGGGACCGGTAAGGTCCATGCCGGTTCCAAAGAGCTTCCCTAAATACTAAAATGCAGATTTGAAGGTTTTAATGCATTTCGTACATGCCCCTAATGCTTCTAAGTGAATGTGCGTGATCCCTATGAGCTTAGGCACTTGAATATTACATTTCACATTACAATTTAATCCTAAGCTAAGACTTTTGCAATATAATCTCCATTTTGCCGCAAGTCTTCACATTCTCGCTCTTCACTCCATATGCTTCGATACTTTTTGTATTGCTTCGTGTTTGCACGTCGAATTCGTCTTTCATGTTGACGTCATCAAAATTCTTTTATGCAATCAAGTCGCCAACATGGGTTTCTTCCCTCTCTTTTCGTGCATCCTCTCTTTCATTTCGTAGGCTTTTATCCATCTTCTCCATCCATTCCGTCGTCGAAGCCTCTGTAATTCTATGATTTCCATCTCCTACCATCGTCTTAACGCGCTTGTTGCTTTTCGTACTATCCTCACATACCTCGCCAACCGCTGACAACTGATTTTCGTTCCAGGGATAAAATCACTCTTCGAACAGACATCCCTCAACTGTGAATTTGTTTGGTTTGTTGGGAATCAAAAATAAACTTGGCAAGTCAACGAAAAATCATAAAACACAGAAGATTTAACGTGGTTTAGTGGAATGGATCCAACCTACATCCACAGAGAAAGAGAAAAGAAACTTTTATTTTCACCTCGGGTCGGACTTGACCTGCCTTATACCTGTCTTACATTAAGGTTTTTTTTTTTTTTTTACAAGTTATGGAAATAAGAAAATACTAATCCAAGGATTCCCCCCAAAACTGAGTCTTCTTTCCCTTTAAATAGTGTCGCTGGATTTACTATAACTCCCAATTGTGATGTCGGTCACGTTTCTCTGTCATTATTACTCTTTATTCGTACATTATTGCCCCTTATTTGTACGTTATGCCCATTCAACTGTCTGGCGGTTCTAGGTTTCATGTAGGGCTTACATCATCCATACATATGCATAAGATTTAGCAGTCTCGACCTAGGTAACCATGTCGGCACGCCGAGGTGAACGATGTTGAGCTCTTCCCGACTTCTACCAGGTCAAGTCGGTAGTAATGGACCACCTCGGTTATGCCTTCGCAGATGCTCATACTGTCGAATATGATATCTTCTCATCAGGTCGGGTCGATCTTCATCACTCACTTGCTTTCTCTTTTCAATCCTTGAACATTCTTGGCAAGTGTTCGAGAGCTCATTATCAGGTTGGGTCTGTCTTCATTTGCACAAATGTTACTAAATCTGACCCCCTAACATCTGGTCGGTTTTCATCTGCACCTCGTTAGGCCATACCGCCCTCGGATGCCTTTTTGTACCTCGAGCCTAGGTCCCTCTGTCTGCTCTCATCCCCCTAAAGGCCTTAGACATAAACATATGTTTAGTGGAAATCCCATTCTACCCCTCCACAGGTTTCAGAATTTCTTGGGACTGAAAACCACCTTTCAGAATTTATTGGGACTGAAAACCACCATAAACAAAAGTTAATAAATAATTATTTAAAAATAAATAAAACAACCTCACTTGTTAATATAGTGTTAAGTTGAGTTTGTGATAAACAATAAATCAACTGATATGATTTATTGATCCCGCATAAGTCTAACTAATGTTAATACAGTCAGTTCAGTACAAACTCACTTGATCCTTATTCCATTTTGATCATCGTTTTCTACGACATTTCCAATAGAAATTGAAAATAATTTAGGATTAAAATTTACTTACCGACTTTGTACCATGAGTAGAAGAAGAAGAATCTGACCGTCCTTTAGATTGCAGTGCCCGTCTTGCGGATAGGAGTAAAGCGTAGTTATCCAAGAACTGATCGTTGTGGCAGTGGCTAAACTTTTGTCCTTGATAACAAGACGAGCAAAGATCAAAAGAGTAACCAGAGTCAACAAAGCATGTAACACACGTAAAGTAGAGCCCATGCTGCCATTTACTGCACCCATCACCAAATCCGCTTATTGATCAT
>SKCR01003490.1:0-163068 GCA_019454045.1 Zanthoxylum bungeanum
TGGTGAAGGCCTGAATTTATAGGCAGATTCGGCAGTGGGCGTCGCGACGCCAAGACGCATCTTCGGTCCACACGGGTTGACCAAGCGGATTTTGTCGGCACAATCAGGAGGTGACACATGTCACGCGGTGAAGGTGGTGCAATGATAAGTCGACACGTGGCACACGGTGATTAGCTGAGCTTTCGGTCCAATGAACATCTGACACGTGGCACGCGCTTAGGATTGGTCCAATGAGAGATTAACACGTGGCAGCATGTGATTCGCCGGTGATTCGGTTCAATGAGAACTCGACACGTGGCACGCGCTTGCTTTGGTCCAATGAGATTTCGACACGTGGCAGCCGGCGTATTTTAGCAGATCTTCTGTGATGATGACACGTGGCAACCGGCGCACGTTAGCAAGATCGACGCACGTTAGCAAGATTCGGCACACGTTAGCAAGTCAAATTTCTCAGATTCGATGCACGTTAGCATGGCCAGCGCACGTTAGGCGTCGCGACGCGACGCTGAAAATTATGAAAATGCCCCTTTTGTCATTTTTTCTCTATTTTGGCCCCAAATTGCTTCCAATGCTTTCCAAACTTTATTTATCTGCAAAATAACAATAAAACACATCAAAACGTTCACAAAACCCGAGAAACTATACAAAATATTAGGTTAAATGAGTGGGGAATAGTGATATAAATACCACTCATCATCTTTCAGAAATTTGGCATAAGATAATATATGTTGGATGTAATCTAACAAAAGAATATTGACCTTTACCTGTTTGAATATTTCATATATCTCTGGGGAATGGTTCAATTTCTTTATTTGTAATGCCTGAGGAAATGAAGATGCATGAGAAAAATTATTATCATCAATGATGGGTAATGTTTATCAACCCATTCCTTACCCTCTGAATCTGATTTATTTTCATCTTCGCGAGGTTCAAGAATAAGTCTGTGGATGACCTTACCACTGCGAAGAGTAATAACAGATTTGACTTGGTCTATGTGTTGACTACTAGAACCACCATCGTGAGGGTTTTGATGACTCTTGGGATTTGGCTGTGGTTGGGCAGAAAACTTTCCTTTCTCATTAATGATTAATAGAGATGTGATTAGAGAAAGTATCTTTCAGATCAATCAGTGTTTTCATATTTTGGTTATTGGTGGCTTCCTATTTCTCAATGAATGCATGCAAGGTATTCTCAAGGGTTTTCCGAGGTGGTGGGACATGTCGTGCATAACTCTGGGAATTTTGGAAATTCTGGTGTACCTGAGGAGGTTGTTGCGATGGTTGTGCTTGGTTATCATTCCTCCAATTGAAGTTTGGATGGTTTCTCCAACCATAATTGTAGGTTTGGGAGTATGTGTTTGGATTTGGTCTCTTGAAGGTGTTTATGGAACTGACTTGGTCATGGAGACATTCTTGCAGGGCTGGTAAGGTTGGACAAACTTATGTGACATGTTCATTTAAATTACAGATTTGACAAGTGACTTCTTGAATTAACTTGACATGATCATTTTTCCTCATTTCTAATGCCTCAATTTTTTTAGCTAGAGATGCATATTTGACATGGTCTTCCCTAAGGTTAAAAATACATCTACCAGATTGTTGTGGTTTTACATACGACTCATAAGTGCCAACTGTATCCCATTGTTGTGCATTCTCTGCTATGTGTTCTAGATAATCTAGTGCATATTCAGGATTTTTATCCCTAAACTCACCATTACACATCATTTCTACTACTTGTCTATCTTGGGGTGTTAACCCCTCATAGAAGTAGGCAACCAACCTCCATGTTTCAAACCCGTGATGTGGAAAAACATTCAACATCTCTTTAAACCTCTCCCCAACATTAGTAAAGTGTTTCCCCGACTCTTGTGTGAAAGTTGTGATTCTCCTCTTAAAGGGGTTTGTCCTGTGAGGGGGAAAGAATATTTTTAGAAACTGTTCTTGCAAATCATTTCATGTTCGGATGGATCATGACCTAAGGTTCTGCAGCCAAATTTTAGCTTTATCCTTTAAAGAAAAAGGAAAAAACTTTAATCGAATTATATTCATGTTGCAATTTTAGTCTGTGCATGTGTTACATACCTCTTCAAATTTCCTTAAGTGTTGATAAGGATTTTCTGATTCTAGACCGTGGAATGTGGGTAAAAGTTGGATGACACCTGGCTTAAAATTGAAACATGCTGTATCTGGGGGAAAAATAATGCAAGATGTTGATCTTGTCCTAGTGTGATTCGTGAATTGTCTGAGTGTCTTAGGATAATTAAGGTCGCCATGCTGAGACTCGTTTTCTTCCTGATCAACTGGATTTTCAACTCGGGCAGGTGGATTTTCATTTTAGTTCTCGGCCATTTTGACAGATGATGAATGTGATAAAGACTCTATTTAATCTACTGCTAGATGATCGAGATCAATATTTCATGCAACCTAAATGCAAACTATATGATAAAATTTAAAAATGAAAATACAATACTTTCAAAAATAAAATAATAAACAAGTGGGGAAAAAATAAAAATAAATAAAAATTAAAAATGACAAAAAGTGAAAAGAAAAACAAATAAAGAAGATACAAATGCAGTGATTTAGATCTAAAAACGTCATCTGATTCTTGTCAATTCAGATCTCAATTGAATTTCTCGTTCAACTGTTTCAAACTCTCGAATCAGGTTCTCACAAAAAATTATGGAAGAATCTCTAGATGAGGATGGTTCAAGAAATTCTTTGGCAAAATGAAAGCTCCATTTTAATTGATTTTTTTTGCCTCCTACAATCTTAAAGAATTAAAAACAGGGTCTTTCTGTATGTTATATTTCTAGGTTCAGGATTCATTTAGGATCAATCAGGATATTTTGGATTTACACAAATGCAAAGATGAAAAAAGATAAGATACAGAAAAAAATACAAAAATTCAAAAGTACACAAAAATAAAAATAAAAATAAAGAAAAGAAAGAAAAAATATAAATATCAAAGATTATTCTATCTACTAAATTTATTCCCCGGCAACGGCGCCAAAAACTTGACACGCTCAAAAAATGGTTCTTTACTCCCAAGTATAAGAGTGTCGAAGTAATAAAATAACCCGGTAAGTCCGGGGTCGATTCATAGGGAATAAATTTAATAAAACAAAATAACAAATTCGAGCGAAATAAAAATATTGAATTTGTTTGAAGTGGTGGAAAATTTAAAATTGAACTATAACAATAGATTAAAATGTTGGGGTTAGGAGATCCACTCTTTATATTTCAAATATAGAGAAATCTTACTTTTTATAATATATAAATTTTTATTATTACCCAGTTAATTTACTTCAGGAATTAATTATGCCAAAATATATAAAACCAGCCATAAAGGCGGTGATAACATTTGTCTATAAAAAAATCCAGTTAGGTACTCAACTATGCAAAAAAATAAAAATAAAATCAGCCATATAGGCGGTAGCAAAGTTTGTTAATAATTAATACAGATTTAAATTACTTATTCGGATTTCAATTTATATATTGTAATATAAATAATATTAATATATATTCTCATATTAAGAGCTTCACTCTTTATCCCAGCAGGATGAAATTAGCTACTCATGATTTGAAGAAAAATATGCATAATTTTATTACCGAAAGAAAAAGAAATTACAAGAAAGCTTAAAAAAATAAAACACACAAGATACTATCTCCCAAATTCTACAAGAGAACTTTAAAAGAAAGTATGAAGCAAATGAGAGGTGAGCACCTCTATTTATAGTCGAAGTTCTCGTCTCTCAATTATTCATTACAATTTTCCAAATCAAATACAAACAACAAACTTTAACTAATTTATTTTTCTCTTTTTCGTTTTTTGACTTTTTTGATTTTTATTGATCATGTAGCAAACATTTGTCACAATCCACCTAAAGTGAATTGTGACATTTATTTATTTATTTATTCTTTATTTATTTATTAATTATTATTTTATTTTCTAATAATTAAAATTACATGTAATACACGTGATTGTTAGAGTTTACTAAGGTCCCAAGGATCAATAAACAAGCATGAACATGTGTGAATACAATCGAGAAAGTCGCAGAATACTCACATCGAGCGGTTGAGCGACGCGAGAGGCCACAAAAATCAAATTGGCTGCTCACTGTGAACTGCGGCAGTGGGCTGCTGTCCTTACTGATTTTCGGCCTTCAATCAACAAGAAACCAAGCTCCAAGCTTCGTCATTTGATTCCCGGCTCATGGGTGGACTTCCCTATCACCTTCGCATGTCTCTCGGAGTGCTAGCTCTCTTGATTTTTGCCACAAAAATCCACACTTGCTTCCCTCTAGCTCACGGTTTTGCCCAGCAAAACCAGAACAAGAACTGCCCAAAATGGGCGTGAATGATGAAGAAGAAATGGAGGAGAGAGAGAGATAAATGTGTTGTGTAAAAGTTAATTGATTTCCAAAATTCAATTAAAACATATACCACTTTTTGAATTTCAAAAAGTCAAGCCATAAATGGCTCCAACCACTCACATCACTCAATCACATCAATCACAAGTTGTCAAGTCACATCACTCAAAGTGACAAGTGATTTGACGTTTGATGCGACTAGCGATTTGACGCTTGATTTGACTTGCATGTCGCACTCGAATTCGAAATGTGAATGCGCTCGTAAAAAATCCCGGGCTCGGGTTCGCTAATTCCAAATTAACGAATTTTCCGTTGCGACGCAATTAAATGATTACGCCTAGCGAAATCATTATTTACGTCGCTAACGAATTAATTCTAAATTAACTCGTTCGCCCGAATTAAAATCTAATTTTAATTCTGCATCGAAATCCAATTTCGTTTAATATATCGAATATATTAATTTATCGATTAATTCCAAATTAATCGTTCTCTCTCTTTAATGATATTTTATCCTAGATAAAATATCTCCGCAATTAATCCCATATTAATGTTCTCTCTCATCTAATTAATCCCAGATTAATTAAAAGTGTGAGTCATACGTCATCGGTGAATCTTTGGGAAGCGACCCATGAGATCCCCGGATATGTTGGCAGTAAATTCGGTCGTCGGACTATCCGAACACGTAAGTACCAAGTACTACGTTTTACCGATTTACAAGACAAGGTTGGCTTCTAGCAAAGCACCATGCCTACCCAATTCTCCGGAAATATCCTTACAGGAATAAAGGATCTATATCAGGCGTAATATACGTAGTATTGCGTATTTCTGTCCAGTATCAGATGGTCACATGCAAGGCCTGGGGCTGGTGCAGTGTCTGCCCCGTACGAAACATATATCGGATGACAAGCAACTAGTCTCTTTATTATCGGATAATCATGACCAAGTCATATTATCCCGACGGTTGCAACCTTTTTAGAGAACCAGTTCTGTATCCCTACGAGATCATCATCTCCATATGACTGGAGTGACACTTCCGTCTTGACATCACACCCAACACACTACGATTCTCAATATATCCAGCATTGGCGTACACAAAACCTGTTAAAGCCTTGGACGACCGCAACCAAAGTATATTGATTGTCGCAAGTATTAGCGTGCAAGTCTCAGGATAAGACCAAATACACCTACCCTGATTTCGGACTTCCAAAGACACATAGTCATACTACCAATGGAATTCCGAGGGGGTCTATCCAGAGCGAAGCTGTTTCCCGTACCATCGGTAAAACACAACCTCCTATTACACTTGCATGAGTATACTATACCCAAATATATGAGAACTATGCCGTTGTGCCCTCACAACGCGCACAAGTGTAATACTAGTCTTTTACGCATTCATCGATGTCCAATCTCGATAATGCTCTGACTAGGGATATTTAATGATTTATCCTTCGTGGATTGATACTGTCTCATATCATTCTCAATCCAGGAACAAATCACAGGGACCTCCTATCATTTATATATCTAGGTGATCTAATCATAAATAATAAGAGTGCAATCTCCTTTATCACATAGTTAATTTGTACAGCAACACCATGATCTGTACAAATAGTGACGCTATGGGTCATAATTGTCCAACAGTGATTTCTTCATCTATTTTGATCATGAAAACCTCAGAGTTAAAAAATCTTATGAACTTCAAAATTGTAGATCTTTGAATCTTCTTTCATCTAGAACTTGAATCACCTTAATCCGATGTCGGAGTAAAAAGTTATGGCCAATAAACGAAACTTGCGCAAAGTTAGAATTTCCGAAATTGTACACTATTAGAATGCCATTTCAAGTTTCCGACCTCCAAAATCCAAATGTCAAGTCCATTTTTTTTTCTAATTATGCATCCAAATTATTATTTCACCTACATACGAAATAAAAATCAAAATAAAATTATATAATAAAATTAATTATTATATCACAAATGTGCTAAATTAAGGGGATTAATGAAACTACAAGTGTAAAATGATTAATTTTTTATTTTAATAAATGTGCACTTTTTAGTATTAATCAATTTTGAAATTACATACGAGTACACTCAAAATAACAATTTCTATACTCAAAGGGGGTGGGTAAAGCCCTAATTTTATGGAATTGTAAATTCTTTTCGGATTTATGCTACTAAACTATTAGATTTACCTATCAAGCTTAGATCAATTTTTCAATCACAATACATTCTCAAATGCAAGTTTCTAAATAATATGCAAATACAAAATATAACTTGTGATAAATAAAGAGTTTAGGAATATAAATTCTTTTCGATTTTGCAAGAATTGTAAATTCTTTTCAATTTTATGCTACTAAGCTAGTAACTTTATCAATCAAGCTTATATTAATTTTCTCAATCATAATATATTCATAAATACAAGTTTCTAAATAATATGCAAATACAAAATATAACTTGTGATAAATAAAGAGTTTAGAGATAGAGAAATTACCACCATGATTTATAGTGGTTCGGCCAATAATGACTACGTCTACTCCTCCAAGCCGCGCTTGAAGCTTTCCACTATCAAAAATGATTTCACACTTTACACCCTGAGTTTTCTATGACTCACTCACAACCAAAAGTTTTTTGTGGTTCACTCCAAACCTTTTACAACACCAAGAGTTTTTCGCTTAGGTTCATTCTTAAACCTTTAAGAACCAAATTCACTATTTTGAGTATACATACTCAACAAAGTATTTCCCAACCAAGTGTTTGAAATATGAAAGTTTAAAGCACACATTAGGCACTCATAAATATAAAGAGAATTTAGAATGTGAATTTCTAACCTAAGTATTCTAAGCTCTATAAATGATATGAATATGTATGTAGTGAGCTTTGATTATGATGAGAGTGAATAAAGATGAAAGTTTAAGTTCCTCTCTATGTTTTTGCCTTAAAGAAATTATATGAAGGTTGGAAAAACTTGGCAAAAATGAAATTAAGGCTCATTATAGTGAAGGTGAAAACTGGCCCAGCTCTCTGTCCCGAGACTGGTATGCCAGTCTACAGGGTTTGGTCTTCCGGTCCTACAAATATAACGGCTATATTACTTTTAAAGATAAAAGCGCTCAAACCGGATTACTGACAGGTATGCCGGTTAGCTAACCTGTATGGGACCGATAATGATCTGTCCCAATTTCAGTAACCGTGCAAACTCTAGACAGACCGGTATGGGAGACCGGTATGGAGTAGCTTGGTTGAAGAGAGCATGAAAATCTGCCCAAGGCAGAGCAGAGACACCGGTATGCCGGTATAGGGGACCGGTATGCCCGTCTCAGTGCAGAAAACAAATGATTTGAAGATTAAAACCATTTTGCACATGACCCTAATGCATCTATATGAATGTGCATAAGTCATATGAGCTTAGAGTACATTAATTATAGACTCACTTATAATGAGAGCCCTAAGCTATAAGACTACACTAGATTTTCTTCGTTTGGCGATTGAGTCTTCACATTTATTTGCTTCGACAACTTTTTTTAATGCTTGCGAATGCACGTTGAAGTTTTCTTATATTGCATCATCAAAATCCATCTTTGAGATTATGTCGTTAACAATCTCCATTTTTTTGATGAAGACAATCTTTAAAAGTTGTGAGCTTTGAGAGTTCCAAATTTGTTGATGATTATTTCTCCCCCTCAATATTAGCTCCCCCTCAATATGTGATTGCCTTTCAATATAGTTCTATAAAAACTTAGACAAACACATTAATATGAATTTGCTCTCCCTTGATATAAGGGTGATGGTAACACAAATTTTAATCTCATTCTTATGATTTCTACCTCTTTGACATTATAAAAAAAGGATGAAGAAATAAAAATTAAGCACTTGGAGATTTAAACCAATTATGTGCAAAAAATATATTAAAGTTAAACATACACACTTAGCATTTTCTCACCTTTTGCAATATAATTCTAATATTCATGCATATGTGATCATCAAAAACATCAAAATTATACCGATATACATGCATTTCATTTTCAACCAAGGGATCAATGGCAAAACATATCCATAATTAATAATCCAAAAGGATCACACATATCATAAATGACAATAAGACCTATGTGATACCAATTGATACCAATTATATTAAGAATATGACCATTTAAGACCATTAAAATCAATTTAGGCAATGCATGTAAAAGTTCATGCAATTTTAACTCAAATGCCCAAACAATACCTTACAATCAAGTGCAATTTTATACCAATTGAGATTAGCATACTTAAGTAAGGTGGAGGAAACAGTACCAATGTTTCCGTAAGCACGAATTTTACCTTTTACAGTTGTCACCAAATGACAAATCTACCAATCTTGAAACTTAATCGTTTTTTAGGTAAAGTTTTGATATTCTTCTTTTTGAGCTCTTCCCTCATTTTGTGATAAGTCTTTAGGATCAATTCACATTTCTCATTAAGAACTATTATAACATCCCCAATCAGGGAATATTATCGGCAGATGACAGATTTCCACTACCACTTAAGCCTCTGACTGAAACCAAAAATCAACCATTCATTCAAACACCCTCTCATCAAAATAGATTAACTGTGTGAAACATTAAACATGACACGTACACGACCTAGATACGGTACAACCACACATAAATACATAGGTTATACATAAGAGAAACTCAAAAGAAACTACATTCTATATGAATATAGACACAACATGATGAACCCATAGAACTAGTGATTACAGTTCTGCTACTGTCCATGATCCAAGTCTCCCAAAATACAGCCTTGGCTCACCAAGAAAAGTCCTACAAAATCTGGATAGTGGGGGGTGAGTCCTAAAGAACTCAGTGAGTGGAGCTATAAAACCAGAAAAACAAACAGTATTAGAAATACTCATATTCAGTGCAATAACTTTTAGAATTCTTAAATCATAAACCAGAGTTTTCCCTTTCAAAACTTTTGTAAATCGATTAAGAAAACATCTATATCATCATCAGAAATATCATTGGTCAATCTGTACATAATTCTGTCGTCTTAGGGCATTGTACGCACAGTCCCCCAAGCCACTAAACCAGTGAACATTGGTGCTATCAGTGCCACCAACCTGTCTCTGAATATCCGGATCTAGGGGCCTCGCTATCCCACTAGCCCAATACCCAGGATCTAGAGGTATCTGTCATCTATTGTCCTGTATCCTATATGCACACGTCAATATTCGGTATCAATACCGATACCCATCAATACCATGTCCGTCAATTCCATATATGTATCAAGTTACATCTGAGGTGGGTTTTTCCCCCATGCCTCCAAAATCACAAAATCATACTTTTGAAATCATTTTCATCATGAAAGCATTTATCGAAAATCAAGCTTTATCAAAAGTTTAAATCACATGTCTCAACTCGAGATAAATCAATATTTCAATTAAATTCAAATGAATTACAAAATTATATTTGAAATCAGATTCAAAACTTTGAAATAAGTATTCCACTCACAGTGCTAAGGCATGTCGGGTGTGGTATGCGGCGTCGGTAACCTCTGAGTGGCTTGACGTTGATCTAATGCCAAAGAAACCGTTATTTTTCTTATAATAAATGGGAAAAGTATATGCAGTCAAAGGTTTATGTTTATGTTTATGATATTAGTGTCTACACATCTATACGAAGCTCTTAGAGTGCCCCCAAACATCTCAGGATAACACTGGAATGATGAAAAATATTCCCTGGAAAAGTGACACGCGTCGCGACGCAAAGGTTTGGGCATCGTGATGCGTCGTGACTAAAGCAAATCAGTATGCCTCCTCTAATTCACGCGTCACGACACAAGAGCTTGGGCGTCGCGACGCGGGGCTGTTTCCAGGACCCAGATTTTCAATTTCACTTCAACCACCATTTCCTCAACACCACACAAGCTACAACCATAACAAATTCACCACATAGCATCAATACCACTCTCCAACACCAATACACAACCATTAACAAACCCCAACTCAATTTCTCACTTAGGGATTTCACAATTTGGGGGTTTCACAAACCCTTCATTTACCAATTCAGAAAATCATAAATATATCACCAAACACATGCTACCATCACCCCTCAAGCATCAAACCATCAAAATGCAGTAAATTAAAGTTTGGGTTTAACCTTTCTCACCTTGAAATAAATTATTTCTTCACAAATAGGGTCTTCTAAGCTCCCCTGTTACTTTTCTAAACTTGCATGCAGCTTTAGAACATTTGAACTTGGGTGGAGATGAAGGAGAATCTACTGCAATAAGGCCTTGGAGTCTTAGGTGTTGGAGAAGAAGAAAAGAAGAGAGGAGAACCATGTGAAGATGGGAAAAAAAGTTTATGTTTCCCTTTTTTTTAAGCTTGACAAATGTAACATTGGTGAAATATTTGTCAAAAGTTGTAGGAAGGTTATAAATTTTCTAGATATAACACCACTCGGCCAAACTTCATAACTCTTATCGAACTCAAATAATTTAATCAAGATACTATAAACATTAATTCAAAAATTAAGTCCTTATATCATCTCAAATACCACTTGGAAAAAAAAATTTAACCTCAGTCATTAAATTACTACTCTAATCGAGTTATGAAATATCGAGTCGTTACAAATTCTCCCCCCTTAAAATGATTCATCCTCGAATAAAAATGCTTAAAATATAAGAAATATACCTTCTACAAATAAATGAAGATATTATTCTTTCATGATAGCTTCTGGTTCCCATGTCGTCTCTTGACCTTTGTGGTGCTGCCAAACCTGCTTAACTGAGGGGATCCATCTCGATCGTAACTTTCTCATCTCTCTGTCCACTATAGCTACTGGATGTTCCAAATAGGATAGATGTTGACTGATATCCAAAGTCTGAGGTTCTAAAACATGAGATTCATCGTATAAGTATTTCCGTAGCATAGACACATGAAACACTGGATGTATCTTATCCATACTAGATGGAAATGCTAACTCATATGCTCTACCTCAACCTCTGCGAAGTATTTGAAACGACCCAATATATCTAGGGCTAAGGTTACCTCTTTTACCAAACCTCATAACTCCTTTAAAATGAGATATCTTTTAAAACACCGAATCACCTATTTGAAACTCCGAATCTTTTCTACGGCGATCCATATAACTTTTCTGGTGACTTTGAGCTATTTTCATCCTTTCTCTAATCAACTTCACCTTTTCCACCGCATCTTGTACCAATTCAGGTCCAAGCAACTTTTGTTCTCTCGTTTCAAACCATCCCACTGGTGACTTGCACCTCTGACCATATAACTATTGTTATAGGTAAATTCTATAAGTGGAAAATGATGGTTCCAACTACCTTCAAAATCTACCACACAAGATCGTAGCATATCCTCCAAAGTTTGAATGGTTCGTTCAGATTTTCCATCCGTTTGAGGGTGAAACGTCATACTAAAACGTAACTGGGAACCCAAGGCTTCTTGGAATGATTGCCAAAACTTGGATGTAAAATGAGAACCTTGATCATAGATTATTGAGACAGTCATTCCATGCAATGATACTACCTTATCCAAATACAGCCTGACATACTGAGCTTCTGAAAAATTAGTCTTTACGGGCAGAAAATGTGCGCATTTCGTCAATCTGTCTACAATCACCAAAATAGAATCATACCCTTTCGAGGTACGAGGAAGCCCAACTACAAAATCCATAGTAATCTTCTCCCACTTCAATTCAGAGACATCCAAACTTTGAAGTTTCACTGCTGGTCTCCGATGCTTCGTTTTAACTTGTTGACAAGTCAGGCATTTTTCAACAAACTCCACTACATCTCTTTTCATACCATCCCACCAATATAGATCTTTTAGATCATGGTAAATCTTGGTAATTCCAGGGTGCATAGTATAAGATGAGGCATAGGCTTTCTCTAACAACGAGTTTCTTAACTCAGGAATTGGAGGAACAATAATTCCGCCTTTCTTTCTCAGGAGATTTTCACCGTCTACATAATACTCCTCATCCACACCTTGCTTTAGTTTATCTTTAATCTGTTGGATTTGGATGTTTGTTTCCTGAGCAGTTCTAATCTCATCCACCAGTGTAGATTAGACCTGAATCTGTGCCAGCAATGTTCCCTGATTTGTTACTTGAAAGCTTACTCCATCTGAAATATATTTTTGCATATGTCTAGCTGGTTTCCATCTTTCAATTGGCAAATGAGCTAAAATCCCCGTAGATTTCTTGTTTAAGGCATCAACTACCACATTAGCCTTACCAGGATGATATTGAATTGAACAATCATAATCCTTCAATAACTCAATCCATCGTCTCTGCCTAAAATTAAGATCTTTGTGATTGAGAATATACTTGAGACTTTTGTGGTCAGTAAAAATCTCAAACTTTTCACTATACAAGTACCGTCACCATATCTTCAAGGCAAAAATTATTGCTGCCATCTCTAAGTTGTGGGTGGGATAATTTTGTTCATAAGGTTTTAGCTGCCTAGAAGCATAGGCAATAACTTTTCCTCCTTGCATCAACACATATTCCAATCTCACTTTAGAAGAATCACAATACACCATAAACCCTCCTGATCATGATGGTAAAGCTAGAACAAGAGCGGTAGTCAACCGTTGTTTAAGCTCCTGAGAAATTCTCTCACAGGCATCTGACCACACATACTTTACATTTTTTTACGTCAATCGAGTTAACAGAGCATCTATTCTAGAGAAGTTTTCCACGAATCTCTGGTAGTATCCTGCTACCCCAGGAAACTACGAATCTCTGTCACACTGGTGGACCTGTGCCACTTTTGAATAACTTCAATTTTCTGAAAATCTACACCAATTCCTTCTTTTGACACCACATGCCCCAGAAACACCACTCTAGAAAACCAAAACTCACACTTAGAGAACTTAGCAAACAACTTGTTCTATTTCAATGTCTGTAGTACCTGATGCAAGTGTTCATGCTCACTTCATGAATACACCATGATATCATCAATGAAAACTATCACAAATCGATCTAAAAAGGGTCTGGATACCATATTCATCAAATCCATAAAAGCTGCAGGGGCGTTAGTTAAGCCAAACGACATTACCAAGAACTAGTAACGTCCATATCTAGTTCGGAAAGATGTCTTCGATACATCGCTTTCCCTAATCCTTAATTGATGATATCCCAACCGAAGATCTATCTTTGAGAAACATTGTGCTCATTGGAGTAGATCAAACAAATCATCAATCCTCGACAGTGGGTATTTATTCTTAATTGTCACTTTATTTAACAGTCGATAATTGATAAGTGTGGAATTTACACACCAATTCTGTACCATCAGCTTATCATTTTGTTGGATTCCGTATTAGTTAATGTTGTTTTTGGAGTTTTTTAGTGTTGTCTTGACAGGAAACAGGAACATTAAGAATTAGGTCATTTTCGGAGAATAATTGGATGTAAGCAAAAGCTGACAAAAAGGACAAGACTGGCGCCACGACGCGATGATCTCCATACATTTTCCAGCAAAGGAAGCGCCATGGCGCGTTATTAAGGACAGAAGAACAGGCGCCACGGCGCCTAATAGCCAATACAAATTCCAGTGAGAATGGCGCCGTGGCGCCATTGACAACTTAACATGAGGCGCCATGGCACCTTCCTACATACTAAATATGGCGTTGTGGCGCCTTCAGCAGCCCAAAGAAAACTGACACCACAGCGCCAGCACTCCATAAAGTTTCCCGCAGAATTGGCGCCAGAAAGTGAGAAAATATAGGCGCTGCGATATAGAGTTTGAGCGTGGCTGGGAAACTTGGAATATTATAAATAGACCCATTACACAACATAAAGGGGGATGAGAAAAACCCTAAAACAATACATCAATTATCAAGAGGCAGATTGGGATATCTAGAAAAGAAGAAGGCATCGACTCCAGGAATTACAAGGAATCTGTCTCGGGTTCCATTCTTTTATTTTCTTCTTAGATTCTCTTTACTATTGTGATGTATTTCTCAAGATTGTTGTTTTGTTTTGAAATAGCCATGAGCTAATACTCTTATTCTAGGGTTTGATGTATCCTATTGCCTGAAACTATGTATTAAGTATCAATTGAATCTCATAATAATTCTCTGAAATTTTATTTATATTATCTCTATGCTTAATGCTTTATATTTGCTGGCCACAATTGTAATGATATTATACTTAGATCTGTCACTCGAGAGATGAGATCTGAGTAGGAATTGATAAATATAATCAAGAATGTTATAGGGTTTGACCGGCGTAAACACACACGTATAACGCAAGCGTACGTATCGTTCAAGTAGTATAAAAAGTATCGATCCCACGAGGACTTAATATCTAAACTATTAATTTTATGAGGTTAAATGATTACTAGTATCTAACAGGTTGTTTAATTGATTTGAAATGGTGACGATTCTAAATTTAAATAAAATTGTCGAAAATAGGTTTTAAGAAAATTCAATATTAAAAACTATTTAGGGTTGTGATTTCTTCCAATATTAATTAAAGATGAAGTGATTATCTTATAGTTGGGTAATATATTGATTTATTAACCTGGAACACTAATTTATGTAAAAGCCTCTTCCGATGGTCAATTACAAATACCTAGTATAATCCAATTGAACCATATGTCTATGTCAACCAAATTACCTAGATTCATTAAGATTAAGTTCCAATTATGGCTACCCCCGCCCGACAAGTATATTCCTATCCTGTAAGGAAATCTATTAAAGGGTTATCTATCCTCAAGGAAGATCGTGGGCTATTGAGTCTAAGGTCTTAAACTTAAAATCCATATGTCTAGTTCATTTTAAGTTTACCTAATCAATTTAATTAATGGCCAGTTAATTAAAGAGCATTAAGATTAAGACTCAATAAATAAATCTTTATATTACCCAAATTATAATCTAACCCTTATAAACCGGTGATATTGGATTTCATCACAACCCTAGATAACTAACTTAGTTATGACACATAACTAGGGCTAGTAAAAACTTAAAAGTAAAAACCATAAAGTGACAGTGCTGAAAAGTAATTGTAGTAAAGTAAAAGCTTAAAAGTAAAATAAAATAAAATGCTAAGGTAAAATGAATTATTTCTACTACTACTTATTTAGATATCTCCCAGTAAAATAATATATAAACTTGTGATTATTACCAACCAGCCATATAGGCGGTAACCTGATTAAGTCAATTTAAGTCCAACCAGCCATAAAGGCGGAACCAAAGTAAACCAGCCATAAAGGCGGTACCAAAGTGAACCAGCCATAAAGGCGGAACCAAAATAAACCAGCCATAAAGGCGGAAAAGGAATTTTATTACCAACCGACCAATCTGGCGGTATTCTGATTAAGTCAAATTTTAAATAGTAAATATATTACTTTTAAGGGAGATTAATCTAAATAGTAATAGTAAAAGAATTACCTTTCACCCTAGCATAGGGAAGTTACCTCCTCATGATTGAATAGTAAAACTGTAAAAAGTAAAAGGTAAAAATAAATTACTATTACTATTCAAAAGTAAAATTACTATTATTACAGAACGTAATTAAAAATTACAAAACTAAATTAAAAGAAATTTAGAGAGAGAAGAACTCCCTATTTACATCAAAGAAATGAGAGAGGAAGGTACAATGAAATCTGAAATTTCGAGCTCTATTTATAGGCGCGGATAGGCCTCAGGCGTCGCGACGCTGGAAGGGTTCAGCGTCGCGACGCTGGAACAGTGAATCGTGGCACAATGACGGCTTGACACATGGTGATTCGGATAAGAAGATAAGGCGACACGTGGCGAAGTGGCTAAGAGCTCAATGATAAAGCTGACGTGGCACTGACGTGGCGATGACGACTGTCGGCACCATAAGATTTCGACACGTGTCACTTCATGATTGTCTGATGATGACGTGGCGTGTTGACTCGGTTGACCTGCTGACGTGGATGATGACGTGCCATGATGCGTGGAAAAGGTTGACTCGTTGACTGATGACGTGGCGATGACATAGGATGACACGTGGCACACGTGGCAATTGTGAGTGTCGGCACCATAGGATGATGACACGTGGCACGACGCATGTTAGCAGATCGGTTGTGATGGTGACACGTGTCACGGCGCACGTTAGCAAAGTTAAACTTCTCAAATTCTGACCTGTTGACCCGGCGCACGTTAGCACTGTTCGGCGCAGGTTAGGCGTCGCGACGCTGAAGGTAATGGCGTCGCGACGCGAGAAATTACCAAAATGCCCTTTTTGCCGATTTTCACTGTTTTGGTTGGCCCAATCAACCTCCAGAATGTCCTGAAACTTTATTATCTACAAAATAACACAAAAATATCAAAATATTCACAAGACTCAAGAAACTATACAAAATATTAGGATAAATGAGTGGGAAATAGTGATAGATTTACCACTCATCAGGGTTCGAGAGAATTTATAACTCTTGAAAGTAGTTAATAAGAATCACCGTACTAATCAATTGTTGATTGTTGGAGTCTATAGAGATATTGATTTTTGACACTTGACAACACCTCCATTGTTATTCGAGAGAAAGATTGGAGAAATTTATGGTTTTGGCTTATAAACTTGGAATTTGACATGAGATAAATGGATGCGTAATTACATAGTGGATGGCTAGGTGAAATCAAACTCTAAGATTCATTCTCCTTTCGTATTATTTAGTTTTTCCAATAATTTACCTTTAATTAGCATTGTGTTGGTTCTTCAATTAATTTCAAATCTTATTTTTCTGTGTCTAGATAGGGCTAAGGTTAGTAATTATAGTACTTAGTGTAATTTAGATTTCAATCCTTGTGGGTACGACACTCTACTCGTTTATACTAAAACTTGACACCGTACACTTGCGGTACGATACAAAATTATCACACCAAGTTTTTGGCGCCGTTGCCGGGGATTGATTGTTTAGATCACATTAATACTATTACCGAATAATCTTAGCGTTAATTTAGAAGTTTATTTTTCTTTAAAAAGTCTTTTTGTTTATACCCACTGTGCTCCTGTCTGATCTTATTTGATGCTTTGGCAGTGAATGAGACAAAAAGGAAGTCTTGACTCACTATTATTTGATCCTGAAATAGAACGCACTGCAAGAAGACTCAGAAGAAAGCAAGGAGTGAAGGAACGACAATGGCAGAAGCAAACAGAGGGAATAACCAGCGGCAAGTAGCAATTGCAAAGGAAGACAGAGAAAATGTTCCACGACAGGTACCAATCTATGACCATTTTAAACCTGTCATTGATGATAATTATTCTGGAATTGCATATCAACCAATTGATGCCAATAATTTTGAATTGAAACTTGTTCTTATTAACATGGTCCGACAAAACCAATATGGGGGATCAGCTGTCGAGGATCCCAACATTCATTTAAGGATGTTCCTAGAGATAGCTGACACCATTAAGATGAATGGTGTACCCAAAGAAACGATTAGGTTGCAACTATTTCCATTTTCCTTGAGAGACCGAGCTAGGGGTTGGATGCAATCCATACCTGTAGGAAGCATCCAAACTTGGGAAGATATGGCTCTACGATTCTTGGAAAAGTTCTTTCCACCTGCTAAAACTGCCCAATTATGAACTGAAATAAGCATATTTAAACAGCTAGAGACAGAAAATTTATATGAAGCATGGGAGCGGTTTAAGGACCTGCTCCGAAGATGCCCACACACATATTTTGCGGATTGGGTCCAAATTCAGCTGTTCTATAATGGGCTTAATGGCCTGAATAGAACCATGGTTGACACAGCTGCAGGAGGTGCTCTGTTCAAGAAGTCTGTAGAAGAAGCATATACATTACTGAACGGAATGGCCATTAATCACTTCCAATGGCCAACTGAGCGAACTATGGTAACCAAAGTGGCGGGCATACATGAAGTAGACCCGCTAGTTGCACTAACAGCTTAGATTTTAACCTTATCATCTCATGTGGCAGCTTTAAGGAATCAACATGTGCAACCATCTATCGAATCTGCTGCAGCTGTGAATATGCAATTAGTGGAAGGAACCCCGAGCTTTGAGCAAGCTCAATATGTGAACAACAGAAATTTCAACAATTATAGGGGAAATCCTGCATCAAACCAATATCATCCGGGACTCAGGAATCATGAAAATTTTTCTTATGCAAACACGAAGAATACCTTGATGCCCCCACCTGGTTTCAGCAACCAAATGCCGGAACAGAAACCATCATTAGAAGACCTTTTGAGCACGTTTGTCGCCAAATCCTCAGAAAGGTTCGAGAAGAATGAGTCGCGATTAAGCAATATAGAGACCCACATGGGCAACATGGGAGCTACGATGAAATCACTAGAAACCCAGATTGGTCAGCTTGCCTCCTCGATTAGGCAACCACAAAAAGGAGCATTTCCTAGCAATACCGAAATAAATCCTAAGGAACAGTGTCAAGCTATCACCCTTAGGAACGAAAGACAAGTCGGACATACCCCTGATGAAAGTAGCCTAGATAAGGAAGTAGAGATACATGAAGAGCCAGTAATGACTAAAGATCAGAGCGACATCCCTTATGTAGTCGCGAAACCTCAGATTCCAAAGCCATCTCTTCCATATCCTCAACGTTTCCAAAAGAAGAAGTTAGATGCCCAATTTGCTAAATTTTTGGAAATTTTCAAAAAAATCCACATTAACATTCCCTTTGCTGAAGTTTTAGCTCAAATGCCCCATTATGTAAAATTCATGAAGAAGATTATGTCTAAAAAGCGAAGGTTGGAGGATTTTGAAACTGTGAAACTCACAGAAGAATGCAGTGCTATAATTCAAAAGAAATTACCTCAAAAGCTTAAAGACCCAGGAAGTTTCACCATACCATGCAATATTGGAGGGTCTACTTTCACTAAAGCATTGTGTGATATGGGAGCAAGCATTAATTTAATGCCTCTCTCGGTTTTTCGAAAATTGGGCCTTGGAGACACCAGCCACAACCCACAACTATCACTGCAACTGGCAGACAGGTCCCTAACATACCCTAAAGGAGTCATCGAAGATGTGTTAGTAAAAGTGGATAAGTTCATCTTTCCCGCAAATTTCGTAGTCTTGGATATGGAGGAAGACCAAGAAATACCATTGATTTTGGGACACCCATTCTTGGCAACTGGGAAGGCTTTAATTGATGTACAAAAAGGGAGACTAACTTTGAGAGTAGGAGATGAAAATGTAACATTTGACATCTACCAAACTCTCAATTATCCCGAAGAAACCCACACTTGTAACCGGGTGGGTGTTACAGACATCTGTACATAAGAGATAAGCCTGGAGAATGAGTCCACTGACCTTTTAGAGCGATGTCTGATCAACTCAGTTATCGATAGAGAAACGCCATTTGACGATCAGGACCTTAAATAAATAACCTTAGCACTCGATAGTTTGCCAAAAGAAACAGTGGCACGACCCCGGTTTGAAACATTGCAAGCCCCACCGTCTTTGGAAGAACAAAAAGATACAGCGGAATTGAAAACACTACCGGAGCATCTCCGCTATGCTTTTTTGGGCGGAAACTCAACATTTCCAGTGATCATCTCTTCCACACTATCTACAGTAGAAGAGAAGAAATTACTGAGGATTTTACGAAAGTATAAATCTGCTCTGGGGTGGTCGATTACAGACATAAATGGAATTAATCCGTCCGTATGCATGCATAGGATTCTGATGGAAGATACTTATAAACCATCCATTGAACACCAGAGAAGGTTGAATCCAGCCATGAAAGAAGTCGTGAGAGCTGAAGTGTTGAAATGGCTAAAAGCAGGAATCATCTATACGATCTCTGATAGCTCATGGGTAGCACCAGTTTAAGTGGTACCTAAAAAGGGAGGAATGACTGTAGTAAAGAATGATCAAAATGAACTCATTTCCACCAGGACTGTCACTGGATGGTGTGTCTGTATAGACTACAGGAAACTTAACAAGGCGACCAGAAATGACCATTTTCCTCTTCCTTTTATTGACCAAATGTTAGACCGATTGGCCGATTTTGAGTATTACTGTTTCCTCGACGGTTATTCGGGGTATAACCAAATCGCCATAGCACCAGAAGATCAAGAGAAGACAACCTTTACCTGCCCTTATGGTACTTATGCTTTCCGACGAATGCCATTTGGGTTGTGTAATGCCCCTGCAACTTTCCAGCGATGTATGATGGCCATATTCTCTGACATGGTGGAAGAGATTGCAGAAATTTTTATGGATGACTTCTCCTTATTCGGATCAAGTTTTGATCACTTTCTACACAATTTATCCTTAGTTCTACAAAGATATGAGGAAAATATTCTGGTGTTGAATTGGGAAAAATGTCATTTTATGGTCCAAGAAGGCATTGTGCTAGGCCACAAAATATCTTCAAAAGGAGTGGAAGTTGATAGAGTTAAGATAGTTGTGATAGAAAAACTCCCGCCGCCAATAAACGTCAAAGGAGTTCGAAGTTTCCTTGGTCATGCCGGTTTTTATCGTCGATTCATATTGAACTTTTCTAAAATTGCTAAACCATTGTGCAATCTCTTAGAAAAGGACACACTTTTTATGATGGATGAGAACTGTTTACAAGCTTTTCAAAAGATCAAACAAGCATTGATCTCTGCTCCGATCATGATAACCCCAAATTGGGATGAACCGTTTGAAGTAATGTGTGATGCCAGCGATCAGGCAATCGGTGCAGTCTTGGGTCAGAAGCGCGACAAGCTTTTCAGAGCGATATACTACGCAAGTAGAACATTAGATAGTGCCCAGCAAAACTACACCACCACCGAAAAACAAATGTTGGGAGTCGTGTTTGCATTTGATAAATTTCGGTCTTATCTAATTGGGACGAAAGTAATTGTCTATACCGATCATGCAGTTATACGTTATCTTTTTGCAAAGAAGAATGCCAAACCTCGCCCGATACGATGGGTACTCTTATTACAAGAATTTGATCTTGAAATAAGGGACAAGAAGGGCAGCGAGAATGTGGTAGCTGATCATTTATCTCGAATTGAATCTGATGAGCCCAGAGAGGGAACTATCCAAGAGGTCTTTCCAGATGAACAACTTTTTGAAGTATTTGCCAGAGTTCCGTGGTTTGCTGACTATGCAAACTACTTAGCTTGTGGAGAACTACCACCGGACATTACATACCAACAAAAGAAGAAATTCCTTCATGATGTAAAATTTTACATCTAGGATGAACCTTTACTTTTCAAAAGATGTCCAGATCAGATAATTTGTAGATGCGTTCCCGATGAGGAAACTCGCGAAATCCTTGACCAATGTCATGCCGCAGCTTATGGAGGACACTTTGGAGCAACACGAACCGCAGCTAAAGTACTTCAATATGGATTCTTTTGGCCCACATTATTCCGAGATAGCTACCAACTAGTCAAAACATGTGATCATTGCCAACAACTGGGAAATATTTCCAGGCATCATGAAATGCCTTTGAACATTATTCAAGAGGTTGACTACGTATCCAAATGGGTGGAAGCCATCGCCACAACTACCAATGATGCGAAAGTTGTCATTAAGTTTGTTCGAAAATACATCTTTACCAGGTTTGGCACCCCAGAGCCATTTTGAGCGATGAAGGCACACATTTTTGTAATAGACTTTTCAACACTCTTCTTGCTAAATATGGTGTGAAGCATAAAGTCGCGTTAGGATATCACCCACAAACAAATGGCCAGGCCGAAACTTCGAATCGGGAGATCAAACAAATCTTGGAGAAAACGATAAACACAAACCGAAAGGATTGGGCTCAAAAACTCGATGACGCCTTATAGGCATATCGAACGGCTTTCAAAACACCTATTGGGATGTCACCATACCGACTAGTATTTGGAAAAGCATGTCACTTGCCAATTGAGCTGGAACATCGTGCCTTCTGGGCTGTGAAAAAGTTGAACTTCGATCCCAAAGTAACAGGAGAGCACCGCCTTCTTCAGCTAAAAGAAATGATGGAATTTCGTAATGATGCATACGAAAATGCCAAGATCTACAAAGCTCGAACAAAACAATGGCACGATAAACAAATAATTCAGCGAGAATTTCAACCTGGCCAACAAGTACTGTTATTTAATTCGAGTCTAAAATTGTTTCCTGGAAAACTGAAATCGAGATGGTCCGGCTCATTCACCATAAAGGAAGTATTCCCCTATGGCGCAATGAAGTACAATGTAAGGATGGCTCAGTATTCAAAGTCAATGGTCAGCGTTTAAAGCACTATTACGGCACTGAGGCGCGCTCGAAAGACCATCTTATCATCACTGATCCAAAATAAATAAGGGCTTTCTGTCTGGTTGAAGACAATAAAACAAGCGCTCATTGGGAGGCAGCCATCATAAATAAATAAAAAAAAATTCTTCAGGCGCCGCGGCGCCAAAATCCCATACAAAGAGCCGAGGATTAGGCGCCACGGCGCCTCCCTGGGCATATAAATTGGTGCCTCAACGCTTCATTCCAACAGCGCCTCCCTCACACATTTAGCAGCAACCCTCACGCATTCAAGTATCCTTCAGCACACCCCAATCATTCACAAACCACACGCCATCACCAACTTGTTAGATCTTTAATTCATCCCATCTTTTGTTGTGAATTGTTTCTTTTGTTTGTAATTTTGGGAAATTTGGCATCACCAACTACACTCATTCTCAGCCAATCTTAACCTTGCCCACCAACTGTTTGATAAATTGCCTCAAAGAGGAATCCTAAGTTTTCTAACAGTGAACCCCCCTCTATAACCTGTCGGTTCATTCCAAGTGCTTCCATGGCCCCAAAGAGACGACGGCCTGCCCCCGTGCTATCCTATGATCCGACTCATTTTTGGAATGACGAGGCTTACCTTAATTACACTGCTCTTCTGTCGAAGAACTTTATTCGCGAACGGGGTATATGAGTCTCTAATGCCCATGACCCCGACATTTCCGATATCATTCAGAGCAGAGGATGGCAATCATTCACTCAACCTCCTGCGGATGCCGTGATTCCCATTGTTCACGAATTCTACGTAAATCTCAAGGTGCGACATGAAAATATGACGGTGTTAGTTCGCGACAAAATGGTCCCATTTGATCAACGCACCATCAATGCACTTTACAACTTACCTTGCCACCGCTCTTAATTATGACACAATCCTTGCCGCATTATGTGACGCGGGAGCTAGTTGGAAAACTAGTCAAGGCCATCCTGTGCATTTCAACAAGAGTCACTTGGAGAAGTATGCTAAAGCTTGGTTCTACTTCGTGTCTGCCAAGCTCTTGCCGACCAGTCACACCTCTCAGGTCACCACGGACCGTGCAACGCTAACGTATGCTATTATATCTGGAAAATCCATCAATGTAGGTCAGATTATTCAGGATTCCATTCTTGCTACGGTGAGGAACACTACCACACGTGGCCTCCCTCACCCTTCACTCATAACCGACCTGTGCCACAAAGTAGGAGTTGTCTGGGAAAAGGGCGAAGAAATACTTCCTGCTCAAGCCCCAATCGATGCGGGTATCCTGGCCCGTTACCAAACAAGGGATGATGACACCAACCACGAGGCGGATCCAACTCAATTAGCCAGCTACTCCCATGGTACTGACTCAACACAACCACACCAAACCACTGCACCTACACTTCCTTCCAACTTGGAAATCTGGTTATCCCTGCCAGAGACAGAGACACAACGAAACTATCAGGTGGAGCAAATATTCCGGGACCGTGTAGATAATTACATGGTTTATACTGTTGATTTCAACAACGCCTTAGTGGAGATGTTCGCACGCTGTGGATTGAATTGAGAGACCAATGCAGTCCGATTCCCGTCACCACCAGCATTTCCTCCTTATCTCGCTGACCCAGCTGAAGAGGATGAAGACTGAGGGCAAGCCTTCCAGGTACGTACTTTCATTTTTATTCCTTCCGCTCTTTTTGTTTTACGCACTGTGGACATTGCTTGTTTTTAAGTTTGGGGGTGTTAATTTAGTGTTATGTATTTAGTTATGTGTTAGTTTCAAGATAATAATTAGTTTCTTTATGTATGTGTCAATTTAAGTTTAAAAAAAAAAAAGAGTCTGGGAGTATTGGTTGCTAGTTCAATGAGGAAACTAGATGCACTATATGAGAACATAGAAAATGATAAGCATGTGAACACCTTTTATCTAATGTCTCGAGTATCATATCTAATTCAGACTCATAAACACTTAATATTGAGGTTCTGACAGTACGACCCTGAGACTATATCAAGGTGATGAGCTAATGAAATTAGTTGAAGATGAATGACCGTTTGCGTAGATATCCATCTCCGTTTGCAATCAATCATACTATATGAGATGCAAAAAAAAAAAAAACAAAAAAAAAAAAAAAAAACCTATAATCGATAAGCGTGAAGCTACCCATGGGCGAGTATTAGGACCACTATGAGGAGAAATGCTACCTTAAAGGGTAGGTTAAAAAAAATAAAAAAAAAAATTTGCATATCATATCAAACTCAAAAAAAGCAAATATGGAGTGATTTTCCAGATATCTAGGTTGGTTTGACCCTTTGGATACAAGTTTCATTGACGACCTCACTCAGCTAGACTCTTTAGGATTCGAGCTGTTATCAACCTTTAGCACACACGCACCTTCCGAGTCTGAATTAGATATTGTATTCGAGAAATGTGATCCAAGTTGATTTATTTGCTTTGAAGGTTTCTTTATTCTCAACATTAGGCATCTCCTGAGGACACACCAAGCACCAAATATCCCAAGACTCTAGATAGTTTTATGCACAATATTTAGGTTAAAACTTATTGAGTATGTGAGATTTGTTCAAAACGTTTGTGGGTGTCGTTTCTCTAAGCCCTCACGAGACTATAACTCATCCACTAGGGCCGCCTAGGGGTTTAAAGGCTTGTTTCATACACTAAATGCAATCGTGATCCCTACGAAAGTGGCCTAGTTAATTTATTAATCTTTAAATGTTTATTTGAATTTAGTTATTTTTATTTTATCTTTTGCTCGGGACTAGCAAAATCATAAGTTTGGGGGTATTTGATAAGTGTGGAATTTACACACCAATTCTGTACCGTCAGCTTATCATTTTGTTAGATTCTGTATTAGTTAATGTTTTTTTTGGAGTTGTTTAGGGTTGTGTTGACAGGAAACAGGAACATTAAGAATTCAGGTCATTTTCGGAGAATAATTGGATGTAAGCAAAAGTTGACAAAAGGACAAGACTGGCGCCACGACGCGATGATCTCCATACATTTTCCAGCAAATGAAGCGCCATGGCGCATTATTGAGGACAGAAGAACAGGCGCCACGACGCCTAATAGCCAATACAAATTCCAGTGAGAATGGCGTCGTGGCGCCATTGACAACTTAATATGAGGTGCCATGGCGCCTTCCTACATACTGAATATGGCACCGTGGCACCTTCAGCAGCCCAAAGAAGAACTGGCGCCACGACGCCAGCACTCTATACAGTTTCCCACAGAATTGGCGCCATGGCGCCAGTAAGTGAGAAAATATAGGCGCTGCGATAGAGAGTTTGAGTGTGGCTTGGAAACTTGGAATATTATAAATAGACCCATTACACAACATAAAGGGGGAGGAGAAAAACCCTAAAACAAGACATCAATTATCAAGAGGCAGATTGGGAGATCTTGAAAAGAAGAAGGCATCGACTCCAGGAATTACAAGGAATCTGTCTCGGGTTCCATTCTTTTATTTTATCTTAGATTCTCTTTACTATTGTGATGTATTTCTCAAGATTGTTGTTTTGTTTTGAAATAGCCATGAGCTAATACTCTTATTCTAGGGTTTGATGTATCCTATTTCCTGAAACTATGTATTAAGTATCAATTGAATCTCATAATAATTCTCTGAAAGTTTATTTATATTATCTCTATGCTTAATTCTTTATATTTGCTGGCCACAATTATAATGATATTATACTTAGATCTGTCACTCGAGAGAGGAGATCTGAGTAGGAATTGAGAAATATAATCAAGAATGTTATAGGGTTCGAGAGAATTTATAACTCTTGAAAGTAGTTAATAAGAATCACCGTAATAATCAATTGTTGATTGTTAGAGTCTATAGAGATATTGATTTTTGACACTTGACAACACTTCCATTGCTATTCGAGAGAAATAGTGGAGAAATTTATGGTTTTGGCTTATAAACTTGGAATTTGACATGAGATAAATGGATACGTAATTACATAGTGGATGGCTAGGTGAAATCAAACTCTAGGATTCATTCTCCTTTCGTATTATTTAGTTTTTCCAATAATTTACCTTTAATTAGCATTGTGTTGGTTCTTCAATTAATTTCAAATCTGATTTTTCTGTGTCTAGATAGGGCTAAGGTTAGTAATTATAGTACTTAGTGTAATTTAGATTTCAATCCTTGTGGGTACGACACTCTACTCGTTTATACTAAAACTTGACACCGTACACTTGCGGTACGATACAAAATTATCACACCAATAATCTATACACAATCGGAATATCCCATCCTTATTCTTTACAAATAACACTGGGGCACCCCATGGAGACACACTGGGACGAATAAACCCCTTATCCAGCAAATCTTGTAATTATACCTTCAATTCCTTAAGTTCTGCATGAGCCATCCTATAAGGAGTAATCGATATGGGTTGCGTGCTTGGAATTATATCTATGCAAAATTCAATTTCTCTATCTTGTGGTAAGCCTGGCAACTCATCTAGGAAAACATCAGGATACTCCCTTACCACTGGAATTTGATCAATACTCTTTTCTTCCACCCTGCTATCCATCACAAATGCTAGGTATCCCATATTTTTCTTACGAAGAAGTTTGTATGCTTGCATTACCGATATCAAATTAGGAGGTACTACACTCTTATCCACTTGGTAAACTTTATCTAGCTGATCGAGGGCATGCAAGATAACAGTCTTCTCCCACCAATCTACCACCGCATTATTTGTAGCTAAACAATCCATTCCCAAAATAATATCAAACCCCAAAATGCTTAACACCACCAAATCAACATAATACACGTGCCCATCAATCTCAACTGGACAAGCCTTCACTCTTTGTGTAGCCTCTATAGGCTCTCCTACTGGTGTAATTATAATGAGAGGTGAATCTAATGTTTCTGTATCTCTACCTAGGTAGGTCACAAAGTACGATGATACAAATGGGTGAATGGCTCCTGAATCAAATAATACTCTAGCATTTATCGAACCAACTGACAATATACGTGTAACAATGGTATTAGATGCCTGCGCATCTTGTGCTGTGAGGGTATACACCATACCCTGAGCTCTACTAGTGGAGGCATATCCTCAATCGCCCACTGACTGTCCCCTACCTCATGCCACATGTCCCCTCACTACAGATCTCTGCTGTCCTCCCATACTCCTATTTTGTTGAGGTTGGGGTGCTGATGAAGTAACACAGAAAGATTGTAACTGATCTACTGGTACTGGGAAATCTCTCTTCAGATGACCTATATGTCCGCATCGGTAACAACTCATACCCTCAAGTCGATAAACTCCTGCATGAGGTTGGCCACAAGTCAAACATGGTGGGGTACCTCGCCCTGGTGGAGCTACCAATGGTGAAGAAAATGTACGAGACACAATACTCTGTATGAGCCTACGATCTGAACCTCTCTGAATCGATACCATATCACGTCATGTAGGGGGAGGGGCGGACATCTGTTGGCGTCTACTTAAACCTCCATGATGTGGTCTAGCTCTCTCATCTGACCTCGGTCTCTTCTAGGAGTCTCTGTCAGTCTGTCTCTCCCTAACCCGAGCCTCGAACCGGAGAGCAGCATCTAAAACTTGAGTGTAAGTGGTAGTCTAAGTGAAATGAATAGATCAAAATAAGTAATCCCAAAGTCCATCTACAAACCGTTTCACCTTCATTACTTCAGTACTGTAGGACACCGAAATGGATGACGCTGTTCCGGGCTTGCGGCATGATTGGGAGTACAGAGTAGCCCTCGGGGGACTAAACCGGAGAATAAAATGGAGTCGCCACCCGGTGTGAACCGGGAAAATGATTTAAGGCCGCACTCACCCCTCGCAAGGGAAGACCTCAAACCGTTGGGTTCGGAATGGTCCCTTACTTATGCCACTTGTAATGAGCGGATTTGTGCAATAATTTAACCAAGTCTACACAACATACATGTCCAAGAATAACCTAAATCTAGTTCGCATTCATAAAAATAAATCCTATGTCTAAGTCATCATGATTTGAAAGTAATTATCACAACGGCAAACATACGATATCACACAATGAGCATGTTGAATCATCAAATACAAGGAATAAATAACATCCTAAACATAAACGCAATTTAAATTCCTATTGTGAAAGAAAATAACTAAATCATGCATAAAAATAAATAACACACTAAACTAAATCATGCTCACATACAAGTTTGAGTGGAATGAAACATATGAATCTTTCAAGTGGTACGGGACATTGTATCCCGAGTGCAAACCATATTACCGTCCATTCTGATTCGGCTATGGAATTTATGTCCGGATTTCCATCCAATATACCACAAAAAGAACACATATTCCATTCACCCGAAATCACATCATACACTAATTAATGATATTCATACGACGGAAAAGTAAGTTACATGCTTTTCTACGTTACTAATTTACATAACCTAAAATAAATGACATGTTAAATTAATTATTCATGCTAATCATCATAAAACACATTTTTCTAAGTCATTATTTCATGTGAAGAAATTTAAACAACATGCTAAACTAATTATTCATGCAAAAATACCATAAAATAAACTTCCTAAGTCATTATTTCATGTAAATAAATTTAGTAATAGGTGCCCTCAGGTCTAACCTTTTTGTCGTCTCTCGGAAATGCGTTATACGGCCGTCGGAAGGACTATCACTCGGTAACTTTTCTGGTTACTTAAGGACTTTCAAATGCAGTTTTTGCTCACTGTTTTGATGGATTTGGGGACTGTTTTGAGTGTGTTTGAGCTGTTGTTTTGGGCGAATTTCAGGGGGGTTAATAAGGGTGACTTGGGTGCAATTTCTAGGGGCTAATTTCAGGCAGTGTGTGCGTGAACTTCAGGTCTGATTGGGGGGCTGTTTTGCGTGAAAATGGGGGCTGGAATGGAAGCAGTAGTGGCGTAAAATATAGGGGTTGGACAGAGGCTATAATGTGCGTGAACTGTAATGGAAAATGGAGGCCAAATGCGTGAAGTTGAGGGCTGAATCTGCAGGCAGAAGGGCGTGGTATTCAGGCAGTGAAGTGGGGCTGTATTGGCGTGAGGGTGAGGCAGTGAGTAAGGGCAATATAGGCGTGACTTTAAGGGGGAATAAGGGCTGTTTATGCTCTCCAAAAATGCTAAGTGAATGCTTGATCTCTCCTCGGTATGTGCTAGGTATTTTCTGCTCAGTCTCTCCCCCCGGAAGTGAAGAAAATGGTGGTTTATATAGGCAAATGAGAGAGTGGTTATTGCATGGTGGGAGTATGGGTGCATGGGCATGTGGTGTGGGCATGTTTTGCAAGTTTGTGTTTTTTTGGAAGAATTGCTTTGAGAATACTTACGTAGGATGCATGGGTGGGGGAATGGTTTGCATGGGTTTTGTCATGGGTAGTTATGGAGGGTTTGTGGATTTTGTGTTTGTTACGTGCAGTGGAGTGCATGGGTAGTTTTCATTTTATGTTTGTTGGTGTGTGATGAATTTGTGTGTGTGTGTGAGAGATGGTAAAACGTGTGGGGTGGGAATTATTGTTATTGTTTATTTGTTTGTGGAATTTGTTGAATTTTGTTGTTATTAAATTGGTTTGTATTTTTTAATTGTTTGATTTTTTTGAATTTGTTTAATTGGTTGGTGGCTTATTATTTTATGTTTGTGCATGGAAGTTGAAGGGTCACAGGGGTAGGCTTTAAGGTTCGGGGCGAGAATAAATTTTGATACGAAGGTTCAACGAGCAAATCCCGAGGTTAAGTGAGCGAACAAAAATCCAACAAAACGTCAATTCTTGACTTTTCTCTTCCGTCGTCCGTTTCCCGCGACTCCCGCGACTTAAAAGGTGGTACCTCCGTATGAGGCTCATCATTGGGCTGGTATGCAAAAATGCAATGCCTACAAGTACTAACCAAATGTGGGGCATATCGGGACAATCGGGTAAACTGTATGTCATACTCAGAAACAATCATATGCTCTCCCTGAACGAGCTGTTCAAACTCCCGAGCTCTGGCATCTCTAATACTCTGAGGCAAAAAACTGCTCAGAAATGCTATACTAAACGTAGCCCAAGTCACTATAGGAGTACCATGTCGCCGGTTACCTCGGAAAGCCATAAACCAAGTATTAATGACATCCCTCAATTGGAAACTAACCAACCCTACCGCCCTCTCTGATGAACATCCCAAAGCCATACATATACGATCTGATTCCTCTATAAATCCATAGGGATCGGGGGATGACTCTACTCCCGAAAATGTGGGTGGACAAAGTTTCTGAAAATCATGTAAGGAAATCGGCAGCTCCTGCCGCTGAATCACCTGAGCTGTCACTAGAATAGGTCCCTGAGATGTCCTACCTAAGGAGTTATAATATTTGGTATCACTGGGGGAAATACAGTCTGGTGAGCCAAATGAGGTTCTGATGGTGGTGGTGGAATAGAAACTGCAGGTTCTGCAGCTCTCGGTCTGGTGGCTGCTACTGTCGCGTAGCTAACAGTGTAAGGGCTGCTAAGGCACGCTGAAGCTGCTGAAATCCCGCAGCTAATTCTTCATTATCTTGAACTACCGGTCTTGCCTCATCTGCTCTCATAACCCCCTCATGTATCGGTTCCTCTCTTTGTCCCCTATCTGCATCAGAGGGAGGTTCCACTGATCCCTGGTCTGGGTTTACATCCTGAGGTGTCCTATTACATCTGGGTCTACCTCTACCTCTGGATCTGGTTCCAGTACCATGATATCTAGGTGTTCAAGAAAGAAAATAGTCAATTGAATTCAAAATGAGTTATAATCAATCAGAAAGAGACATACCTCGGGACATAATACCGGAGAAGCAACCTCTTATATACTAGTACCCGAGTATACTATATATATAAGACACTACTAATCTCCCACTGCAGTCACTGACTCCCTAAACCTGGCTCTGATACCAACTTTGTAACATCCTCAATCCGGGAAAGTTATCGGCAGATGACAGATTTCCACTGCCACCTAAGCCTCTGACTGAAATCGGAAATCAACCATTCGTTCAAACACCCTCATCAAAATAGATTAACTGTGTAAAACATTAAACATGACACGTACACGACCCAGATACAGTAAAACCACACATAAATATATAGGTTATACATCACAGAAACTCAAAAGAAACTACATTATATATGAATGTAGACACAACATGATGAACCCATAGAACTAGTGACTGAAGTTCTGCTTTTGTCCCTGATCCATGTCTCCCAAAATACAGCCTTGGCTCACCAATAGAAAAGTCCTGCAAAATCTGGATAGTGGGGGTGAGTCCTAAAGAACTCAGTGAGTGGAGCTATAAAACCAGAAAAACAAACAGTATTAGAAATACTCATATTCAGTGCAATAACTTTCGGAATTCTTAAATCATAAACCAGAGTTTTCCATTTCAAAACTTTTGTTAATCGATTAAGAAAACATCTGTATCATCATCAGAAATATCATCGGTCAATTTGTGCATAATCCTGTGGCCTTTAGGCATTGTATGCACATCCCTCAAGCCACTAAACCAGTGGACAATGGTGCTATCAGTGCCACCAACCTGTCTCTGAATATCCGGGTCTAGGGGCCTCGCTATCCCACTAGCCCAATACCCAAGATCTAGAGATATTTGTCATCTCTAGTCTTGTATCTCATATGCACACGTCAATATCCGGTATCAATACTGATATCCATCAATACCATGTCCGTCAATTCCATATTTGTATCAAGTTACATCTGAGGTGAGTTTTTCCCTCATGCCTCCAAAATCACAAAATCATACTTTTGAAATCATTTTCATCATGAAAGCATTTATCGAAAATCAAGCTTTATCAAAAGCTTAAATCACATGTCTCAACTCGAGATAAATCAATATTTCAATTAAATTCAAATGAATTACAAACTTATATCCGAAATCAGATTCAAAACTTTGAAATAAGTACTCCACTCACATGGTTAAGGCAAGTCGGGTGTGGTATGCGGTATCGGTGACCTCCAAGTGGCTTGACGTTGATCTAATGTCAAAGAAATCGTTAGTTTTCCTTATAATAAATAGGAAAAGTATATGCAGTCAAAGGTTGATGTTTATGCTTATGGTATGAGTGTCTACACATCTATACGAAGCCCTTAGAGTGCCCCCAAATATCTCAGGATAACACTGGAATGATGAAAAATATTCCCTGGAAAAGTTCCACGCGTCGCGACGCAAGCCTCTGGGTGTCGCGACGCGCACCCAAATGGGTGAGGCAATAACCATCTTCTATTATGCGCGTCGCATCGTGAAGGTTTGGGCGTCGCGACTAAAGAAAACCAGTATGTCTCCTATGTTTCACGCGTCGCGATGCAAGAGCTTGGGCGTCGCGACGCGGGGCTGTTTCCAGGACCTAAATTTGCAATTTCACTTCAAACACCATTTCTTCAACACCACACAAGCTATAACCATAACAAATTCACCACATAGCATCAATACCACTCTTCAACACCAACACACAACCATTAAAAAACCCCAACTCAATTTCTCACTTAGGGATTTCACAATTTGGGGTTTTCACAAACCCTTCATTTACCAATTCAAAAAATCATAAATACATCACCAAACACATGCTACCATCACCCCTCAAGCATCAAACCATCAAAATTCAGTAAATCAAAGTTTGGGTTTAACCTTTCTCACCTTGAAATAAATTATTTCTTCACAAATAGGGTCTCCTAAGCTCCCTTTTTACTTTTCTAAACTTGCATGCAACTTTAGAACATTTGAACTTGGGTGAAGATGGAGGAGAATCTACTACAATAAGGCATTTGAGTCTTATGTGTTGGAGAAGAAGAAACGAAGAGAGGAGAAACATGTGAAGATGGGAAAAAAAGGTTTATGTTTCCTTTTTTTTAAGCTTGACAAATGTATTAAGCTTGCCAAATGTAAAATGGGTGAAATATTTGTCAAAAGGTGTAGGAAGGTTATAAATTTTCTAGATATAACACCACTCGGCCAAACTTCATAATTATTATCGAACTCGAATAATTTAATCAAGATACTATAAACATTACATCAAAAATTAAGTCCTCATATCATCTCAAATACCACTCGGAAAAAAAAAATTTAACCCCAGTCACTAAATTACTACTCTAATCGAGTTATGAAATATCGAGTCGTTAAAAATATTCCCAAAACTTCCCCTAGAAAATCATTTATGCATATTTTAGTACCCAAACTTTCTTGGGTCTATGAGGGTTAATCTTTGTTCCTTGGGAAACCCATGCATTAAATTTTATATTTTTGTACATGCAATCAATTATTTTGTGTCATTTCCAATTGTATGTATGACATGTGACATTTGCATCACTAGTAACATGTGTATGAGAAGTTGAGGCCTTAATACAATTAATTTGCAAAATTTTCATTTTGATATTAGCCTATATCCATTCATTCTCTATTACATGCACATTTTTGGGAATCCAAGTAACATATTAAAAAATTTCTCACTCAAAGTAAATTTTGTTACTATTGAGTGCAAATTAACAACCTTTTTATCTAATGCAACATTTTCATTTTCAAGGTGTTTCACTCACATGTACTAGAGTTAGATGACATGCTAGATATGTTCTTTTCAAGTTTCAGCTTTTCATCTTTTAAGCATGCGATTTCATTTTCATGCATTCCATTTTTCTTAACAATTAATACATGATCATGTAATAGGGATGAATGCTAATTTTTGATCAATTTATGTTTCTTTTTTAACAAGTCATAGAATTCATGTAATTCATTAAATGTATCAAGCAATTCATTATATTCAGGGGAATCATGCACATTTTCTTCATCGCTTTCATCTATGAGATTATCAATAGCAATAAAAGCGAGATTTCTTATCTCCTCATCACTTTCCTCCTCGGATGATTTAGAGTCGCTATTGCTCCAAGTTTCCTTCACTGCTTTCTGTAGGAACCGATTTCTCTGCGCAGCGGAAGCTTGTTAGTTACATGGATCAACCTTGAAAATTTTTCTACTCTTCCCTTTTTATTGTCGTTTCTTCCCAGCCCATTTTGCCTCGTTTTGCTTATGTTTTTGATGATATTAATAGCTCCGAATAGCAGCCTAAAAACTGGACAATTTTACACACTGAAACTTTACTACACGCGCGCACAACTCACTGTTTTGAATGCTGGCTGTTTGTTGATTTTTCTACCATTGTTTTGGACAAACTAATCACTACCAAACAACCTCAAATGGTCCATAAGACACCCTTTTATGTTCCCAAATTTTGTGCACACAAAAGGAGCAAAACTAACACAAACAAAGGCAAAAAAACGTGAAGACAATGAGCAGAATTTTGCTCACTGTCATGGGGTCAAATAGAAGAAGAAAAATATTTCTTTCGCAATCCATACGATCTTCTATACTATGACTTGTCACTAACAAAGTGAAGTGTAGGCTTCACTTACAAAATCCCTAAACACTTTAGAGATTCAAAAGGGTCACACACTAATTTTTTATTTTTTTTCTTTTTGTTCTTTACTATTTTTCTTTCAACTTTTGAGAGAAAAATTAAGAACAAAAGGCGGGTAGGGTTTCTTAGAATAAGATTATGGTGAAAAGGAAAATCATTTTCCTTTTTACTATCTAGGGTTTAAGTTGTCAAAGAAATAACAAAAACCTTTCCCCATCCCCTTTGAGAATTTCAGCCATATGACCTTTTTCCATAATAAAAATATTTTTGTAAAATGCATTCATTAAGACATTTAAAAGTTTTCATTATAAATAATGTAACTTCCAATCTTGTAAATGAAAATATTTGAAATCAAATTTCAATATCATTCATTTACAAAATTATATATTAAATTATATATTATATTAATAAAATTTTAATAATAAATGATTATCTCATAATTATTTATTATGAAAAATATTATATTAAAATTAATATAAAGTTACAAGTGTGACGTATATCATTAATCACATTAATAATAAAAATACATGTGAGCTTATAATTGGACTATCCAATTATATTTAATTTTCTATAGTGTATCGAGCTAGCACGAGGACCAAATGGACTTACAGTTCCGAGCTGCAACAATCCCAAATTATTAATTAAACTCTTTAATTAAATATTCGGAATTATTAACTTTAGGTTATTCCACTAAAAACCTAAAATTACACTCTCGTTGCCGTAAATATATTATATAAGTCGAAGTACGTCTGTATCCATCGATGTAGTCATTACATACAGATTGACTCTTCACGAATATCTAATAATTGGAGCTGGATAAATATCTGTTATACCCCCTCTAATTAGTTTTACCTCCAGTACCATTGATTCTATAATGAACAATTCATTCATAAGTATTATGAATATAAATCTTTCTATTCGTAATAGAAAGACTTGAGCACTATAATCGTTCAAGTACCAAATCAACTTTTAAGAAAGATACTCCTCTACTTCTCCTAAGAAGGAGTGAACTCCATATCTATGTAACATGTCCCCAGCTACATCAAATCATGTCCCCAAAGTACGTAGCTATTGGTTAGGATTTCTACACAAACCTCACCTTTGTATATCAAAGGACATAGTCTGCCATGTAAGAGTTCGTAGTACACTCAAGATTCAGATAAATCTATATATGACCATCTAGTAGATTGAAATGAATTTATTTATTTAATGGATATTATAAGAAATTCTTTATATCTGAGTCCAGTCCTATATGATAACATCATATAAGGTTCCTCCATTCTCATGTCACCACATGGACGATCCCGGATCAAGGTCGCCATACATTTATAGAATGAACCATAGTTATAGATAAACCACAAACAAAGTACCCACTTTGTTTGCTCTCTATGGACTATTTTAGATTACTAACTTCAGACTTAAATCCTCTTGTGTATGACACTCATACACTAAACCTGAAGGCATATAAGTAATCAATAGTAACTAGACAATTTATAACATGTGATTTAAATCAAAACAATTGATAAATGAATAATGCATTTTTTTTATTTTAAACAAAAGGTTCCATTTATAAATTACATGAAACTCTATGGCATATATCCCAACGATTTCTTCTTGAATTTTCTTTTGAATTTTCTCAATGGGCAATCGACAATAATATGACCCGAATTTTCACACTCATAGCAAATGATTTTATCCTTTTAGTGCTTCATTGGCCAATTCTCTTATTTCTTTTCATCCATATGAGATTTTCCTTTAGACTTTTCAGATTTGAAGAATTTCTTGAACTTCTTTGTCAAATATGCCAACTCATCATCATTATCATATTCCTTATCACTTGAGCTAGCACTATCTCATTTTCTCACAAATGACTTGAGGGTTATTATAATTTTATTCTTCTCCAACTCATATTCCAACAATTTTCCTACAAAATAATCCAATTTCAAATTGTTGATATTATTTGATTATTTGATGGGGGGAGCAAAAATTCTATATTCTTTTTTTTAGCAAGAGACCTAAGAATTTTCTTCACTTGATCACTTGAGTCAATGATTTTCTCTAAAGAACTAAGTTGATTCACAATCATTGTAAACCTAAAAATCATTTTCTCAATCTTTTCACTGGCTTTCATTTTGAAGCTATCCAACTCGCACATGAATCAGTTGATCTTCGACGCTTTGACTTGGCTTGTGCCCTTATTGACCATTTCCAGAGACTTCTATAATTTATACGCATTTCCAAATTTCGAAAGTTTGTTGATTTAGCTCATATAAATTGCAAAAAGCAGATGATTGAGAGCTTTCGTATTTATGGAGGCTTTCATAAAATCCTCATCGGTCCATACAAATTGCGGTTCAGGAAACTCCACACCATTGCTATCTTTTTCGTTGGGATTCTACTACCTCTTGTGATCACTTTGAAGGATTGCACATCAACGACAATGAGGTAGTTCAACATCCTCATCTTCCAATAGTTATAATCATTTCTGGTGTAGAATGAAGATCTATTTGTTGAAAATCCCTCAGCTGGATTTGTTGTGTAGCTTGTAGAGGTCATGATCGATTCTCAGACGATTAAGTCTTTGTTGAGAATATCTCGCTCTGATACCAATTGAAGTTACCTACAAACACACTCAAAATAAAAACCTCTATACCGAAGAGAGAGGTGAATTGGGTAAAGGCCAAATTTTACGAAATTGTAAATTCTTTTCGATTTTACGCTACTAAGCTAGTAACTTTACCAATCAAACTTAGATCAATATTCTCAATCACGATATATTCCCAAATGCAAGTTTATAAATAATATGCAAATATAAAATATAACTTGCGATAAATAAAGAGTTTAGGGATAGAGAAATTGACACTGTAATTTATAGTGGTTCGATCAACAATGCCTAAGTCCACTACTCCAAGCCGCACTTGAAGCTTTCCACTATCAAAAGTGAACTTTACACCATGAGTTTTCCGTGGCTCACTCAACACCAAGAGTTTTTCGTGGTTCACTCCAAATCAAAAATTTTCTAGGTGCACTCCAAACCTTTTACAACACCAAGAGTTTTTCACGTAGGTTCACTTTTAAATATTTTACAACCAAATACATCCTTTCGAGTATACCCACTCAACAAGGGATTTCCCAACCAAATGTATGAAATATGAAAGTTTAAAGCACACCTTGGGCACTCACAAAGATAAAAAAGATTTAGAATGTGAGTTTCTAACCCAAGTATTCCAAGCTCTCTAAATGATATGAAGATGTATGTAGTGAACTTTGATTATGATGAGAGTGAATGAAGATGAATGTTTAAGTTCCTCTCGATGTTTTTGCCTTAAAGAAATTATATGAAGGTTGGAAAAACTTGGCAAAACGAAATTGAGGATCAATATATAGTGAAGGTGAAAACTGCCCCGACTTTCTATCCTGAGACCGATATGTCGGTCTACAAGGACCGGTATGCCGGTCCTGTAAATATAACTGCTATATTACCATAGAAGATTAAAGCGCACATATCAGATTACTGACCGGTATGACGGTTAGCTAACCGATATGGAGACCGATATGATTCGTCCTGGTTCCAATAGCTGTGCAAACTCCAGACAGATCGGTATGGAGTAGCTCGGTTCTAGAGAACATTTAAATCTGTCCAAGGTAGAGCAGAGACACCGGTATGCCGGTGTGGGGGATCAGTACTCGGTCTCAGTGCAGAAAACACAAGATTTGAAGACTAAAACCATTTTGCACATGACCTTAATATATCTATATGAATGTACATGAGTTCTAGGAGTTTATAGTACTTGAATTATATACTCACTTACAATAAGAGTCTTAAGCTATAAGACTATACTAGATTTTCTTTGTTTGATGCTTGAGTCTTCACATTCATTTGCTTCAATAACTTTTTGTAATGCTCGTGAATGCGTGTCGAAGTCTTCTTGTATTGTATCATCATAATCCAAATATATTGCTAACAGGATTTTATGACAAACTTTGTTTAATTTTTTAATATAGTTCACTAACTAAATTAGTTGGAACCATATTAAAAAGATCCAAGTGATTTTCATAAATAAATAATTATAAATAATATGATAATGTGATATAATTTATATAAATTGAAAGACCCACTTTATAGATATATATAAGTAGTTAATAACTGCAACCACCAACACTATATTTGCCCCCCATTACTTAACAAAAACATCCTAGTAAAAAAAAAAAATATATCCCCTGCTTTTGTTGGTGGCGATCACTGGCAGGCGGCAGCCGTTGATTAAGCCCGTTTAATTACGGGAATATCCCTGATATTTTGTGAACTTATCACATTCCCCCAAGCTCATGGTTTCAATATCCCTGTAGAAATGAAGATCACAATTACAAGTGATAAAATAACTTGCTCTTTCAAACTTCTAGCACTTTCAAAACTTGCCAATTAATGATTGCTAAATGCCATTCACGAACACTAACATGATATCATCATGCATAAACACTAACTAGAATCAAAACAAATCAAGTAACAATGAAATTATATGGCAAAGTAATGCTCAACTTTCTTCTGCAGTTCCTCAAAATTAGCTAAAATGTTGTTCCTAAAACCTGGAATGAAATAGTTACAAAACCGGCTTATATCCCAGAATGTCCGAACCTTTCCAAAAGAACAACAAATGAAGTTTACTGCTTCTTCACCTCGTACTCGGCCTCTGGAGTCTGCTCACCACCACCCTGGGAACCTCCAGAAGCATCACCACCACCGGAGCCACCAGCCATGTGTTGTCCAATCTTTGAGACGGCTTTGTTTGCAGCATCGAGCTTGGCCTTGATATCATCAATGTTGTCGGCTCCCATTGCCTTTCTCAAATCTGCAACGGCATCCTCAATCTCTTTTGCCACCTCACTAGGAATCTTTTCTTTGTATTCACCCAAGCTCTTTTCAATGCTGTAGATGGTGGTGTCTGCCTGGTTTCTAATATCAATCAAAGCTTTTCTTTCCTGATCTCTCTGGGCATGCAATTCTGCTTCCTTAACCATCTTCTCTATTTCATCTTCTGATAATCCTCCAGATGAGCGGATTGTGATTTGCTGTTCCTTGCCAGTGGCCTTATCCTTCGCAGAAACAGTAACAATGCCATTGGCATCAATGTCAAATGTGACCTCAATCTGAGGCATGCCTCTAGGTGCAGGAGGAATGCCCACAAGTTCAAACTCTCCTAGCGTTTTGTTATCAGCTGCCATTTCACGCTCACCTTGAAGCACCTTAATACCGACCTGAGTCTGGTTGTCAGCTGCTGTTGAGAAGACCTGTAACCAAAGGAACACCAATCAAACCAAATAAAGCATAATATTACAGAGAACGGACAACCGAAAGCAGAAAGATGTATTTATTAACTACACTAAATTCCAACCAAAAAGGAAAACCTTGGAACTAAATGCTTGGCTACAAAAATGCCGGAAGAAAACAAGGGGCTTAATTTATCATCCTACTTTGCATTTCTACCACTGAATACTCAAAATTCACATCCACTGTACAAAATTTGGAAGGAAATTGTATTGATGTAGAGCACGAAAAAACTACTCACCTGACTCTTCTTTGTTGGAATTGTTGTGTTGCGGTTGATCAATCTGGTGAAGATACCACCTAGTGTCTCAATACCAAGCGATAGCGGTGTAACATCCAAGAGAAGCAACTCTTTGACATCTCCGCGAAGAATACCACCTTGAATAGCAGCACCAAGGGCGACTGCCTCATCGGGGTTTACGCCTTTGCTCGGGTTCTTACCAAAGATTTCTGTGACCACTTCCTGTACCTTAGGCACGCGAGTCATTCCTCCAACCAGAAGAACCTCATCAACATCTTTTGTGGTGATGTTTGAGTCCTTCAAACAGTTCTTACAAGGGGCTCTGGTTCTATCAATCAGGTGACTAACCAAAGTTTCAAGTTTGGATCTGGTGAGTGTGATATTCAAATGCTTTGCACCTGAAGCATCAGCTGTGATAAATGGAAGATTAATTTCAGTCTGGGAAGTTGAAGAAAGTTCAATCTTTGCCTTCTCAGCAGCCTCACGAAGCCTCTGCAAGGCAAGCTTGTCCTTTGATAGATCAATTCCTTCAGTCCTCCTAAATTCACTCACTAAGAATTCTAACAAAGTGTTGTCAAAATCCTCTCCCCCCAAGAATGTATCACCATTTGTTGCTTTCACCTGGATGATATAACATCATTATAACATCACTTGTTAAACAATCCATAAACAACATAACAATTCAGATTACAAGAAATAGTACCTCAAATACACCGTTAGAAATTTCCAGGATTGAAACATCAAATGTTCCACCACCAAGATCAAAGACTGCAATGAGGCCCTCCTTGTTGTTCATGCCATACGAAAGTGCAGCAGCTGTGGGTTCATTAATGATTCTCTGAACATCAAGGCCAGCAATTCTACCAGCATCCTTAGTAGCTTGCCTCTGAGCGTCATTGAAATAAGCAGGGACAGTGATCACAGCTTTTGAAACCGACTTTCCAAGGTAGGCCTCTGCAGTTTCTTTCATCTTGGTCAGAACAAAGGCCCCAATCTGACTTGGGGAGTACTGCTGCCCATTGGCTTCAACCCATGCATCCCCATTGGGAGCCTTTACTATCTTATATGGAACCATCTGCATTTCCTTTTGTGTCTGGGGATCATCAAACTTTCTACCAATTAAACGTTTGGTTCCAAAGAGTGTGTTAGTTGGGTTGGTCACAGCCTGACGCTTCGCTGGTGTTCCCACAAGTAGCTCTCCCTTCTGATTGAAAGCTACAACTGAGGGTGTAGTCCGTGCTCCTTCAGAGTTCTCAATAACTTTGGGGTTCTATGCATAATGTAAGAATAAATCACAAACAATTCATGAACCATCAAAAGCTTTAAACATAACTAGGGAAAAATACATTCAAAATGCAGGGCATTCTTACCTTTCCCTCCATAACCGCAACACATGAGTTGGTAGTTCCGAGATCAATACCGATAACGTCATTACCAGCAGGTTTTGAGCTGTCCAATAGAATTCATGCAAGAATTACAACTAAAACCAAAAAAAAAAAAAAAAAAAACACTTTTTCCTACTAGACGTGGTCGGCTGGCTATATGGATCCCTTACACCCTCTATACAAAATCATTATCTCATTAAGCTCATTAAAATATAAGTCTCTTTTTATAATTCAAGTCCATGTCAAGAGTTACAAACAGCAATCTAAAGAAATTCACTTCAAACATCAATCCCAACAGCAAGCAAACACACGAATACCTGAAAGGTCTTGTCAAACTCGCCCAACTGTTACCCAGATTAGAAGGTGCCCACGAGGGCTTGACATTCCTAGTAAACTGCAACCACCACCATTGTAAATATTAAAAAACACATATAAACTAATAATCCATCCTTGAGATCCTAAAACTTAACATAAGTAGCACAAATATCACAACATATTCATGCAAAAAAAAAAAAAAAAAAAAAACCAGTGTTCCAAAACGCACCACCTAGGAGCAATAAACGTTATGTGGCTGGGAGCCGCAGCAATTACCACCGAATCGTTGGTGGTAGTTGCGTGCCAGGTTAGGTGGTGTGAAATCAGTGCCTAGGCACCAATTTTGCCGCCTAACACCAACTAAGGCTACTATGCATGGCGGCCCTTTCTTTTTTTTTTTTTAATTTTTTTTAACTGGAACCCCAAAACGGTGCTGTTTTGGGGGTAATTTTAACCCCCAAAACGCAGCATTTTGGGGGTCTATAAAAAAAAGGATCACTGCTCCCTCTCTCACACACTCTCACGCTGCTCGCTCTTTGACTCTCACACTACCCACTGCCTCTCGTCTCCTCTCTCAAACATTCACGGTAAGCACATATGCTCACTGCTCTTTTCTGTTTGTTTCTCATCAAAATAAACTTGTAGAAACATTACCCATCACTGAAAAAATAATTTCACAGAAACCTTAATTTAAATTTTTTAATAAATTTGAAAATCCCTAATTTTTCCTAAAATCCTAATTCAAAAATTCAATTTAATTTTAAATTTTAGGATTTATGGCTACTGGCTAGTGTGTTTAACTGTTAAGAGTTAATTACTTAATTAATTGATTGATTTGATTAACGTTTTATATCAATTATGATCTAAATTTAGGGTTTGTTTACTTTCGTTTCATGTTCATTCCTAAGACATGGCTGCTTCTTCAGTGGCCTCTAATTCGACCTCTAGTGCCCTTCTTAAATGGAAATCAAATGATGTTGGATGGGATTATGGGGCTTTAGTGGATCCGAACAACTTGAATGAAGTTAAATGCAAGTTATGTTGCAAAACTTTTTTTGGAAGAGTTTATAGAATGAAAAAACATAAAAGGCATATATCGGAAAATGTTGCCAAGTGTTCAAAGTCAAGTAAGGAAGATTAATAGAAGTGTAAGCAAGCCATTTTGGAGGCAAGGAATAAAAGAAAAAAAGATGGACGTGAATGAGATAAGGCAAGTAATTAATATTGGGGGCGATGACGAAGATGAAATTCGTGAAGCAAAAGGGTTATTATTAAGACCTCCTTGTTATCGAGGCCCTCTAGATAGATAAATAGTGGCAACCCCTCATGATTCTTCAATGAGTGATGGTAAAACAATAAGTGACATGAATCAAGGCACACTTGGAGCACCAAGGGACACGGTCAACAACAAAGTGGAGCCATTACAAGTACCAACAGGGCCAATCACAAGACAGAAGACCAAGAAGATTAGAGAAGAAATGGCGGGACTAGCGCAAAGTTTCATGGCCGACTGTGACTGATAAGTCAAGGGCACACCAAATACGCATATGTGCTTCAATGGAGAGGGCCCTAAGATATTTCACTTGGCCCAAATCAGATCTTAATGAAGCTTCACAAAGCCATTTTGAAGATAATGACCTATATGGAGATTTTGGCCCAACTTTGACACTTGTAATTCGGCAAAACCTTGTATTATTTTATTATTTTGTTTGATATAATGACTTTAGTTTTGATGTAATTAAGCTAGTTGACCAGGTCATTAGGGTTAATTATGCTTAGAACCTTACTTATTGAGTAAGCACGTCAATTTACTATCTAATGTGAGCACCTCAAATTAGCTTAAGTTAGATTAGTTTCTAATCATTGTTTTAAGCTACTTTAGGTGGGAAAATACATTTGGGGACGTGCTTGAGTGAAAGCCATTGGTAGTTTTTAGGTCTTTTAGTAATTTCACCTTTAGGGACATTTTGGCCATTTCATGCCCATCAGGGTTTTGTCTTTGTAGTATTTAACTCTTTATCTTCTTAATGTAAGTGATTCACGTCATTTTAAAGAAAACTTCAAGCTTCTTAAGCTATGGATATGGCCGAAACCTTGTAAGGGAGAGATTCATCTTTTCAAGTTCAAATCGACTTATCTAAGTGTGGCAAGCTTAGTGGCGTCCCCAAATGCTAGAAAAACACTTTGAATCGTCATCTTTGGGTTATCAAAGGCATGGTTCCTTGGTGGTTTAGGGCTGACTTTGGAAGGATTTGTTCCTACAAAATCAATGATTCAAGGTTCTTGGGGTTTAGATAAAATACTCGGGGTTTGCCTGCTTTAATACCTAAGTGAGTTTCTTGCCCTTCTTAAATGGAAATCAAATGATGTTGGATGGGATTATAGGGCTTTAGTGGATCCGAACAACTTGAATAAAGTTGAATGCAAGTTATGTTGCAAAATATTTTCCAGAAGAGTTTAAAGAATGAAAAAACATAAAAGGCATATATCAGGGAATGTTGCCAAGTGTTGAAAGTCAAGTAAGGAAGATCAAAAGAAGTGTAAACAAACCATTTTAGAGGAAAGGAATAAAAGAAAAAAAGATGGACGTGAATGAGATAAGGCAAGAAATTAATATTGGGGGCGATGAAGAAGATGAAACTCGTGAAGTAAAAGGGTTATTATCAAGACCCCCTTGTTATCGAGACCCTCTGATAGATGAACAGTGGCAACCCCTCCCGATTCTTCAATGAGTGATACTGATGGTAAAACAATGCAGCAACAAAATATTAATGAAACACTTTTTAAAGAAAAGAGATAATGTGAATCGATTTATGGCTCGATGGGTTTATGAATCCGACATTCCTTTCAATGCCATTAATAATGATAGCTTCATAACCATGACAGAGGCAATTGGTCAATGTGGACCGAGTTTCAAACCTCCGAGCCAATATGAATTGAGGGAGACATTATTGAAAGAAGAGGTTAAAAGCCTTAAAGTATCTCTACACCATAAACCATAAACCTCATGGTTGAATGTATAGGGAAATAACCAAGGTAAAAAAAACATTGATAGTGCCAAGGCTTTCACCATTTTCGTTTATGTCTATCACAAGACTTTATCGATGATGAGATCATTTACAAAAAAAGAGGGACATAGTAAGGTCGAGAGTTACTAGATTTGCATAAGCTTTCTCAACTTTACAAAGTTTGATGGAAAAAAAAAAGAGGTTTGCAAAAAATGTTTGCTAGTATAGAATGGGATCATTGGGATGAGTGGAAATGGGTGAAGCAAGCTAAAGGGAAAGCGACCTTTGCTACGGTGATGAGTGTTTCTTTTTGGAATGACGTGACTCAATGTTTGAAGGTGTTTCAAATAGTTGATGGGAATAGAAAGACATTCATGGGCTTTCTATATGGAGAGCTAAAGAAGGTAAATGAAGAGATAAAGGAGGCATTAAAAAAATATTAAGAGTAATTATCGGCCAATCTTTGAGATTATTGATAATAATGTCTAAGGTAGATTTGATACTCCATTGCATGCGACGACTTATTTATTAATCCTTGCTACTACTATAAAGATATAAATATTGAATATGATGTGAATATAATGGATGAGGTATTCACAATCGTGGAGACTTTCTTTCCAAATGACATTAATTTGCAAAGTAAGGTCATAAATGAAGAGTTGACTTCATATAAGATAAAAGATGATGCTTTTGGTAAAATATTGATGGGAAAGCATGTGGGGTATTTACTCCTGTTTTTAATCCAGGTAAAAAAAAATATTCATTTTAGTTATTTAGTGTAATATATGACTTAATTGATTTCATTTTAATTATTTTATATTTATATTAATTTGTAGTTGTATGGTGGTGTGTGTATGGATATCATACACCCCACTTGCAAAAAATGGCAAAAAGAATTATTTCCTTAACTATTATTCATCCGGGTGTGAACGAAATTGGATCACTTTTGAGAGGGTAACTATCAGTTACTTATTTTTTTATTTTAATTATTAATATCAATTGATTAACTTAAATTTGATGTAGATTCATGCAAGGAAAAGGAAAAAGACTAAATGTGAATCAGTTAAACAATCAAGTCTTTGTTTCCTTTACTGCCAAATTGAAGAACAAACACGAGGATAAGGGATATGAAATTGGATGTATTACTAGCAAAATATGCTAGTAATGCATAAGGATGAATAGTTGAGGGTGGTGATGATGAATAAGTAGAGTTCGTTCAGGGCTTATTGGAATATGGACGGATGAAATGATGCAACCTCGGAGAAGTGATAGGAATGATGAATTGAGGAAACTTGATGGAGAAGATTCTGACTTGGATGATGAAATTAAGGAGAATGATATTGAGTTTGAGTCTGATGAAGAGCACGTGCTTGAAGGATATGGAGAAGAATTAGAAACTTAGGAGAAATAGAAGAATTAGTCACTTAAAATTTCTTTTAGAGTGTTTGGTTGGGGGGTTTTGGGGGGGGGAGGGGAGGGGAGGGGAGGGAAGGGATTATTTTAAATTATGTTTGTTTGGTTCAATTTTTTGGAGGGGAGTGGAGGGGAGGGGAGGGGAGCAAAATCCCTCCTAAGCCAATTTTAGCTCCCCTCCAAAAGTGGGGGGTTTTGGAGGGGAGAGAAAGTGAACAATTAAATTTTAAATACATTGACTAAATTATCCCTACTTATACATTAAAATCCAAAATTGTCTTAATTACAAATCTCTCTTATATTTGCTTCACCATTTAATTATTTTTATTCTCTTCTCTTATATTTGTTTTAATTTTATTTTTAATAACACGTATTATGTAAAGCTTTTAATTTTAATTTTATTATTTGTTTAATTCAAAGATAATATAAGCCTATATTGTTTTAATTTTATTTATAAAATGCTACAAGGATAAAATAGTAAATTAGTTTTAAAATCTCTCTCCTCAGTTCTTGAACCAAACATATATCTAATTAAAAAAGTTCTCCTCCCCCTCCCCTCCCCTCCTTTGAACCAAACATATATTTAATTAAAAATTTTCTCCTCCCCCTCCCCTCCCCTCCGTTGAACCAAACAGACCTTTTTGGATTTTGAGTATGGGTTTTAATTGTGGACTTAATTTTTTATTGTTAATTTTATATTTTATAACGTTTCAGTTCAATTCAAATAATTTGGATGATTTATGATGATAGAAAACATTAGGTTTTAATTATCTGCTGACTAATTTCCTAGGCCCCACCTAGGAGCCTGCTGCTAGCCTATTTTAGAACAATGAAAAAAACACATCATCAATCAAACTTAAAGAAGAAACACATATGCTAAGCAAACCTAAACAAAATTAATTCATTGCATTAGGCAAATATTTGAGAGACCATCAATCAATTATTACTCAAGTATCATAAGGAATAACAAGTGAAACTCGTTGCTTTATATTTCACAAAACACAAAAGCTGGAACTTATTAAAAAATACCACAACAACATCAAAGCCAAAAAAACGAAACCTTAGCAAGAATCAGAAGCTTAAATCGAAAAAGGAACAAACTTTACAAAACAAAACCATAAGAAAAAGTAATAAAAATTCCCAAAAAGAGGCAGCATACGCATTTGTAGGCGGAGATAGGAGCAGAGGCGACGTCACGGCGTCGTAATTGTCGAAGCAAAATGGCGGTGGCCATTGCTAAAGGTCGATCAATGGATTTGTTTAACGTGTACGCTGGGAGAGAGAGACTGAAATTAAAGAGGTTTTAAGGGTTTTATTAGGGTTTTTATTTTTATATGAGGCCGAAAATGGTTTAATTTTAACGAGCTGGAAGGTTCTAGGGTTACTTGCAGTTGCCAGGGAAGATTATAGGTAGATCCCTATTATTTAAAATAACTAAAATTAATGGACACACATATATGCAAATATGACGTATGAGTCCATCAGCCAAAAGGGTTGTCAAATGTCGTTTCGAACTAGAACTGCCCACCAGTCCGGTTCGATTCCGAACCGATTGATTCCCTGTTCCCTGTCGTTTTTTTTTTAATTTTAATAATGATTTTTAAAAAATAAAAATGAGATTAAAAAATTTATTTAAAATTATGAATTTCAATTTAGATTACATTAAATTAAAAATAAAATTAAAGAGCTTGAACTTAAATTTTTAAAAACTTAAGTTGCATACTTATCCTCCAAATGTGAGAGGAATCAAAGCTCACGTAGTTCCATTACATTTTTAAGATAGATCCCCATTATAATTTATAATTATTTACTGATCAATCATCATCATTATCAGTGTCTGTTAATCATTCAGCTCATGTTCTGCTTGCACTTGCAGATGCATTGTCGAACAACTCTTCAAAGTCATCAAGGGCATCTTCTTGTTGCCTCAGATCAGCTCGGGTGCAATCATCCACACATGTTGTTGCTTCAAAATTGCTTGGATGTAATGAAGACCGTCTCGCTTCCAAAATATTGTCTCATAAGCTGAAGGCTTGCTCAACCGCAACGGTGGAAACATGTGTTGCCAGCACCTCTTTAGCAATAATTGATAATATAGGAAATATATTTTTGATGTCGGTCTCACTAGTCAAGTACTTGAAAATTTTTACGCACCAAACTTTCAATAGGAAACTCGAAATTAGTAGATAAATAATTATCTAATTTCGGGTTGTTAGTCGTATTATCCCTATGTTTTTTATTTCGTTGTATTAACCAACGATCACCTACACTAAGTCTTGAATGTATTACAGGTTCACTACTACTAGATTGTCTTAGTGATTGCAAGTTATATATACTAATATAATCATTAAATAAAATTATTAAATCAATTTTTATTCTATCTATTATTCTTGTAATATTAATTTCATTAGCTATTTCTAAATATCCATAGTAAGATCGTAAGACACTATTCAAACCTTCTAATTTAAATTTAGGATAAAAAACCGTGGCAATAAGATAAAGTAAATTTAGCAAATTATTCTCTAATTTTAAATTTGTTTAAAATTAAATCTATTACAGGCAGCATGATTTAAAATATTTTGAACGTAATTAGTAAAAGTAAATTTTTCACCAAAACTTAAAGAAAGATGTGTCATACAAGTAAATTTAGCAAATTATTCTCTATTGTTAGCATCAGAATATTTAAATAAATCTAAAGAACTCGTACCTCTACTAGATGATGCGTACCTACCCATTTGAGTTTGCATTTTATCAAGTCCAATTTCAACGACATTATGTCTATCCAAGTGCTTGTTCATATTGCCTAACCGCCAATAAATTATAAGATAGTACACAATAATTGCGTATTACTCTTAAACCTTCATTTTCAATTTCGACTAAATAAAAATGAATTTTGAAAATATCGGAGGATCGAGCCTTAACTTCTCCTCTCCGTGTACCGATACTTTGACCACTCTCTTGAGTTGACACATTGGACATGGTGTTCTCAGATGAGCTTGCCATATTTTTATAAATATTGAATAATTAGAGAATTAATTAAGAATGAGAAACTAAAGATGAGAGAATTTAGAATGAGAGAATTGTAGAAATTGAGAAATGAGAGAATTAATGTGTTGAAAAAATGAAAATGACCCATATTTATACATTTTTGGATTATTTTTGTGATACCTAAAATACCCATAAAACTAGTCATTTTGTTAATGTTATTAAAGGTAATCTGGAACCCCAAAGGCTACTAGCTGTTGGAACCCTGGAACCGGTGAAACTGAACGGTTCCAACGGCTCTGGTTCGAATCGTTAGAACCGTCCGGTTCCGTTCGGTTCGGCTAGGAACCGAACAAATCCGGTTCTGGAACCGAAATCGATTGGAGCCGAAACCGTCTGGTTCCAACCAGTTCAGTTAGGATTCCGAACCGGAACCGTGACTGAGTCTATTTCTAACCCGAGCTGATCCGAATTTGGTTAGGTTTTCATTCGATGATTATATTTTATTGGAAAATTATTTATAAAAATATTTGAAAATTTTAAACAAAATTAATTTTACACTTAAAATTTTAGTCATAGTACTAATTTATATTATTCAAGTTTAGTTTTACACCCAAAATGTAATAATTTATATCTAAAAAATTTTAGTTAGTATTCTAATTACATCTAAAAATATAAATTAGTGCATCAAGTGAAACTTTTATTGTAAAATTTTATAATAATTTTCCTATTTTATATTCTTTTACCATTTAGTGTTGGAAAATAATATGATTTACTATTTTGAAGCATGATTTTTCGTGGGACCTATCGTAAGAGGTCGTGAGTGATTCAAAATCATATATTTATATGCTCAAAATGATATTCGGTGAATGAGAAATTGTCTCTCAAAGGACACCAATTGAGATAGAAAATAAGAGGAAATTGGGCAATCACACATCAGAAATTAAAAAAAAGGGCTAAATGAGTTTATATATGATCATTCAAGTGTAGTTGGGTTAGAAAAGTTAGGATAAGGCTTTCTCTATGTACGCCAACACTGGGGTGCAAATCTCAGCCCGAATAGGTTCAATACGTGTGTATCCGCATGTCATGCCTACATGAATGGTGTCTCAATTCGAAAAGGCCCGTTTTAGCCACGATTTTTTGCTAATTTCCATCTTAATTTTTATAGCTGAATAGTTTTCAGAATTCAAAGAATTACAGTTGGATTTGAGCTGTTAACAGTTTCATTATACAAAGAGATAAAAGTACTGCTAAGGTTTAATTATTCAATTTAATTAAATTGATTTCAATTAAACCATGGTAACGCCATTTGATGAAATTTGGAAAGTCACATTTTTAATGTAATAAAAGAACATCACTGCCTTATGTGTCTAAAAAGAGAAAAGTTTTCCTAAGATATAATTTTCACACACATAAAGAACAAAACAATTTTTCCTATCGTCCTCTTATTTTGCAATCAAGTTCATTCCAACCTAAGTTTGCTTGAATAATTCAAGTGTCCTCCGATATTATTCATACACGCTGTATCCTGGAAGACTATGATATCCCGAATTTTCAGAATAGTTTTAGAAGGTACTCGAATCGTTGTTTAGGTCTCGGTATGGAATGATATTGGAGAATAATAATTTAAGTGTTGAAAAATATGTTGGAATGAATTGACTTGGTGTTTCGAAGCTTTGGAATTCGTGTAATTCGAAAGAATCGGTTACGCGTATTTTTGGATATTTTTATATGATGGATTTTTGTTCTTTCTACTATAGGAATAGCAAATGAACTCCGATTGAGCTGCTTTTTAAATTGTTGGACTCATTTTTCCGAAACGAACAACTTTCGTGTTGGATACTTTTAGATATTTATACCAGAAGGGCATCAAAATATAAATTTCCGAAAGAGTACATTATTAAACACCTAGATGTAATTTCACGAGGACCTGTAATTTTAAGAAAAATTTCTATAAATACTCGAAGATTTCAGAAATTATGAAATGGATAAAGTTACAAAAACCCACCACCCGACCTCTTCACATGGCGCGAGAGAAGAAAGGCTCATCAGCTGGTCAGCAGACCACCGCCGACTTGCACGATGGCCCCAGCAAGACCGTCCGGCCACCGTGCATCTATTGGTGGCTGTAGTGGCCAGAAACGTAGGATGAAGAGGGAGGAAACTCGCGGCTATAACCCATTTTAGTTTCGGCTCGTCATTTTGAGTGCAATCCACTAACCAAATTGAAGCTCATGGAACGTACTACGAGTCTGCGGTGGCAGTTTTCTAGATCAGCGCTCGGTTTCGCGCAAAATAAGAGAAAAATGTACGATGAACTGTGATATCCATTCGCCCGGTCGCTCTGATTCGAATTCCATCGATTCCTACACGTTTGCGAGAGCGTTAGGAGTCTGTTGGTGCCCTCCAAATTTTGGTAAGACCTTCCAGTAAAATTCCGTTAATTTCAAGTAAAGTATAATATGCTTGGATGCTTCCAATAGAATCGTAGAATTATGTATTGATATGTATTGAGTTAATTGAGCTAGAATGCATTGAATTTGTATAGTTGGTAGAATTTGAGTGAAATCAAAACGAATTAGATCGATCTGGTAGGTTATGTGAGTTTTCGGTAAAACTCGGTTTCACGCACGTGGATGTTATGATGAACGTAATGATAGATATGAGTTATTTATGATGATATTATGATGTTTAGATGGTCCCGAAAATAGCCCCGATCGTGACAAAATCAAAGGTTCCAATTTCTGTTGAAGGAGAAACTGGAACCGAACCATGCAGTGTACGGTTCCGTTCGATTCCGGTTCCCATTCAATTCTGATTCGGTTCGGTTCTAATAACCGGAACCAAAATGGGTTCAAGAATCGATTCCTAGAACCGGTTCAGGAATTGGTTCCTAGAATCGATTCCTCCACTTGACTTTTTTTATAACAAAGAAATTTATAATTGAATAAATATTTGAAGTTGAAATTGAGAATTAGTTGTAGGAGAATATGGAAAGATGAAATTGAATTAAATTTTGGAAATATTGTAACATCCGGTGATCTCGACGACTATTATGTTATGAAAGGTATGATACATGGTATAAACCATGTTCAAGCATGTACGTGCTCATGAAATTACTTTTCGGGTATTCGATAATTTTCTCACAGTTCTGATACAAAAATTAGCTTAAGATGTAACCCAGACAACCCTTAGTATTTTGGGCATAACTTTTTCATACGATCTCCGATTTTTATGAATTTTATACCATTGAAAGGATAAGACGAACATCTATAACTTTATTGTTAAACATGTTCCCAAATGTGGAGAAGAACTGGGTCGAATTTGATCATTTCTCCAAGTCATTTGCATTTTGGCGTGAATAAGGAGTAAAACGAGAATTGCCATTTGATTCATAAGCCCATAATCCTTCTCACTTGGGTCCAAAAATTACCAATGACCTAATAACCCTAAAATATCTCTCAGGCCCCCTAAAATCCTCTAGAAAATACCAAACAAGTCAAGAAAGTGAATAAAAACCATTGGCCCATAGTATAAATAAGGGCTACTATTCATTCATCCAAAGAAAGAAAGAAAATGGGAAGAAACGTGAGGGAGAGAAGAGGGAAGGAAAGAAGAAGGAAAAAATGAGAAAATGAGAAAATTGTAATCTTACAAGAAGCTTGGAAGAAGAATGGATGGATTCCAACGCAAACTCAAGTTTAAAAAGAAGAAAGGGAGACTTATGGACTTCGAAGAAGAAGAAAGAACATGATTCATGGTGAGTAAGGCTTGACCTAAATCTTTATATATTGAGTTTTGAGGATTTGATGATTGTTTTATGATATTAGTTTGAAGTTGATGTCATTTGGGTGGTTTTTGTATTAAGAAGTTGATGTTGTAAGAAATCCTAAATATGGAACTAAATCGAAGATTCTACCGACATAGAATAGACCTGTTAGTGTTCCTAGAACATGCCAAGGATCTCTAAGAGTGATACGTGTATGAATTTTAACAAAGGAAGTTGCGGAATGCTTACGTTGGTTTGGATGAATTTGAAAATTTTTCTTTGAAGATGGAAGCTCCAAGCCTTCTATTAGTGTTCCAACACTTGGGTGAGTCTCCCTATCACCTTCCTTTGACTCCTTAATGTGCTAACATGCTTGATTTTTGCAACAAAAATCCATAGGAGAAGGAGAGAAGCTCGGCATTTTGAGGGAGAAGAGAGAGCTTAGTTGCTGTGAATAGTAACTTCATACCAATTTCCAAAATTGACTTAGTTTAAATACTTGAGTTGAGTGTTGGAATTGGTTTGTGTAAATGACAAGTAAACCAAGTCTTTTACTTAACCTTTAACTTGCCAAACTCAACTTCATCATTAGTCCAACAATGATGAGGTCAAGTGGGTCCCACCACTTATTAAATTCCAAATTTAAGTCAGCTAATCCAACACGCAACTTCGCTCGGGCCCGGGTTCATTTAATTCCAAACTAAACGAATTTTCCGTCGCAACGTAATTAAATCTAATTTAATTAAATAATAATGCCTAGCAAAATTATTATGAAAGTTGCTTACGATTTAATTCTAAATTAATTCGTTTGCCTGAATTAAAATATAATTTTAATTCCACTTTGAAATCTAATTTCAATTAATATATCTAATATATTATTTAATCGATTAATTCCAAATTAATCGTTCTCTCTCTTCTATCCGAATTTTATCCTAGATAAATTCTTGCCGCAATTAATCATAGATTAATTTTCTCTATCTCATAATTAATCCCAGATTAATTATGTTCGAGTCAAATGGCATCGGTGAATCTTTGGGAGGCGACCCAAGAGATCCATGGATATGTTGGCAGTAAATGCGGTCATCGGACTATCCGAACACGTGCATACCCGGTACCACGTTCTTACCAATTTACAAGACATGATTGGCTTCTAGCAAAACACCGTGCCTACCCAATTCTCCAGAAATATTCTTTTAAGGAATACAAGATCTTTGACAGGCGTAGTATACATAGTATTGCTTATTACGATCCAGAATCGGATGTCACATGCTAGGTCTAGGGCTGGAGTTGTGTCTGCCCCGTACGAAGCATATATCGGATCCCTAGCAACTAGTCTCTTTATGATCGGAAAGTCATGACCTAGTCATACTTTCCTGATGGCTATAGCATTATAGAGTACTAGTTCTGTATCCCTGCATGATCATCATCTCCATATGACTGCAGTGATACTTCCATTTTGACATCACACCCAATACACTACGATTCTCAGTAAACCCCGAAGAGGCGTACACATAACCTGTTAAAGCTCCGGACGACCAAAACTAAAGCGTACGGATTGTCGCAAGTATTAGCGATGCAAGTCTCAGGTTAAGACCAAATACACCTACCCTGATTCAGATTCCCATAGACACATAGTCATACTACCAATGAGATTCCAAGGGGTCTATCCAGAGCGAAGCTGTTCCCGTACCATCGGCAAACAGAACCTCTTATCACACTTGCATGGGTATCCAATACCCAAATATATGAGAACTATGTCATTAAGCTTCCATAACGCGCACAAGTGTAATACTAGCCTATTCCGCATTATCGATGTCCAGTCTCGATAATACTACGACTAGGGATATTTAATGATTAAACCTTACGTGGATTAATATTGTCTCATATCTTATTAATCCAGAACTAATCATATGGACTTTTATTATTTATATATCCAAGTAATCCAATTACAAATGATAAAAGAGCAATTTTCTTTGTCACATAGTTAATTTGTACAAAGAACACCATATCTTTTACAAATGGTGATGCTATGGGTTATAATTGTTCAACAATCTCCCACTTGGCCTATAGCCAATCACTCAAGTGTCTAACACCTGAACTATGTACGGGTCACTCAAACTTCTGCTGGAAAGTAGCTTTCGTCAGCGGATTTACAAGGTTATCATCTGATGCGATTTATTCGATCATCACATCGCCACGATGTATGATCTCACGAATCAGATGAATTAGTCGACTACATACTTGGATCGTTGATGAGACCGTGGTTCTTTAGCATATGTTGTAGCTTTGCTCATCTGCTAACAGAACTACTCCTAATCCAATCAGGAATTTATAGATCCAAAATGCTTCTTTTGCTGCCTCAGCTGCAGTAATATTCCTCTTTTATTGTTTAATCGGCAACAATATCTTGCTTGGAAGATTTCCAGCTCACTGTTATGTTATTCAAACTTAATATGTACCCTTATTGCGACTTACAGTCGTCTTTATCGGTTTGGAAACTTGCAGCGGTGAACCCAGTCACCTCAAGTTCTCATTTCCCCATATTTTCAGAAAGTATCCTTAGTTCGTCCAAGATACTCAAGGATGTTCTTAGCTTCAATCCAGTGACCATCAGCTGGATTGGCCTGATTACGTCTATATATGCTCAAAGCATATGAGACATCAGGTCGTGTACATTTTCATAATGTACGAGCTCTGGGAGAGTGTCAACAGCTTTCTAGATCTATCCCAGTAGATCTTTATTCCTAGAATAAAGCCTGCTTCTCCCAGGTTTTTCATGGAGAATTTTATGAAATCCAAACTTTCACCGATTATAGTATGGGAATGTTATTGCCGAGAAGCAATACATCATCAATATTTAAGACAATGATTGTCAGTGCGCTCCCACTAACCCTCTTATATACATAAAAATCATCTTCGTTTTGAATTAAATCATATACCATTATGATTACATCAAAACGCTGGTTCCAAGAATTCAATGCTTGCTTCAATCCATAAATGGATTGGTTTAACTTGCAAGCCTTGTTTGCATGTTTTGGCACGATAAAACCGTCATGATGTTGCATACAAACATCATCCAAAGGTTTCCGTTAAGGAAAGCAGTTTTGGAGTCCAGCTGTCATATTTCATAAACGAAATATGCAGCAATAGCAAGCATTATCCAAATGGATTTAATCATGGCAACATGTGAAAAAGTTTCATCGTAATCGACACTATGTCGTTGACGATACCCTTCCTGTAAAAGCCTAGTTGCGTATATTTTTATGTTGCCATCCTTGTCTGTCTTCCTTGAAGACCATTTGCAACCAATAGGTTTAACACATTCTGGTGCATCAACCAGTATCCAAACATGGTTCGTATATATGGAATCCATTTCGGACTTCATAGAACTTTGCCATAAAAGGAGTCGATACCTTGTATCACTTCCTCATACGTAGTCAATTCATCTTCCTCAATAAGATTAATATTTAAATGAGGTGAGAGCAGAAACCCATACCTCCCAGGTTGTTTTTTGACTCTCTCTGACATACGCGGTTCTTGTGTATTCGAAGATTGTAATACAGTTTCATCCCGGATGAACTGTTCATGTTCCGTAAGGGATCGGTGCCTGAAATAGTATCACTTCGATTTTCATCGAGTTTTACTTTCCTCCCACTTACCACTGCATATATGAATTCCTTTTCGAGGAAAACCGCATGGAGAGCAACAAATACATTGTTCTCTTGTGAGTTGTATAAGTACTATACTTTGGTTTCCCTAGGATAACCTACAAATAGACACTTATCCGATTTGGGTTCTAGTTTGGTATCATCCATATGTTTAGAGTATGCCCAACATTCCCAAATTTTCAGGAATGAGAAACACGATTTCTTTCTTGTTCATATCTAATATGAAGTCTGTCTAACAGATTTTCATGGAACCTTATTCAAAATAAGTATTGCACTGTTTAATGCGTATCCTCAGAAGGAAATTGGTAGCTCAGAGCGACTCATCATTAACTTTACCATGTCCAACTAAGTTCGGTTTCTTCGTTTGGTCACACCGTCAAATTGAGGTATTCCGGGAGGAGTCCACTGTGAAAGAATACCATACTCTTTCAAGTAATCTTGAAACTCATATGTTTAAGTATTATCCACCATGGTCCAACCGTAATGTTTTAATACTTTTACCGGTCTGTTTTTCTACTTCGTGTCGAAACTCTTTCAATTTCTCAAAAGTTTCCGACTTGTGTTTCATAAGATACACATAACCATAACGCGATGCCACATCCGTAAAGGTTAAGAAGTATTCTTATTCACTTCTAGCCTAGCTAGATATGGGCCCACTTACGTCACTATGAACGAGGGCTAACATATCAGTGGCTCATGCACCTTTACCAAGTAAAAGGTGTTTTAGGCACTTTGCCTAATAAATAAGATTCGTAGAAATCATTTGAATTAGGATCAAATCCGTCCTAGTATCCACTCTTCGAAAGTGTGGATATACGAGTCTTGTTAATGTGTCCCAGACCACAATGCCATAAATAAGTCTCATCTGATTTACTCAGTTTGAACCTTTTGTTTGTCATGTTATATGTTCGAGATTCATTTATATACAAAATATAAAGACGGTTATTCACATCTAATGTGTATATCTCAATATCATCTTTATAAACAAAACACCTGGTGTTTCGGAACATAAAGGTATACCCCAACGGGTTAAACTAGATAGAGAGATAATGTTCTTAGTCAAACTAGGTACATTATAACAGTCTCTTAATTTAAGTACATGTCCCAAGGGCAGTGTTGGACAATTATGACCCATACCGTCATTATTTGTACAGATCATGGTGTTGTTGTACAAATTAACTATGTGACAAAGGAGATTGCACTCTTATCATTTGTGATTAGATCACCTAGATGTATAAATGATAGGAGGTCCTTATGATTTGTTCCTGGATTGAGAATGATATGAGACAGTATCAATCCACGAAGGATAAATCATTAAATGTCCCTAGTCAGAGTATTATCGAGATTGGACATCGATAAATGCGTAAAAGACTAGTATTACACTTGTGCGCGTTGTGAGGGCATAACGACATAGTTCTCATATATTTGGGTATATGATACTCATGCAAGTGTAATAGGAGGTTGTGTTTTACCGATGGTATGGGAAACAGCTTCGCTCTAGATAGACCCTCTAGGAATTCCATTGGTAGTATGACTATGTGTCTATGGAAGTCTGAAATCAGGGTAGGTGTATTTGGTCTTAACCTGAGACTTACACCGCTAATACTTGCGACAATCAATATGCTTTGGTTTTGGTCGTCCAGGGCTTTAACAGGTTCTATGTACGCCTCTGCTGGGTATATTGAGAATCGTAGTGTGTTGGGTGTGATGTCAAGACGAAATTATCACTTCAGTCATAGTGGAGATGATGGTCACGTAGGATACGAAACTTATTCTCTTATATGCTGCAGCTATCGGGATATTATGACAAGGTCATGTATATCCGATTATAGAGACTAGTTACCAGACATCCGACATGTGCTTCATATGGGGCAGACATAATTCCAGCCCCAGGCCTAGCACGTGACATCCAATACTGGATCGACATACACAATACTACGTCTACTACGCCTGATATAGATCCTTATATTCCTGTAAGGATATTTATGGAGAATTGGGTAGGCATGGCGCTTTGCTAAAAGCCAATCTTGTCTTGTAAATCGGTATAAACATAGTACTAGGTACTTACGTGTTCGGATAGTTCGACGACCGAATTTACTGCCAATATATCCGGGGATCTCATGGGTCGCTTCCCGAAGATTCACCGATGACGTATGACTCGCACTTTATTAATCTGGGATTAATTAATGATGAGAGAGAAAATTAATCTGGGATTAATTGCGGAGATATTTTATCTGGGATAAAATATCAATTTAAAGTGAGATAACGATTAATTTGGAATTAATCGATAAAATAATATATTTGATATATTATACGAAATTGGATTTCGACGCAGAATTAAAATTAGATTTTAATTCGGGCGAACGAATTAATTTAGAATTAATTCGTTAGCGACGTGAATAGTGATTTCGCTAGGCATAATCATTTAATTACGTCGCAACGGAAAATTCGTTAATTTGGAATTAACGAACCCGAGCCCGGGATTGTTTACAAGCGCATTTGCATTTCGAATTCGAGTACGGCACGCAAGTCACATCTAGCGTCAAATCGTTAGTCGCATCTAGTGTCACGTCATCCGTCAATCAAGTGATAGATGTCTTTCACTTTGAGTGATTGACGCCAGTCACTATTCATTGATTGATGGAGTTGATGTGAGTGGTTGAAACCTTAAAGGCTTGACTTTTTGAAAGCCAAATTCATTGTAGATGAATTTGAAATTCACATTTGTGTATAAGATACACAAATTAGAAACCAACCACACAACTCTCCTCTCTTTCCTCTCTCTCTCTCTTTCACGCCCAAATGGGCATTTCTTCACTGTTTTTGCTGGGCAAAACCCGTGAGCAAGGGAAGCAAAGTGTGGGAAATTTGTGGCAAATTTCTTGAGAGCTAGCACTTCGAGAGACATGCGAAGGTGATAGGGAAGTCCACCCATGAGCTTGGAATCATTTGACGAAGAAAGGAGCTTGTTCAAGGAGCATCGAAGCCACATCTTGGAGGAAGAACATCAGCTCACTGCCGAGCATGACAGTGAGCAGAAAATAATTTTTGTTCATTGCCGCGTCGCTCAACCGATCGATGTAAGTATTCCGCAACTTCATCGTATGTATTCGAATGTGTTTTCTTGCTTTGTATTCGATCTTCGGGACCGTAGAACTCCAACAGGCAGTTCCAAAACTTAGGTTCTCACAGCCAAAACAACGACTCTCGTCCCGTTTCTGACTTGTAGGTCGATCTCATATGAAGCCAGTCTCCAGCTAATCAGCAGATCATGCACATCAGTACATATATTTATGTACCACATTCAGTATCTAAAATCGAATTTTAAAACCAGCAGTGGAATTGTTTATAACAAACATACCTGAAGCAGGAGTCTTCCCTGTCTTCACTTCCTTTATGTCTGCCTTGTCCATACGGCAATCACGCTTCCAGTGTCTCTGTTTGCCACAGTTTAGGAAGACATCTTGGGATATGTCATTCGTCTTCCAAGAATACTATGACAGTTTAGCCTTGCTTTTTCTTCACACCCCCAGAAGCCTTCGGCCAAGCCTTGGCCTTTTGGGATGTCGAAGTAAAATGCGCCTTGCGCTTCTTGCCCTTTTAGAAGCTCTGGCTCTGCCTCCTTGAGCATAGCTATTAAATCTCCAAGAGTTTTCTCTTGGTTCATCATGTTAAAGTTCATTACGAACCCGCCCCAGTATTCGGGCAGAGACTGTAAGATCAAATCTATGGAAGTCTCGGCCTCGTAGGTAATGCCCAGCTTACCTAACTGTTCGATGTCAGCAATCATCTGCGACACCTAGTGCTCGACAGACGTACCCTCCGACATACGCGAGCGAAAAAGCTTATTTTGCAATTCGTACTTCTAAGATCTAAAAATAGATCTATGAAGATCCTTTAATTTCAACATCATGGTATAAAGATCTAACCCTTAGTTCTGACGATGAAATTAATGAGTCATCGTAGCTAGCATAACAGATTGAGCACTAAAGTTATGAGTCTTCCAAAGCTCATGCTCCACTATTTGCTCAACTCCGGGCTCAGGCTCGAGAGGTTTCTCTATCAAATAGAGTAACTTCTCAGCTCCCAGGATTATCCTGAGATTCTTTTCCCAATCTGGAAAATTAAAGCCGTTAAAGACATTTTCACCTAGGATTATGTCATTTGACGCTTATCTTTCAGGTCATCTTGATTGCTATAGTCCAACTATCCAATCAATGATTTCGGGTACAATCTAATGTAATGATTACTATAGTCTAACTATATAATTAACTATAATTTGATTGGTTACTTTCAAATGTATTGATTACTATAGTCCAACTACATAACCAACTACAAATGAGGTAGTCTGAATACAGTGCAACTGTTTAATTAAAACAACAATTGAATATTAGTCCAACTAATATATGTATAATTAATGACGAAAAATAAAATGAGCGCGTATTGGCAAATATTAAACGAATATTGCAAATTTAATACTAACCTCCCACTATTTTTCGACGAGCCTCTAACCCTATGTGGAGTACTCGGGAAACCTAGTTTCCTAGTGGGCTAGGATCCCGTTAAATAACACACAACCTTGAATTTGGCCAACAAGCTGTATGAAACTTAACTAGGTAGATCTCTAAGATCAATTGGATCTTATCCATTTCCTAGATCCAGTAGGTGGACCTCCAAGTCAGAAACATATATCCAATATATTTCCTAACATGTTTCCTCTGAATCAACTAAGCCTTGTCTTTGGCTCAACAAACTTAATGATTCCTGTTAAGCGTGACCCATTGACAGTGGGAAAGCTTCGTAATCGAAATCGATGAACCAGAAGTGACATTGACTTTGGCCAACAAGTCACAACCGCCCAAGACATACGATATGGAACAAAGCTTACGCGGTTTAAACACATCCGCGATGGACAAAGGTCTTGACTTTGGCCAACAAACCAATGCCAATCTTGGATCTTGAGAGAGAACCACTCAATGGAAGGAAAAACGCTTAATATTATTTGAGGGTTTTCGCGTAAATAGGCAACCAATTTATTATCTTTGATTAGGTCTCATCATACACCCTTAAGCATGCATTTTAAAAGCATAATAAGGCGCGAAATAAATAATAATGATATGCCGATGGTTATATAAAAAATTGTTCCTAGAACAAATCTCTCATTTTCCTCTCTCCCGCTAGCACTATTCTTACTTCTACCCAATTACATAACACTTAAAGAAACCTCATTTACATTGAGGGGAATTGGTGAGAAGAGAAATACAAAAAGAATAGAGATAATAGGCTGGACACACATGTCCAATTTAATAAATAAGTATCATACTTACAATAATTTCCAAAATTGCCCTCACCCTTCTAATATCCATCTGATATACATTATTTGTACAATACATCCAAGTATTCACCCAAAGCATGTTATCTATCAATCTAATCCAATTAATTAATTTTTGATTAATGACCATCCAATGTTCAAACAACGATTTGATTTGCGCGAGTCAAACTCGTTTAAGAATAAATACTCAAAGTACGTATTCTTGAATTATATCGAACTACAATTTTAAATCCAATTTAAATTGTATCCAACACTAATTCATATTTAATTCCAAATTAAATAATTACACTTTTAATGGTGCTTTTTAGACTTGGATTCCAAATCCAATCCAATTGGGTCTCAAAGGCGCAATTAACATCCAATACTATTCAATTAAAGTCCAATGGGCTTTCAATTGATTTTTTTAGGCATGTGCTTTGACCATTATGGATCAAACCCAAAATGCCAAGGCCCAAGTTAGGAATCACTCTATGCCATAAAATCAATTTAAGCCCATTAGGCCCAATTAAATTGTTAAAGGCCCAAATATTATATTTGGACTTTATGGAATGGTTTTAAGCCCAATTTGGATCCAATACAATTGTCATAAACCAAGCTTGGCCCAACCAAGCCCATTTAAACCCAAATACAACAATATTAGCCCAATCCAATTTAAAGACTAATTTTATTATTAACATAATATTCTAAATATCACATTAATTTAATTAAAGTGTAATTTTGATAATTAATTAGTTAAACTAATTTTTTCAAAATATCAATTAAACTAATTAATCATGCTTTAATTATCCAATTTATGTGCAACACAAATTGAAGCAAAACAACTCATTCCATGCTTATAGTTCACGACATTTGGGCATAATAACAATCAATTTTTGATTTCAATCCAATTAAACCAATCAATTAATATACATATCATGCCATAAACTCATCCAATAGTCTAATTAACAAACAAATCACCATGAACTCTCCTAGTGTAGAATTCAGCCATGTAAGGATTTTTGGGGATTTTTGATCCAATCAATATTTCAAAAATCCAATAATGTACAAATCCAATTCAACATTATATAAACATAACCCAACCATCAATTTAGGCAAATCAAGCTCCAAGCCAAAAAATCCCAAATTAAAGTATATAAACCCTAGGTTCAAATCAAGCTTAGATCTCGCTCCGATACCGTTGTTAGTGTTCCTAGAATATGCCAAAGATCTCTAAGAGTGATATGTGTGTGAATTTTACCAAAGGAAGTTGCAGAATGCTTACATTGGTTTGGATGAATTTGAAAACTTTTCTTTGAAGATGGAAGCTCCAAGCCTTCTATTAGTGTTCCAACACTTGGGTGAGTCTCCCTATCACCTTCATTTGACTCCTTAATGTGCTAGCATGCTTGATTTTTGCAACAAAAATCCATGGGAGAAGGAGAGAAGCTCGACATTTTGAGGGAGAAGAGAGAGCTTAGTTTCTGTGAATGGTAACTTCATACCAATTTCCAAAATTGACTTAGTTTAAATACTTGAGTTGAGTTTTGGAATTGGTTTGTGTAAATGACAAGTAAACCAAGTCTTTTACTCAACCTTTAATTTTCCAAACTCAACTTCATCATTAGTCCAACAATGATGAGGTCAAGTGAGTCCCACCACTTATTAAATTCCAAATTTAAGTCGGCTAATTCAACACGCAACTTCGCTCGGGCTCGAGTTTGTTTAATTCCAAACTAAACGAATTTTCTGTCGCAACGTAATTAAATCTAATTTAATTAAATAATCATGCCTAGCAAAATTATTACGAAAGTTGCTTACGAATTAATTCTAAATTAATTCGTTTGCCCAAATTAAAATCCAATTTTAATTCTACTTTGAAATCTAATTTCAATTAATATATCTAATATATTATTTAATCGATTAATTCCAAATTAATCGTTCTCTCTCTTCTATCCGAATTTTATCCTAGATAAATTCTTACCGCAATTAATCATAGATTAATATTCTCTCTCTCATAATTAATCCCAGATTAATTCTGTTCGATTCAAATGTCATCGGTGAATCTTTGGGAGGCGACCCAAGAGATCCCTGGATATGTTGGCAGTAAATGCGGTCATCTGACTATCCGAACATGTGCGTACCCGGTACCACGTTCTTACCAATTTACAAGACATGGTTGGCTTCTAGCAAAGCACCGTGCCTACCCAATTCTCCAGAAATATTCTTTTAAGGAATACAAGATCTTTGACAGGCGTAGTATACATAGTATTGCGTATTACGATCCAGTATCAGATGTCACATACTAGGCCTAGGGCTAGAGTTATGTCTGCCACATACGAAACATATATCGGATCATTAGCAACTAGTCTCTTTATGATCGGGAAGTCATGACCTAGTCATACTTTCCCGATGGCTATAGCACTATAGAGTACTAGTTATGTATCCCTGCGTGATCATCATCTCCATATGACTGAAGTGATACTTCCATCTTGACATCACACCCAATATACTACGATTCTCAGTAAACTCAGAAGAGGCGCTTGTCACAAGTATTAGCGATGCAAGTCTCAGGTTAAGACCAAATACACCCACCCTGATTCGGATTCCCATAGACACATAGTCATACTACCAATGGGATTCCGATGGGTCTATCTAGAGCGAAGCTGTTCCCGTACCATCGGCAAACAGAACCTCCTATCACACTTGCATGAGTATCCAATACCCAAATATATGAGAACTATGTCGTTAAGCTTCCATAACCCGCACAAGTGTAATACTAGCCTATTCCGCATTATCGATGTCCAGTCTCGATAATACTACGACTAGAGATATTTAATGATTAAACCTTACGTGGATTAATACTGTCTCATATCTTATTAATCCGGTACTAATCATATGGACTTTTATCATTTATATATCCAAGTAATCCAATTACAAATGATAAAAGAGGAATTTTATTTGTCATATAGTTAATTTGTACAAAGAACACCATGTCTTTTACAAATAGTGATGCTGTGGGTCATAATTGTCCAACAAGACCACCATATCCCCTTGAGCCTATGACCTTCTGACTCTGATCAACACTACTAATCTCATCTCATACATAAACTCATGTATGAGGACCATTGCCCAACTCCATAACATGGAATGCATCTCAAATACTCATACTATGTACTCAACAATACTTTATATTACAATTATGATAACGATCACTTTTAACACATAACATACACAATCTCTACTATACAACATCTATGATGCATGGCTTTACTTAGACTCTAACTGTAATGCAGCTCTAACTCGACCCGATGGACTCAAACTCTCTTGTGACTGCCATCAGTATCTGTCCTCTTGAGCTCGTTCTTCGGGTAAACTTGCAAAATAAAGAAACTAGGAGTGAGGGGTTAGATCGTTTGAACGATCTAGTGAGTGGATATTTCAAACATGAATTGAAATGCTTTTTGAAAATCTAGTGTTCTAAACCAAAGTCATTTCAAGGAATTCGTCCTTTCTTGAAATCTCTTTACTTATCTGAAAATAATTATCTTTCTGGAAAAATTTTGGAAAATTACTTTCGGTCTGTAAATCTCTGAAATTCTCATAAAATATGTTCTTCTGAAAACTCTTTCTTAAAACCATATTTTCTGAAAAATCCCTCTCTGAAATATCCGTATCTGTAAATCTAGACGTATGAGGACGTTACGTCTCACCGTCCCTCCATACGTCTAATCTGGTGGTCTTAGGGCGTTACGTCTCTCCGTCCCTCAAGCAACTAAACTGGAGTTGGAGGTGCAGATCTATGCTACCCTCCTGACTCTGAATCTGGGGTCTAGGGGCGTTACGTATCGCCGTACCCCTAGCCCGAAAATCTGGGATCTAGGGGAATTTGTTATCCCTATTCCTGAACTACATGTGCACGCGTTCTATGAGTCCGTTAATTCCATATCCGTCAATTCCATATCTGAGTCATGTTACAACTGAGGTGAGTTTTTCCCTCATGCCTCAAAAAATACAAAATCATGCTTTATAAAACATTACTTTCTAAAACATTGCTCAAAATATTTTATTCATAAAACATCTGAGATAAACTTGGCTAAAGCCCTAAATATAGAAAAAGTAAGTTTCATCTCAAAAACATATAAGTAAACACAAGTTTTAGAAAAGAGTTCACTCACAGATTATAGGATCTGGCTGATAGTACTTCGTTTCATCGAAGAATATTGTGGTTCCTGCAATGATCTATAATTGAGAAACTTGATTAGAATATAAGGTGTGAAGCATGCTTCGAAATTAGACTAACCTTCTTAATTCCACTAATCCATCAACACCATATGGTGTATTATGCCCGCGACATGTCATAATGTGTATATATGAGATGATACTGAATCATTAGGGTGGTCTCTAACATCCTAAGTTGAAACTGAAATGATATGAAGCTGTTTCCGTCTCGCATCGTGACACCAGGTCTGGTGCGTCGTGACGCTCAAACAAGCTGGCTGAGGCAGAGAGCAACTCCCTATTATGCGTCGCGACTCTAGAGGGAGCGCGTCGCGACGCTCTCATGATCAGACCCGAGGCAGAAGGCCTCTGCTTGTTACGCATCACGATGCTAGCTTGATTTCAGGGCCTAGCTCCAACTCTTCAATGACATACTCAAGAAATCCTCACACCATTATACTTTACACCTTCACATAGACACTTCTAAAACCTCTACATTGATCCAACTCATCTCATATCACCACCCAAATATAACCCTTTATGTAGTATCATTAAATCATAAAGTAATAATCCCCTAACACATTCATACACATATAGGCTTCATTCTATACCAAAACTATCATGACATTTCTAAAAATACATGCTAATTACTGATGAGCGGAAAATATATCAATATTTCCCGCCCCTTTAAATTAATATTTTGTTTAGTTTCTCGGGTTTGATGAGCGTTTTGATGTGTTTTAGTTTATTTTGCAGATAAAATAATATCGGGTCTCAATGAAATCATTTAGGACGAAATATGGGTCAAATAAGGGCAATTCTTGGACTTGATATTTTAAGTTCGGAGATTGGAAACTTGAAAGGGCGTTTTTGACAAAGTGCAGTTTTGGAAATTCCAGTTTTGCACATCTGTCGTATTTTGGGCATAACTTTTTATTCCGATATCGGATTGAGCTGATTCAAGTGCGAGATTAAAGAAGACGCATAGATCTACAACTTTGAAAGACAAAATATTTTCTAATTCTGAATATTTCATGACCGAAATGGATGAACCATCCAGAAGTGTGTTGTGTGTAATTATTAAAGTCATTTTCAAAGCAAAAAAAAAAAAAAAATAAATAATAAAATTATCAAATCATCACCAAACATGATAAGCAATTAGTGGAGCAATTAATAATGGATTTGGTGGAGTAATTAGTGGAGAAATTAATAATGGATTTGGTGGAGAATTTGATGGATGATTTGATGGAGGCAAAATTTTGCCTACAAATACCAAGCCATTTCATTTGTAAAATTCATACTTTCTTCTTTGAAATTCCTAAAGAATAAATAAGAAGATTGTATCTTGTTTATTTATTTACAGCTTTTAGTAATTAATTTCCGCTTTCGCACTTTCTTTTATTTATTTTTCAGTTTTTACTTTCCGCAATTTACTTTTACGCACAATCCTTTCCTTTCTTTACTTTTGCAGTTTTTATTTTTCAAGCAATGAGGAGGTAATTCCCCTTTGCTGGGGTGAAAGGTAAAGCTTTTATTATTTCTATTTATATTAATCTCCCTTAATTATAATATATAAACTATTCAAAACTTGACTTAATGAGAATACCGCTATATTGGCCGGTTGGTAATTAATTATAAATTCGTTTTAACCTGACTAAGTATGGATACCGCCTGGTTGGTCGGTTGGTAATTAATTATTAATTTGACTTAATCAGGATACCGCCTTTATGGCTGGTTGGTAATTATCACGTAAAGTTAATATATTATATTAAGGGAGATATCTAAAATAGTAGTAATAAAAGTTGATCCTCTAACCCCAACATTTTCTTTTATTGTACTTTTACTTTATTTAATTTCAGTATTTACTTTTCAGCAATTTACTCTTTACAATTACTTTTATTTTTTTTACTTTTTACTTTTTACTTTTTACTTTTTTTACTTTTCAGTAATTTACTTTTCAGTATTTAATTTTCTGTATTTTACTTTATGTCTTTTATTTTATTTAAATTTTTATTACCCGTAAATATGTGTCGTAACTAAGCCAGTTATCTAGGGTTGTGATGAAATCCAATATCACCGGTTTATAAGGGGTTAGATTATAGCTTGGGTAATATAAAGGTTTATTTATTGAGTCTTAATCTTAATGTTTTTTATTAATTGTCCATTAATAAAATTGATTAGGTAAACTTAAAATGAACTTGGAAAAGGGATTTTAGGTTAAAGACCTTAGACTCAATAGCCCACGATCTTCCTTGAGGATAGATAACCCTTTAATAGATTTCCTTATAGGATAGGAATATACCTGTCGGGCAGGGTAGCCATAATTGGAACTTAAACTTAATGAATCCAGGTAATTTGGTTTGACAGACATATGGTTCAATTGGGTTATACTGGTATATTTGTAATCGACCATCGGAAGAGGCTTTTACATAATTTAGTGTTCCAGGTTAATAAATTAATATATTACCCAACTGTAAGATAACCACTTCATCTTTAATAGATATTGGAAGGATTCACAATCCTGGATAGTTTTATAAATTTGAATTTTCTTCAATCTACTTTCAAGAATTTTATTTACTTGGTTTAAGTTTTAAAGTCACCACCCAATCAAACAATCAATCTATTAGATACTTGTAAACATTTGACCTCATAAAAAAATTAATAGCAAAGGTTTTAAGTCCTCGTGGGATCGATACTTTTTATACTACTTGAACGATACGTGCGCTTGCGTTATACGCGTGTGTAAGCACCGGTCAAGTTTTTGGCGCCGTTGCCGGGGACTTATTTATCTTTTACTATTAGTTTAGGGGTTAGATACGTTATTTGTATCTAATTTCTTTTTACTTATTATTGTTGTTTTCTTGTGTTTCAGGTTCTCAGAAACTACATGAGACGAACCAGAAGCTTTGAACTCCGACCGCTTGACCCAGAAATTGAAAGAACCATCAGACAGTTGAGAAGGGAAAGGCGAGAAGGCCAAGAAGCTTTGGTCAACATGGAACCTGAACCTTTGGAAGTTGCACCACCGATACCCATTCGAGATAGAACCATTCCGGTGGTCGAAAACATCATTTCATGTATTATACTTCCTCATTTACCAGCAAATGCGTGTGACATTAAAACATGCATCCAGATGATTCAGCAGTCAATACAGTTTGGGGGAAATGCAACTGAAGATCCTAATTCCCACATCAGCAACTTCCCGGAAGTCTGCGGTACTTTCAATTACAAGCGAGCAGCTGAAGAAGCAATGAGACTGCAGGTTTTTCCATATTCCCTGAAAGATAGAGCTAAAGCTTGGCTACATTCGTTACCAGCAGGTTCCATCACAACTTGGAACACTCTAGCCACCAAATTCTTTGCAAAGTACTTTCCACCACCAGCCAGACTGAAAATTTAAGGAATGACATCACATCCTTCGTGCAGCAAGATTTAGAATCCCTTTGCGAAGCTTGGGAAAGATTCAAAGATTTACTCCGGAAATGTCCTCATCATGAGATCGCAAAATGGCTACAAGTCCAAACCTTCTACAATGGACTTTCTGGAATAATGAGAGCCACAATTGATGCTGCTGTTGGAGGAGCTTTGATGGCAAAATGAGAAGATCAGGCCTGGGACTTAATTGAAGAAATGGCCAACAACAATTCCTTATGGCCAACATAAAGAGCATGATCCAAAAATTGCAGGAATTTATGAAGTTGGAGCCAACACAGCACTGAATTCCAAGCTGGATGTGTTTTGTAAAAATCTGGAAACTCTTAACATGAAAGTTAATGGTGGATCCACAAGTTCACCATTTGGAGGAGCACCTGACTCAGAATCTTTCAACCAACATAAAGAAACGGTGAATTATGTCAACAATTTCAACAGACATGGGAACAATCCATATTCGAACACCTACAACCCAGGGTGGAGGAATCATCCCAATTTCGCATGGAGCAATAATTCAGGGAAAATGAACAACCCACCTCCCGGATTCCAACAATATAACAAAGGCCAGGAGCAGACAAATGAATCAGGAATAACAGAAGTGTTGATCCACTTGAAAAAGATAGAAGCAAAACACGACTCTCAAGCAGCAAGATATGATGCTATGTTTCAATCCCAAGCAGCATTAATTGAAAGTCAATCAGCTTCTATTAAAGCACTGGAGAATCAAATAGGACAACTGGCCAATGCTCAGAGTTACAGACCGCCAGGTACCCTTCCTAGCAACACAGAGCCAAATCCGAGGAACATGGGGAAGGAGCAGTGTCATGCCATCATGTTAAAAAGCGATACTGAAATCAACAAAGATTTTGGAGCCAAAACAACTGCTGAGGAAGTTCTAAAAGAAACAAAACAACAGATGGAGGAAAAAGAAGCAAAGGAAAAAGAACAGATCACTCAACCTCCACATTTTCCTCAGCGTCTTCAGAAGAATAAACTGGACAAGCAATTTGCTCGATTCTTGGAGGTGTTCAAAAAGCTGCATATCAACATTCCATTTGCAGAAGCGTTGGAACAAATGCCCAGCTATGCCAAATTTATGAAATACATTCTTTCACGAAAGCGGAGATTGGGAGATTATGAGATAGTAGCATTATCAGAAGAATGCAGCGCCATCATTCAGAGAAAACTTCCTCCAAAGTTGAAAGATCCTGGCAGTTTCACTGTTTCTTGCACCATAGGAGAACATGACTTCGGTAAGGCTCTGTGTGATCTAGGTGCGAGTGTTAACTTGATGTCTTTTTCTATTTTTAGGAAATTACAGATTGGAGAAACAATGCCCACTTCAGTCTCACTACAACTTGCTGATAGAACGCTCGTATTTCCAAAAGGCGTAGTTGAGGATATGCTGGTCAAGGTTGACAAATTCATTTTCCCAGCAGATTTTATTGTCCTTGATATGAAGGAAGACACAGACGTTCCAATCATCCTCGGGAGACCATTCTTGGCTACAAGTCGAACCATTATTGATGTACAAAAATGAGAACTAACCATGAGGGTACAAGACCAAGAAGTAACATTCAATGTTTTCAAGACCATGAACTTCCCAGATGATGAAAAGAAGGAGGAATGTTTCAGACTTGATATGATACATAGTACCGATCAGAACTCTGATAAAAGACAAAGATCTACTGACAAACTTAAAGCATGTCAATTACCTGTGGAGCCTGAAGATAAAGCGCATTGCGTCCTGAAGAAGCCTATTCTTGCACTACAAGTAACATAAGAGAAAAAGTTCCACCAGCTCAACGAATTGGAGGAATTTCACAATCAGCCTTTTGAGGATGCCAAATTGTACAAAGAAAAAGCCAAGAAGAGACATGATGAGAAGTTAGTGCGCATACAACTGGAACCAGGGCAGAAGGTACTGTTAAACAAATCAAGGGTGAAATTCTTCCCATAGAAGCCAAAATCACGGTGGTCAGGTCCATTTATGATCACCAAGGTTTTACAAGACAGAGCCGTTGAGATACATGATCCTGACTCCAACAAAACTTTCAAGGTTAAAAACAAGCGTGTCAAGCACTACTGGGGAGAATCATTTGAGCGACAAAAAGAAAGTGTCACACTTTCAGATCCAGCCTAACATTCGAGAAGTCATGTCTAGCTGACGACTTTAAACTTAACGCTAGCAGAGAGGCAACCCATGCAATTTTTGTATATATTGTGATTTGGTGTGATTTAATTTGGTGTGTTTAGTTTTTACAGATTAAGTCCTTTCACGATGGAAGAAGCTCTCGCAAATCTTCACAAGCAATTTCCTTCTCTCCCTCAAAAATCTCTGATTAAAGTTTACAAAGCTCGTTTGGAACGGATGAGACTACTGATGATCAAAGGTATTCCTACTGACATTCGTTGGATTATTGAAGCACGGGTCCGATTGGCAGGTGAGTCTTCTGACTCTTTTATTTCACATCTGCTTGGTTTAGGAAGGAGCACTTATGCTAAAAAAAGAAGAGCCAAAAGAATGTGTGTTTGTTATAAATGTGCTCTCATGTTTTGTAATACTCGTTGTCGTTCTTTAGGAATGGTGTCTGATAACCGCGAAGATAAGATTAACTTCATTAGGGATGGCTTGAGTAAGGAGTCTTTGGATGACATATCTAAAACTCTTGAGACGCATCCCAGTGGATGTGTGTATCATGAGATTCGTGTGTTATACGCACAATTCCAAAAGGAAAGACAACTGTTAAGTCTCAGGAATCTGACTCAAAAAGACCCTGTTTGCCAATTTATAAAAAAATTGGATGGGAAGCTTGTCCCTGACGCATAGACGTCAATCAAGCCGCTACTTTTCTTGTACATTTTATATCTCTTTGTCTTTTCCTGATAATTGTAATTTGTTTTCTTTTATTTTCTCCGACATGATCCAGACCTTTTTTACTATCACGATTCATTTTACTGTTTAACTAATAATTGTCATTTGACAGGTACTAGTGCTATTATTTTACTCACCCTTTTCAGGTATTATAAATTCAACTCATCATTGCACTTTTGAAGACATCCAGAGTAAAACATGGAAGCCACTTCAAGAAGACGAGTTGAAAACATATGTGTGTTTTGCGGTAGTAGTGTTGGTACTAAACCACAATACGTAGAAGCAGCACAAGAATTAGGTCGAGTCTTAGCTGCAAGGAATATGCACTTAATATATGGCGGAGGCAATCTTGGACTAATGGGGATCGTTTCAAAGGCCGTACATGAATGAGGTAGTAACGTTTTAGGAATCATCCCAAAACCCTTGGCATAGGCAAATCTTATTGGATCATCAAACGGAGAGGAACTGATCGTGCCAGGTATGTCTGAACGACGGGTAGAAATGATTAACCATGCTGATGCTTTTATTACTTTGCCAGGTGGCTTGGGTACATTGGAGAAAATTTTTACAGTGTTATCTTGGGCGAACCTGAACATACACCGGAAACCGCTTGGACTGTACAACGTTGAAGGATTTTATGATTTTCTTTGTGTGTTTCTTGATGATGTTCGAAGAAATGGGTTCATGTCAAAACCTATGAAAGAACTCTTCTTTACTGCCAGAACTACTCCGGATCTAATTGACCAAATCTTAGCCTATGAACCACAAGTTGACCCTATCCTTTCAAAGATAAATTGGTCCGAGGACGATCGTGGTAAGAGGCGTCGTGTTAATCTGGATCTTAACCTTTAACTTTTCGTGTAGAATTTCAGCTAACTAGATACTATCTTCTAAACTCTTCTTCTACTGTTTAAGACATTGGGGACAATGTCTCATTTAGGTTTGGGGGAGGGAATTAGTTGATTAGTATCTTCTTTTTAGTTGTGTGTTGTTTTTATTTTTAGTTCAAAATTTTCGAAAAATACAAAAAAATTGAAAAATTTTCAAAAATTACAAAAAGACTTTGCGTTTTTGTGTTTTTATTTTGACTAAAAAAAGGGTGAAATTTGTAAGAGATAGTTGAGTAAGGAGTTTCCACTCCTGAGACGTATCTCAAACCTATTTCGAAACAAGTTAATTTTTGTTTATTTCATTTTAAATTATTTAATTTGTAAATTCTCCATAAACAGACTAAAATGGATCTTCATATGCTCAGTTGACAGGTATTATCAACATACATGGAAACATACAGACATGAGCTATAATTGAAAATTTTGTAATATTCAGTGCTCTAGTTTAAATGGAGGAAGCATCTCAAAAAGTGATGGAGTAAAAAAAAAAAACGTATGAGATCCGAGTTATTAAGTCTGTAAGGGTGTTTTAACACCTAGTGCCCTAAAACCAACTGGTTTGGGAGTCACTGGCCCAAAGCTCACTACATGGATCAGAGATGTTGCCGAATAAATACATATATCTAAAGTCTGAGTAATTTAGTCTGTAGGGGTGTCTTAACACCTGGTGCCCTAAAGCCAACTGGTTTGGGAGCCACCGACCTAAAGCTCGCTACATAGACAGAAGATATTGTATATAAAATAGAAAAAAAATCAGAAAAATTATTCCATTGCCATAAAAAAGGTGTGAAATCTGATAGAACTTTAGGACAAAAATATTACTCTCTTATCAACTACACTTGCGACTGTTGTGGGCAAAAATGAGATTGATTAATACTTTGTTGGCTGTGTATATGGAGAATGGTAAATATAATCGGAGAATTTACTTATTCGGTAATTTAGAAAGAAACAAAACAACTAGTAACTTGGAGTAGAAGTTTCACCTGATTAGTCACTAACTTTCTTTATTCTCTTTTCTCTTGTCTTTTTGCTTTTGTGTGCATTAGTTTTACTACCTTTTTACTTTTGTAAAATGTTTGTGGGTATCATTGTTGTAAACCCTCACGAGACTACAACTCGTCCACTAGGGACACCTAGGGGTTTAAAGGCTTGTTGCATACGCTAAATGCAACCGTGATCCCTACGAAAGTGGCTTAGTTTAATTTTTTTTTGTTTTGCTCGAGGACTAGCAAAATGTTAGGTTGGGGGTGTGATGAGAGGAAAATATATCAATATTTACCGCCCCTTTAACTTAATATTTTGTTTAGTTTCTCGGGTTTGATGAACGTTTTGATGTGTTTTAGTTTATTTTGCAGATAAAATAACATCGGGTCTCAATGAAATCATTTAGGACGAAATATGGGTCAAATAAGGGCAATAATTGGATTGATATTTTAATTTTGGAGATTGGAAACTTGAAAGGGCGTTTTTGACAAAGTGCAGTTTTGGAAATTCTAATTTTGCACATCTGTCGTATTTTGGGCATAACATTTCATTCCGATATCGGATTGAGCTGATTCAAGTGCCAGATTACAGAAGACTCAAAGATATACAACTTTGAAAGACAAAATATTTTCTAATTCTGAAGATTTCATGACCGAAATTGATGAACCATCCAGAAGTGTGTTGTGTGTAATTATTAAAGTCATTTTCAAAGCAAAAAAATAAATTAATAAATAAATAATAAAATTATCAAATCATCACCAAACATGATAAGCAATTTGTGGAGCAATTAATAATGGATTTGGTGGAGTAATTAGTGGAGAAATTAATAATGGATTTGGTGGAGAATTTGATGGAGGCAAAATTTTGCCTATAAATACCAAGCCATTTCATTTGTAAAATTCATACTTTTTTCTTTGAAATTCCTAAAGAATAAATAAGAAGATTGTATCTTGTTGTTTATTTCCAGCTTTCAGTAATTAATTTCCGCTTTCGCACTTTCTTTTATTTATTTTTCAGTTTTTACTTTCCGCAATTTACTTTTACGCACAATCCTTTCATTTCTTTACTTTTGCAGTTCTTATTTTTCAAGCAACGAGGAGGTAATTCCCCTTTGCTGGGGTAAAAGGTAAAGCTTTTATTATTGCTATTTAAATTAATCTCCCTTAATTATAATATATAAACTATTTAAAACTTGACTTAATGAGGATACCGTTATATTGGCCTGTTGGTAATTAATTATAAATTGGTTTTAACCTGACTAAGTATGGATACCGCCTGGTTGGTCGGTTGGTAATTAATTATTAATTTGACTTAATCAGGATACCGCCTTTATGGCTGGTTGGTAATTATCACGTAAAGTTAATATATTATATTAAGGGAGATATCTAAAATAGTAGTAATAAAAGTTGATCCTCTAACCCCAGCATTTTCTTTTATTGTACTTTTACTTTATTTAATTTCAGTAATTTACTTTTCAGCAATTTACTCTTCAGCAATTTACTTTCAGTAATTTACATTTTTTTTTTTACTTTTTACTTTTTACTTTTACTTTTTACTTTTTTTACTTTTCAGCAATTTACTTTTCAGTATTTAATTTTTAGTATTTTACTTTATGTCTTTTATTTTATTTAATTTTTTACTACCCGTAAATATGTGTCGTAACTAAGCCAATTATATGGGGTTGTGATGAAATCCAATATCACCGGTTTATAAGGGGTTAGATTATAGCTTGGGTAATATAAAGGTTTATTTATTGAGTCTTAATCTTAATGCTTTTTAATAACTGGCCATTAATAAAATTGATTAGGTAAACTTAAAATGAACTTGGAAAAGGGATTTTAGGTTAAAAACCTTAGACTCAATAGCCCACGATCTTCCTTGAGGATAGATAACCATTTAATAGATTTCCTTACAGGATATGAATATACCTATCGGGCGGGGGTAGCCATAATTGGAACTTAAACTTAATGAATCCAGGTAATTTGGTTGACATAGATATATGATTCAATTGGGTTATACTGGGTATTTGTAATCGACCATCGGAAGAGGCTTTTACATAATTTAGTGTTCCAGGTTAATAAATTAATATATTACCCAACTGTAAGATAACCACTTCATCTTTAATAGATATTGGAAGGATTCACAATCCTGGATAGTTTTATAAATTTGAATTTTCTTCAATCTACTTTCAAGAAATTTTATTTACTTGTTTTAAGTTTTAAAGTCACCACCCAATCAAACAATCAATCTATTAGATACTTGTAAACATTTGACCTCATAAAAAAATTAATAGCAAAGGTTTTAAGTCCTCGTGGGATCGATACTTTTTATACTACTTGAACGATACGTGCGCTTGCGTTATACGCGTGTGTAAGCACCGGTCAATTACACTTTCAATGCCAATTAAACAACTCCATTTCCTAGGGTATGCAAGGTGCAAATTTAGGGCTTTGTATTCTTTGTTCAAAACTATAAAATTGAGAAGATAGAAAGAGAAATGAAGCTTACTTGACCAAGAAAACTTGAGAACTCATCACCATTCCTTCATAATTTCCATGAGAAATAAAAAGATTGAAGCTTCCTTGCATCCATGGTGCTTCACGTTTTTGGCTTAAGAGAGATGGATGAATAGTGCTCTATTTATAGGAAAAAGAGCTGATTTTTGTAATGCAATGGGTGGCTAGGATTGTGCCACATCACCCAAATCTAGGCTATTCTTGAATTTACTATAACATTCACGGAAATTATAATTTGTGACCTACTTCTGGTTCGAATTAGGAAAAATATCAAACGCGAAAGTTGTAGGTATCAATATTAGCTTTCCGAAAATATAAAATCCTTAAACATCGAAGATTGTATGAAAAAGTTATGGCCTAAATACTAAGGGCTATCTGGATTGAATCTTAGAATAAATTTCGTATCAGAATTGCGAGGAATTTATCGAATGTTCGAAAAGTAATTTCATGAGCATATACATGCTTAAACATGATTCATATCATGTATTATGCCATCCATAACTTAGTCAGGATTATCGAGGTGTTACAATTACCCAACGAATATCTAAAGGAATACCATTGATCATAAGAAGCCTCATTTTCAGTGTGTGTTTTGTAAATTTTCATCAGAGTATTTGGGGAGAGAGAAATAAAATATTGGTGGAGTTTTGTGAGAATTTCTTCCATGGCTTGATTGTAGGGTATCAGAAGTTTTAGGAAACTAAAATAACTGACGCTATTTAACCGGGGTGCAAGACTTTGACAAAAAAATACTGTAAAACACAAGAAAAAATAGAAATTAAACAAAAATAGAAGAAAAAAATAATAACAACAATTTATAATGCATAAATCACAGTACATAGGGTTTGAAAAGAAAAAATACTCTTGAAAATTTGAACACCAAAAAAATGATTTCAAACGTTATCCATTTACTTTGAATACATCATTTACTTTGAATACATCACCATCTATAAGATTTTCAATGTTAATAGCTCCATATGGATAAATGTGCTTCACAATAAATGGACCACTCCATTTGGATTTCAATTTTCCAGGAAATAAATGAAGATGAGAATTATAAAACAAAACTTTTTGACTAATTTCAAATATTTTTCGTGAAATTCGACTATTATGAAAGACCTTTGTTATAGATTTAAGAATTTTCGTGTTCTCATATGAATCATTTCTTAACTCTTCAAGTTCATTTAATTGCAGTTTACGTTCTTAATTGACATTTTCAATATTTGAATTGAATGCTTTAATAGCTCTATAAACTAGATAATTAAGAGACATTCCCAAAGACGTGTTTAAAGCTGTTTCGTATCCTTAAAGTGCATCAGTCGGTCGAAGAGACCAATCTTTGAGATTTGGGTTGACCATTCTGTTTCAAAATTTGTTTGATTTCCCTATTTGCTAATTCAACTTGACCATTTGTCTAAGGGTGATAGGAGGTAGAAAATTTATGTGTAATTTCATACTTTTCATTAAAGACTCAACATGTTTGTTACAAAAGTGTTTACCTTCATCACTTATAATGGCCTGAGGGTTTCCAAATCAATTTAAAATATTTTCCTTTAAAAATTTAATCAAAATTTTGTGATCATTATTTCGACAATGAATCGCTTCATCCTATTTTGAGATGTAATTGACTGCAACTAAAATATATAAAAATCCAAATGACGGTGGAAATGGACCCATGAAATCTTTTCCCCAACAATCAAAGATTTCAATAACAATGATGGGATTTAAAAGCATAATATTTCTTTTTGAAATGAATCATAACTTTTGACAATTTTCACAAGTTTTGCAGAAAGCATGTGTATCTTTAAATAAGGTGGGCCAATAAAATCCACATTGTAAGGTTTTTGCAGTGGTTTTTTAAATGAGAAGTGACCTTTGCATGCTTCTAAATGACAAAACTGAATAACACTACTTATTTCCTTATCCAGTATGCATCGTCGGAAAATCTGATCAGGGTAATACTTGAACAGATATGGATCATTCTAATAAGATCTTTTGACTTAAGTCAAAAATTTCTTCTTGTCTTGATGGCTCCAGTCTGGGGGTATTTTTCATGTTGCAAGAAAATTGACAATATTAACATATCAAGGCATTGTATTTACAGAAAATAAAAAATCATCAAGAAAAGAGTCATTGATAGGAGTTCTGTCAATTGCTGACTCATTCGTGAGTCTCGATAAATGATCTGTAACTATATTCTCTGCTCTTTTCTTGTCCTTGATTGTGAGATTGAATTCTTAAAGCAAAAAAAATCCACCGTAGTAATCTTGGCTTTGCATCATGTTTAGACATAAAATATCTAACAAGAGCATGATCAGAATAAACAACAGTTGTTGAACCAATAAAATATGATCGAAATTTATCCAATGCAAATATTACAGCAAGTATTTCTTTTTCCGTGATAATATAATTCATTTTTGTACTTTTTAAAGTTCTACTTGCATAATAAATTACATATGGCTTACATTCATTTCTCTGTCCTAATACTGCGCCAACTGCATAGTCACTGGCATCACACATTGGCTCAAAAAGTAAGGACCAATTAGAGGATTACATAATAGAAGTAGAAGTTAAAAGACTAATAATCTTTTCAAATGATTTTTGACAATTTTCTATCCATTCAAATGTTGTATCTTTTAATATTAGGTTACACAATGGTCTGGATATAGTACTAAAGTTTTTAATTAACCTCCTATAAAATCTTGTATGTCCTAATATGGAATGAGTTTCCCTGATTGTTTTAGGTGGTAGTAATTTAGATATCACGTCTATTTTTGCCTTGTCAACCTCAATACCATTTGATGACTGACCAAAAATAATTTCTGAATTAGTCATGAAATAATATTTTTCCCAATTTAATACAAGTCATTTTTCATCACATTTTTTCAAAATATTTTCCAAATTATTCAAGTAATTATTAAATGAGTTTCCAAAAATAGTTATATCATCCATAAAGACCTCTAAACAATGTTCAACCATGTCACTAAATATGCTTAACATGTATCATTGGAATGTTACTGGTGTATTACAAAGTCCAAATGACATTTTCCTAAATACAAATGTTCCAAAAGGACATGTGAATATGGTCTTTTCCTAGTCTTCTAAAGCTATGGGAATTTGATAATAACCTAAGTAACCATCAAGAAAGCAATAGTAGGGATATCCTGCTACTATTTCCGAAATTTGGTCAAGAAATGGTAAAAGAAAAATGATATTTTCTAGTTGCATCATTTAATTTTCTATAGTCAATGCACATACGCCAACTAGATGAGATTCGAGTTGGGATTCACTATCTTTTATCATTTTTGACGATAATTATTCCAGACTTTTTAGGTACAACTTATGTAGGAATTACACATTTACTATCGGAGATATGGTAGATAATGCCTACATCAAGAAGTTTAAGGACTTCCGTTTTTACCACTTCTTTCATGTGAGGGTTTAATCTTCTTTGGGGTTGATGATATGTCATGGCATTATCCTCTAAATGTATTATGTATGTGTAGATTAAAAGATTAATGCATTTTATATCTTTTAAAGTTGGTTTTAACTCGCCAATATTAAGTTGTTGGTAACCCGAAAATGGAAGGAAATTAACACTAGCTCCAAGATCAAGCAATGTGTGTTTAATTTAATGATTTCCATTAATACAAAAAATAGTAGGAAAACTAGGGTCTTTGTATTTCAATGCATTATCGGTTGAGATAATGGAACTTACATGTTCAACTATAAAAGCTTTATTACTTACATGATGTTTTCTTTTAACGGTGCACAAGTCTATCAGAAATTTAGCATAAGATGTAACCTGATTGATGGCATCTAAAAAAGGAATATTGACCTTCACCCGTTTGAATATTCATATATTTATGGGGAATAGTTCAATTTCTTTATTTTTAATGTTGGAGGAAATGATGGTGCAAATGAAAAATCATCATTCCTAATGATATATGTGTAGGCACTGCATTTTTGCATATAAGTCCCGATGATGAGCCTCGTACGGAGGCACTACCCTTTAAGTTACGGAAGTCGCGGGAAACGGACGTCAGAAGGGAAAAGTCAGATATCAATACCTTGTTGGACTTAATTCGTTTGCTTAGCTTCAGGTTCGTTTGTTAGACCTCTGTTTTGAAATTTATCCTTGGCCCAAAACCCCTTCAACCTACACTGAGCCACACACCTAAGCCCACACACCACCAAACCTACACCAAGCCACACGCCCACAAGCCTTCTAATACACGCCCAAGCCCATTCAAACCCATCCAAAATAATAATTAACACATTAAACACATGTTGAAATCAAATCAAATCACCTTCCCGAATTAAAGAATCAAATCAAATCTCATAAATCACATTCCTAATTAAATTAAATCACATGCCTAAACTAAATAAAATCAAATAAAATCCCTTTCCTAAATTAAAACAATCCCCCCTAAATTAGATAGATTTTTCCTTATGACACATTAATTAGAGATTTCCCCCATAATTACATATTTCTTTCCCTTCCCATACAAGGACAACCTCAACCCTCTCCTATAAAAATGACCTTAAACCAAACCCTTTCCCCTGGCTGGCTCACTCACGGCAAACAAATAAACAAAAACCCTCACGCACCTCATCTCTCTCAGCCGCAAGCACTCACCACAAACCAACCCTTAATAACTAGCATCCTCTCGCAAACCATACAAGGACACAGCCCACCCCTAAGATCCCTCACAGCTTCACTCCCCTTCATCCATCTGATTCACGGCATATTCATAAACACATAAAGATCTCTCCCATCACAGCTTCCCCACAGTCTCGCCACTAAGCACGTCCCACGCCTTCAACCTACCTACTCAGCACCGACGCAAAGAAATAACAACAACCTCAACCAGCTCTCTCATTCAATAGCCCACAAACCAACACCCAATACTCACGCCACACACAACCACGTTAGCCCATACTCACACCATACTGCCACCGAACAAATAAGACGCATGCAAAAGACAAAATAATAAACCCTTCAACAGCAACACTCCTTAGCCGAAACAAAAGCCATCATCGCCCAAGCCAGAAAACCCAAATAAACAAAGCAACAAACTGTAAATTCAGCCGGCAAAACAAATAACAAAATAACCCCAAAACGGTCCCGAATCACCCCTTACATACACCTAAAAACAGTCCTGAATCAGCCCCTACAAATACTTAAAAACAGTCTCGAATCAGCCCCCACAAACACCCCAAAACAGTCCCATATATCAATGAATTCACTTGTAAAATAGCAGCCCAAAACAGAGAAAATAGGAGCCCAAATCAGTGAGGCGACGAAGAAAAACATTGAACCAGTGAACCAAAAAAGCTACGGAGCATTAACCCTTCTGACGGCCACGTAACGCACTTCCGAGAAGCGACTTAAAAGGTAAGACCTGAGGGCACCCTTTGTTATATTTTTTTTTATCCCGGACACGACATGCTTGGTTGGACGTGGAATACATTCAACCGGGCATGCGAAGTCCTATATTGAAAACGACCAAGTTCTTTGGTCACATGTTTATTATTCCGCATTTATTTCGCATTATTAGTCTTTTATTATTTCACATTTAATTTCTGTTTATTGTTGTTTTATTATTTCTTATTTGTTTTGTTCTCTTTGGTTATTTATAGTTATATGCATTATCATATTTCATATATGTCACCATTGGGTTAATGATTGTGTTGCGTTAATGCTTGAGTGTTGCCTCTCGTGGTATATCAGATGGAAACCCAGAAGTAAATTCTGTAGCTGAATCCGAATGGACGGTAATGTGGTCTGTACTTGGGATACAACTCCACGTACTGCTTGAGGAAACGTTCACACATATGTTCATGAAATTGTGTGCTTGCCGTCATGTCGATTTACTAAGTTTTCCTTCGACTTAACATAATCGATTGATATTATGCCACTTGAGAGCAATTGACGTATGGTATTATGTCTCCGACGTATGTGTCGAGACTTACAATTAAACATTGTATTTTTGGCTCTCACAATAGCCGATTGGCTATCACAATGTATGCTAATCGATGACACTGGTTTAGGCCAACTAGGAATATCCTTCAGGAAGTTTCTAAGTCATTCTGCTTCTTCCGCTGTTTTTTCTAGTGCTATGAACTCGGATTCCATAGTAGACCGGGCAATACATGTTTACCTCGAGGATTTCCATGACACGGCTGCACTACCAAGTGTGAAAATAAATCCACTCGTAGATTTGGAATCCACTGTATCAGATATCTAGTTAGCATCGCTGTATCCCTCTAGAACAACAGAATATCTCTCGTAATGTAGCCCATATTTTGAAGTTTCTCTCAGATACCTCAAAACTCTTACTATGGCTTTCCAGTGCTTATATCCTGGATTGCTCATATATCTGCTAAGTTTGTTCACAGCTTGAGCGATATCAGGTCGTGTGCAATTCGTGAGATACATCAGACTTCCGATGATTCTCGAATACTTTAATTGCGATACGCTTGAACCATTATTCTTTGATAGATGAAGAGTTAGGTCCACAGGGGTTCTAGCCACATTTAGATCTCATTTGATATATTTCTCAAGTATCTTCTCAATATAATGAGTCTGAGATAAAATATATCCGTCTGATGTCCTAGAAATCTTAATTCTTAGGATCACATCAGCTACTCCCAAATCTTTCATATCAAATTTGCTGGATAACACATTTTTAGTAGACTGAATCATTTCATGATTACTACCAATTATCAGCATGTCTTCTATATAGAGACACATAATGACATATCCTTTTTGAGTTGATTTGGTGTACACACACTTATCAAACTCATTGGTTTTGAACCCACTTGACAACATCTCTTTGTCAAATTTCTCATGCCATTGTTTAGGTGCTTGTTTTAATCCGTATAAAGATTTTACAAGTTTGCACACCTTCTGTTCTTGTCCAGGAACATTAAACCCTTCTGGTTGTTCCATGTAAATCTCTTCATCCAATTCACCATTCAAGAATGCCGTCTTTACATCCATTTGATGTATTTCAAGACCAAATATAGCCGCTATGACTATGAGCATTCTTATCGATGTGATACGAGTCACTGGTGAATAGGTGTCAAAGTAATCAAGGTCTTCCTTTTGTCTATAACCTTTTATGACAAGTCTTGCCTTGTACTTATCTATTGATCCATCCGTTTTCATCTTTCTTTTGAATATCCATTTGTAGCCCAGTGGCTTACAACCTGGAGGAAGATCAACCAACTCCCAAGTATGGTTCTGTAGGATTGAATCAATCTTACTGTTAATAGCCTTTTTCCACAGAGGTGCCTCCGAAGAATACATTGCTTCTTTATAGCTTTTAGGCTCATTTTCTAACAAGTATGTCAGAAAATCGGGACCAAACGACTTAGACGTTCTAGCTCTTTTGCTACGTCTAGGTTCGATTGTCTCAACGTTTGCATGTTGATCTGACTCTTGGTCAACCTGATCAATGTATTTGACAGTATCAATCGTTATTTTGAGACTCTGTTCTTTGTCTTTCCTTACAAGGAAATGTCTCTTCAAAAAATGTGGCATTCCTCGACTCAATTATCATACTCGGATTGATGTCAGGAATCTCAGACTTATGTGCCAAGAATCGATACGCACTACTGTTTCGAGCATATCCAATGAATATACAATCAACAGTTTTGGGTCATATTCTAACCTTCTTAAGTTTAGGAACCATTACTTTGGCAAGACACCCCCACACTTTTAGGTATTTTTAGGAAGGTACGTGACCTTTCCAAAACTCATATGGTGTCTTGTCCAATCTTATGTGAGGAAGTTTGTTTAGAACGTAGTTTGCGGAAAGCAAGGCTTCCCCCCACAAGTTCTGAGGTAAACCAAAACTTGTCAACATGGCGTTCATTATTTCCTTCAACGTTCGTTTTTTGCGCTCAACAATCCTATTTTGTTGAGGAGAATAAGGAGTAGTGGTTTCGTGAATAATTCTGTGCACAGAACAATATTCACCGAATGGTGAAACATATTCACCACCTCTATCACTCCTGATTCTTTTGATTTTCTTGCCAAGTTGATTTTCAACTTCGTTCTTATAGTGTATATAGCTCTCAATAGCTTCAGCTTTTCTCATCAGCAAATACACATAACATAATCTTGTGCTATCATCGATAAAAGTGAAAAAGTAATTTTTACCGCCTTTTGTTTGCACAATATTCATGTCACACACGTCAGTGTGCACAAGTTCTAAGAGTTCAGAACTGCGTTCTATGGAATGAAATGATGTTCTATGCATTTTTGCTTCAACACATGCTTCACACTTATGTTGGCTATCAATTGTAAATTTAGGTATAAGGTCCATGTTAATTAATTTACACATTGTATCATAATTACGCATTCATCCAATTCACCATTCAAGAATGCCGTCTTTACATCCATTTGATATATTTCAAGACCAAATATAGCCGCTATGACTATGAGCATTCTTATCGATGTGATACGAGTCACTGGTGAATAGGTGTCAAAGTAATCAATGTCTTCCTTTTGTCTATAACCTTTTATGACAAGTCTTGCCTTGTACTTATCTATTGATCCATCCGTTTTCATCTTTCTTTTGAATATCCATTTGTAGCCCAGTGGCTTACAACCTGGAGGAAGATCAACCAACTCCCAAGTATGGTTCTGTAGGATTGAATCAATCTTACTGTTAATAGCCTTTTTCCACAGAGGTGCCTCCGGAGAATACATTGCTTCTTTATAGCTTTTAGGCTCATTTTCTAACAAGTATGTCAGAAAATCGGGACCAAACGACTTAGACGTTCTAGCTCTTTTGCTACGTCTAGTTTCGATTGTCTCAACGTTTGCATGTTGATCTGACTCTTGGTCAACCTGATCAATGTCTTTGACAGTATCAATCGTTATTTTGAGACTCTGTTCTTTGTCTTTCCTTACAAGGAAATGTCTCTTCAAAAAATGTGGCATTCCTTGACTCAATTATCATACTCGGATTGATGTCAGGAATCTCAGACTTATGTGCCAAGAATCGATACGCACTACTGTTTCGAGCATATCCAATGAATATACAATCAACAGTTTTGGGTCATATTCTAACCTTCTTAAGTTTAGGAACCATTACTTTGGCAAGACACCCCCACACTTTTAGGTATTTGTAGGAATGTACGTGACCTTTCCAAAACTCATATGGTGTCTTGTCCAATCTTATGTGAGGAAGCTTGTTTAGAACGTAGTTTGCGGAAAGCAAGGCTTCCCCCCACAAGTTCTGAGGTAAACCAAAACTTGTCAACATGGCGTTCATCATTTCCTTCAACGTTCGTTTTTTGCGCTCAACAATCCTATTTTGTTGAGGAGAATAAAGAGCAGTGGTTTCGTGAATAATTCTGTGCATAGAACAATATTCACCGAATGGTGAAACATATTCACCACCTCTATCACTCCTGATTCTTTTGATTTTCTTGCCAAATTGATTTTCAACTTCGTTCTTATAGTGTATATAGCTCTCAACAGCTTCAGCTTTTCTCATCAGCAAATACACATAATAGAATCTTGTGTTATCATCGATAAAAGTGACAAAGTAATTTTTACCGCCTTTTGTTGCACAATATTCATGTCACACACGTCAGTATGCACAAGTTCTAAGAGTTCAGAGCTGCGTTCTATGGAATGAAATGATGTTCTATGCATTTTTGCTTCAACACATGCTTCACACTTATGTTGGCTATCAATTGTAAATTTAGGTATAAGGTCCATGTTTATTAATTTATGCATTATATCATAATTAACATGTTCTAACCTCTCATGCCATACATTTTATGACTCAATAATATAAGCAGAAGTTTTAGCTTTGTTAATAACACGATTGACAGTCATTACATTTAGTTTGAAAAGGCCCTCAGTGAGGTATCTTTTTCCTTCATACATATCATTCTTAGTCATTACAAATTTATCAGAAACAAATACAAGCTTAAAACCAACCTTACTAAAGAGAGAGCCCGAGACCAAATTCTTCCGAATATCTGGAACATGCAGTACATTCTTCAATGTAAGCTATTTTCTGGATGTCATCTTCAGAACCACTGTGCCTTGTCCAACCACCTGAGAGGTAGACGAGTTTCCCATTGTCAGATGATCGCCGCCATCGACCTTCTGATACGAACAAAACATCTTACTATCTGCACATATATGACGAGTAGCCCCAGTGTTTATCCACCATTCTCTCAGATTTCCAACTATGTTGGCTTCGGTTACCACTGCTGATAGGTCTATCTCTGAGATCTCATCAGTCAACTGCTCACCTTCAATGACATGGGCCTCATTTTTCTTTTTCTTGCCCTTGTCCTGAGACTTCTTATTTCTGCAGTCCTTTGCCATATGACCGCCCTTTCCACAGTTGTAGCACTTTCCCTTGAACTTCTTGTAAGCTTGGGAAGAGTCAGCTCCACTGTTATTTCTCTTCTTGCTACCCTTTACACCATCAACGATGTTGGCCTTCTCGGACATCCTATTGTCCTCATCGATTCTCAATCGAACACTAAGGTCTTCAAGGCTCATATACTTCTTATTGTGTTTCAGATAGCTCCTGAAGTCCTTCCATGATGGAGAAAACTTTTCAATAATAGTGGCAACCTGAAATGTCTCACAGAGTTTCATACATTCATCCAGTATTTCATGAATGATCAACTGCAGTTCACCCAACTGAGACATTAATGTTCTTGAATCTACCATTTTGTAGTCTAGGAACCTACCCACGATAAATTTCTTTTGTCCGGCATCCTCGATTTTATATTTATTGTCGAGAGATTCCCAGAGAACCTTTGCAGAAACCATGCCTTGGTACACATTGTACATGGTATTGACAAGTTCACCCAAAAGGTAGTTTTTGTACAAGAAGTCGCCAGACGACCATGTCTCTTCCCGCAGTTGCTTGGCTATTTCCGATTCACCCTCCACAGGATCCGGAGGATCTTTGAGGTATTTAGCAAACTGCAAAGTTGTCAGGTAGAACAGCATTTTGCTCTACCTCTATTTAAAGTTTGCCCCACCAAACTTCTCTGGCTTTTCTCCATGGGAGACCGGTACTGTGATGTTTCCGCTAGCCATAAGTAACTGGAAAATGAACATGGGTCAATAAGTCTACAAAAGAAAAATTGCACAATGATCAACAGATGATCTTGTTTTAAGTGATATACCAAGTATCCACTCGTTGTTCTATTGTACAGATGTACCAATAGACACAAGTCTTTGAATTTCGATTAAAGTTTCTTATGAAAAGTAAATTAAGGAATATTCCCATAGGACGAGGGGGTCCGGAGTAACCACTTAAATCCCTGACCACTTAGGCTCTTATCGCATTTTTGACAGAATATCCTTTAAATACTTTCTCAGTAGAATCTCTTAGCAATTCAAACTCAGCAATACACTTTCACTTTTACAATACATAATTCGGTATGTGTAGATATATGTGTATATGTCAGACATTATTGAATGGAATTACTTGTGTAAAATTACACTTTAAATTCTCAACCAAGTATGCAACAAACGATTAGTTTTCAACTTTATCACTATATGTATGCTTGTGATAATTGAACAACCTAATAATAACTTAAATCTATACTACCAAGATTATTTTGATTCAGTATATGATTTACTAAGTTAATATTATTAATACTTGAATTAATCTAAGTCTTTACAGTTTATTACAATTCCAGGACAGATTCGTTAGTGTCGCATTAGTATCTACGTTCGGACGAGTCTGTCCAGTGTGTGTACGTTCTTGTTGCGTTCTAGAATGCATTCGAACGAAGTGTTCCAGAGAGTTCACGTTCGTTTAGCATTCGAGAACGCGTTCGAACGGAATAATTCCAGAGAGTTTGCGTTCGAGTTGTGTTTAGGATGCGTTAGAACGAACTAAGTCAGAAGGTCTGCATTCGATTTGCGTTTGAATACGTGTTCGAACGTTCTTAAGCAGAAGGCTTGCATTCGAGTTGCGTTTGAAGACGCGTTCGAACATTCTTATGAAATTTCAGATTTTTGCCTTCGCGTTCGTCGGGCTTTGGAACGCTCTACGTATTTTTCATGCACAAACAATTTTTTTCCAGAAAATTTTCTTATCTAAGCATGTGAATTACTATCTAACAACACTAATAATAAGTTCTTAAGATTGTAGTAGGTTTAGTGTCATTAAACATCAATTTAACATTTTTTTTAACAATCAAACCACAGAATTCAAAAGTAGATCTAACATGCAAACCCTAGAATTTTAAGAACCCGAAAAAACCTGATTTAAGATGTCCAAGTCGAGATGATTCTCTTTCTTTAAGAACTTATTAGCCTCCGTCTCTGGTGCTCTACGGATTCGAAATGGCCAATGTTCTCCCAGGATTTCTTGGATGTTTATTGTTCAAGAGAGCACTCCTTAATAAGTATTTGAACTTGGAATATAGTGAAACTCTCTCTTACTAAAATAAAGGAAATGTGACACACAAATTTCGTACTTGTTTCAGATTTTGAGAATGAACATACATGCCTTCCTTATAAAGGCATGGAAGAGTGCCTTAAGGACACCCTTTGGGTTGTGGTGCAACCCTCCAAAAGGTTGTACCCCTTCCATGCTTCTCATTTGGAGGACATGTCCCTATGAGGTACCATCCAAGGGACATGTCCCTCCTTCATCTTAACCACCCATATTTTAAGAATTTACAACAGTATAAGTGATCAAGCAAGGAAATGAATTGAATAATGTATGAGGAGATTTAATGCGTTAGAGCCTGTTTTGTGTGTGATATTTTTCGGTAGTGGTAAGGATTGAGATTTGGCTGTGTATTGTGCATTGAGAAGAGAAGAATTAAATTTAATTATAAATGAATAGAATGGTTAAGTAAGCCTATTGTTGAAGTAGGTATTATTGTGTGACTATAAGAGATTAAGAAGTAATGTAAAGGAATAAATAAGTTTGAATAAGAATATATAAGATTACGGATGTAAAAGGTACATTAAATTGCATATGTTTATAATATTCAGACGATTAATTTTGCAAGCGAATTTGTTTATCTGCATGTGAAGTATACTAATGATAAAGTTAGAATATAGATTATAAGACAATTAAAAAATAAAAGTATAAAAAGAATAGGATTCGCATGTCATTAACTATAGGTAGGCATGGATATATAAATATGTGTGTATATGCATATATATATGTAAATGCAGTCGCCTGATAATGTAGGTTATGACTTTGTATAACTTAGAAAAGTGTGAATAGGGTTAAACAGTGATAGAGATGACAATTTTACCCGCAAACCCGCAAAAATCTGCCTGCAATGGGTATGATTTGGTAAATATATTAGTGGGTGCGGTGCAGGTTTGGTAATTTAAAGCAGAATCCGCTGCGGGTGCGGTGCGGGTTTGGTATTTAAGAAAAAAATGCGGGTATCCGCATACCCGCAATATTATTTTTTATTAATTAATATTTTTAGGACAATATAAAAAAAACCTTCATATAAAAACAACTAACAAAACCTAAACCTAAAACATTAATCCACAGTTCTACACTCCCACTCAGCCGCAGCCCGCAACCTGCCCAACTGAAGATTTTTTGCATGACTATTATTGTTTTTTTTAATCACACTTGTTAATAAAATTATAATACAAAAAATTGGATTAAGTTCACATGATCAAACGGGAGATGAGTAAAATAAGCTAGTGTTTACTGCAACTTTAGTAGCTTTCCTGCTTCTTCATTATACTTACACCACTTGAGCCTTGTAAGCATCACTTTCATTACACTTAGCATAAAAAATATGACCAAAGATTGATGATTATTTTTTAGTTTATTGTCGATTGAGTTGACTAACTTTGATCATTATAATTATGAAGGGAAGAACTCGTTTTAATTTATATGAAAAAATAAACATATGGTATCGAGTCTTTCATACATTATGTTATCTATTACTGTATATACATACATTGCATGTTGTATATGTCAAATGAAAAACAAATGTGAAAACTACAGCTAGCAATTAAAAATAAATTATTTAATTAAAAAAAATTATATTATTAAGAACACAAAGTAATTCAATATTTTAAAAACCCGCAAAAAATCCGTTGGATACCAATGCGGGTTTGGTAATTTATTTTATATGCGGTGCGGGTTTGGTAATGAAACTTAAAACCCGCAACGGGTATGGTGCAGGTTTGGTAATTTATTTACATATGCGGGTGCGGGTTTGGTAATGGCAAACCCGCACCATACCCTACCCACTGCCATCCCTAAGTAGTGATGAATATGAGAAAGTATGAATGTGTTATTATAGATAAAAGTGCTTATGAAAAACATGTTATGTTTATTTGTATATAAGTGGAAAGATCCACATTATATGAATGGAATGTTTCAGAATATGACAGGGATAATGTATGAGCATTTGAGATATGTATATAAAGTATATTGAGAATAGTATAAGCATATAGAATGTGAGTTAATTCAAGATAAAAGCATATAAGGAATAAAATACATATATATTAATTTGTAGGAATGCATAAACATGTGCATGAACATATGCATGAATATATATGATAATATGGGATAAGCATATAATAAAGTATGGTTAGGATAAATGAAAGCATAAGGAATTAGTACGCATATATGTGTTTTATGATTTTCGGAAATTGATAAAGAAGTTAAGAATGTTTTGGAATTCAAAGTATTTTAAAAAGAAAGTTTCAGATGTTTTTGAATGAAATGCACTTCAGAAAATGTTTTTACAGTTTTGAGATACATAATATGGTTTTATGTTTTTCGGGGCATGAGGTAAAAACTCACCCCAGTATGTAACTTGAGACAATATGGAATTGACGGATTCAGAGACATGTGCACATGTAGAGGACTAGGGGGACGGCGATACGTAACGGCCCCAGATCCTAGTTCCGGACTAGGAATGACATATTCCCTGAAATCCTGATTTCAGAGCTTGGGTGGTAGCATAGATCCGCACCCCCAGTTCTAGTTTGTCGCTTGGGGGACGGCGATACGTAACGCCTCAAGACCACCAGTTTCAGCACATGTATGGAATGCTTTGGGGGACGGCGATACGTAACGCCCCAATGTCATGTATTTGCATATCTGGCTCTAGGGCGTATGGGGGGACGGCGATACGTAACGCCACCATGCGTCAATTTTTCAGCAGACACTCGGTTATTAGTTTTTCAGAAAAAGGAGTTTTTGAGATATCAGACTTTCAGAAAACAGTTTTCAGAAATCAGATTTTAGAAACAGTTTTCAGAAAACAAATTTCAGAAAGACCGGTTTTATAAAGAGTTTTCATAAAAGACTTTTCCGAAAAGGTTTTCAGAAAGAGTTTTCAAGAAAAATATTTTCTAAAAGCACAACATATTAAAATAGAATATAGTTATAAATTATGCATATCATTCATACATCATAGTAATCATTTGAGACGCATATAATTGATATTAATGTATGATAGTAATATTACATTTATATGTATATATGATTGATGTTTGTATGAGTTATATGTTTACATAGGCAGAATCTTTTGTAAATACTAATGCATGATAATATGATTACGTATACACGTATAATTGATTCATGATACTGTGATGAATATTAGAAAGAAAGAATATTATATAATTCTGATTTGATGATATTTCAATGAAATAAAAGAAAGATTATTATAATAAATGTCCAAACTAGATTAGTAAGAGTAAGTAGGTAAGTATTAAGATATCAGAGTAGCGTAGTGGAAACATGATAAGACTTGACTTAGTGAATATGATATGAATGTTGAATGTAAACATGTAACATGATTTAAAGTTTATGTATGAATAATTAGAGAGATTGGTAGCAAGTAATAAGTTTGAAAAATGGATAAGAGTATATAGTTAACTCAGACTTTGTGGATAATTGCATGACATATAGACAGCTAAGTTAATACAGAAATAGAATTCAGACTTTGCATGTGTTTGACGCTCAAGGTATGAGCATAGTTACTTACTGAGTCTTATGACTCACTATCCAACAGTGTTTGCGTTTTGCAGGTTGGTGACCTGATCGGTCGACCACAGTCTTCAGAGCTTGAGGAGCCGGATAGCAGAGTTGCAGTCAGCCAGTCACCAGGTCTTGGGAGTATAAGTCTAGTTGTAAAGAAATTAAATTGTATAAGTTTAGTTGTAAAAATATTTGTTCATATGTATTTTTGGGCATGGAGTCTCAGTTATGTAAGTTTTGAGTTCATTATTTCAAGCATCATATAAGTATTTGGGCCCTATAGACTGCATTGCATTGATTAGTTGTCTTGTATGAGAGTTAGCTAGAGGCTTATAGTGATAGGACAACCTATCACCTTCCGGTATCATCTCCGGTAGCGGGATTTTACAGTTAGGATGTTGAATTTTAATACGAAGTCAGAGCCAGACTCTCCCACGAGTTAGCGATTTCGTAATACTTGGGTATCAGTGATGGAAAACTTGGATGTAATGAATGATGCAAATAATTGGATGGCAATAACTAGATCAATTATAACAATTACAGTGCGAACAAGAATGAATTACTACAATTATAAACAGTAAGTAATCGAAAAATGAAAATATACTCAAGCAAGGAAAATATTGAGTCTTATATATATATCAGTCTTCTTAAAACAAATTCATCACCTGTCACGGTACTTAGAATTGGAACCGGACTCTGTTTCCCAAGATAAAATGTAAACTTGTAACTTTGGAGCACTCCCAAATTTCCTAAGTGAACTCGGTTGCACGTTGAACTTGAATTGAACGAAAAGAGAAAAATTACTCCCGACTTGGGAAAGAAATTTCGTGTGGTTCTCTCGATTTTTGGTGTAAAATACTTCTTTTGTTTTATGTTTATAAAAGAAAAAAGAAGAAAAACTATTCCAATTTCATAGCAATTAGGGAATTAATTCTCTACTAAATATCATATTTAATAGGAGAAATTATGGGCACATCAGGGCTAAAATTACAGTAGATGGAAAGCCACCAAAAAATTAAAGGAAAATTAGCAAAATCAAGGCTAACGCAAGCCTAGATCGATTTGGGCCACATTCTTGTATTGTGGATGTGCGGGCGTACATAGGCTCAAGGCAGACCAACCTCGAATCGGGCTATGATTTGCACCCATTGCGGGCACATGTGTAGAGAGAACCTCTATCCATAAGTTTTTACCACTTTATGAAAAAGCAATTATATATAAACCCTATTAGGCTTAGTTGTTTTTTTAGATGTGTGATACATTTATTTCTTTTAATTTTCCATTCTCAAAATATACAATTTGTGAGACAAATTCTCATTCATCTGAGCATTATTTTGAGCGTATTAATATACCATTTTGAAATACTCACATAATAGAATCCAAATTTCTCATGATCTCATCATTCACATTAGTGGGTCGTACTTAAAATTTTACTTCAAAATAGAAAAATACACATTTTCTCTTTATTTTCCAACAATCCGCCACATAAATGAAATTTGGCGGAAAATAGAAAATAACACGTTTTGACACTAAAATATTTTGATATCAATAATCAAGTTCGACGGATTAAAACCTGCAAAGGATAGGTAGGTCTCAATCTTTGAACCTTCCATTATGACAATATATTTACTTTACTGACTGGCTAGTAAATGTGATGTCTTTGAATTGTTTTGTCTTTAGTGTAAATGATGATGCACTGCACAGAAGAATCTTTCTTAATAAAATTGAGTTCTCACAATTATGTTCATTTTGACCATGAACATCTGCCTCGTTCTGTAAGAGTTTCGAAGAATTGAAAATCTTACAATTCCCTTTAAAGTGGCCCCATTATTCACTCACATAGATGTTTTCTATAAATAACATTCGAACTCACTTCCGAAGTATACTATGGCCATAGATTTAACTGATTGCTAATCACATATGGACTACCTATGCTCTGTACACAGAACTGACGGATCCTATCTTGACACACACAGGATATCCTAAGGATCGGTCCACACCCAACGAACAGGCGGATGTCTGATCTAAATAGATGGGTGACGTGACTGCCATCTAAGTGTGGATTATGTCTCATACATCCACAGTGGTATCTCAAGTCGAATGACCACTATGTTACTCAACCCGAGAAGATTCTTATTGACGTTGGTGTACCATCCATTAAGAATCTTCGATGAGTCGTTCAGTGTTTATCCACTATAAACACCTACACGTCTATACGAGTCTCCCCAGACTCATGGTTCATTGGGATAAACCATCAGACCAAGTCTCGATATACGAAATGTACTGGTCTCAACAGATTTGACTAACCGACCCGTGTTAGTAAATCTTGACCAGGATTAATATTTGATAATATACATTTAGTATTGATACTTCCCAATGTCAATTACAAACTACCTTTGTAACTGTGTACTACAATATATATTATCGGGCCTTTGTCTAATATATACATATCACTAAACCACATTTAGTTTCAATCTAATCGTAATCAGATCGAATACGTATATAAAAACAAGAGGTGCAACCATAAATAAATAATATTATGGAAAAACGAATTGATCGTATTCATGAATCTGACATAAATACAATGCGGATTGGCGCTCTGAGCACCAACCCCAACAATTTCTCTCACTTGCTCTTGTGCCAATCCACGGTATCATATATACATCTCAATGTGTATCGTATACGCATGTCCCTCAAAAGCTCACCTAGCACTTAAGAGGTGGGCAACAAGAAGTAGGTCTACTATAACATATTGAGTTTGTCAAACAAACTCCATCATTTCCCATAACCAGCATCATTTATATTTTGTAGAATCTAAATTATATATTAATATGACTCTGATGCTACATCAATATTGTGCTACAGCTACTGAGTTGTCCAAGTATTTAGGGATCAAATCCAAAATACTATGAAGACAACCGCAAGTACAACATCAATACAAAACTTCTAATTTATAATGTCAGTATGCAACTTCATAAGTCAATACTTCATAAGTTGCATCTAATTCCACTGAAAAAGTAGAATCCTCAGTGACACTCTCACTGCATCTACTCTGACTTTTTATGACGTATACTGTCTAACGTCATAATTAGTCTCAAAACTAATATGACCCAAATGGTTGCAGACTGTATTCTCCATGAATTAGAAACTCGTTCTTAATATCTCAAAGATCACAAAGAACGTGTTTCAAGATCCATCCTATGGTCTATATTGTATCAAAATAACTCGCAACAATTACGATTAAATCGATATCTTTAATCGCACATAATAAAGTATTCATTATGTCATCATCAAATGATACATAAGATTGATTAGACATTCTAATCAATATTTCTTTCGAAAAAGGAATCATCATTTACGAAAGATGAATATTATATACAAGACACACATTAATTGTCAAACAGTTATACTAACTGTCATACAAATAGCCTTGTTGTGTCTTTTATTAGATCATATCTAATGCATGAATAATAGGAGTATCTCATAAGTCTCTTAGTTGTATATCTTATATAAAACTTTATATCGAATATAACAGAGACTACTCCCACTGCTTTCACGGAGTAAAGAAGACTGAGGTAAATATTTTACCTTACAAATATCTCATTATTACCATAATAATGATAATGTTGTTAGGATATATAACACTAGAAATAAATTTGTACGCTCCCACTAACCCTTTTATCATAAATATGCTCTCTATACTTTGATAAAATCAGACAATCTGATTGATATCAAAATTAGAGAACACGGATTTTCGGAAGGCTCACCTGAGTCTACAATAGGCTCTATAAGCTAGTATACCAAACTGCAATCTCAGCAGAACACAAACTCTAGGGCCATTCCAGAATGTACTCTTCAAACAAAGAAATCACAACTGATCTCTTATCCGAAGAAGCCATTCAAAAAACGCCACTTTGTAATCTTTTGCTAAAATACACAATTTAATATCAACATTAACCAACAGATCTTAAATTTTTCAATCAGTGCGACTAGAGACAAGTTTCCTCAGAATCTACAATAGATTACTGAGTACAACATTTCTCACTGTCATACTGTAAAGGTCAAACCTTTAATAAGCTCACATTGCTTTTGATGCGCAAACGATTAGCACATATCATGAACTAATTCATAATTAAAGCTTAATCAAGTTCAAAACTTGATCGTAGTAAGCTGTGAACAATCTTAGATCTAAGGTTCAATGGTAATTTCCGAAATCGATATAAAATATCGCTCCCACTATAAGTTATAAGATAATTTTCTTCAATAAGAAAATAATAGAATCATTAAGTATCAAATACTCGTAAATGATTCTAACATCCTATTGGACTTATACAGAAGATGACTAAGGGTCGTTTCATCTTATTAATTACGTAGTTCCAACTATTATTTATCATTCTCAAATTTGACTTCAATAAGTCAAGTCTTTTCTACAATAATTAACATCTGATGTTACACACCACGTAATAAAATAATTTTATTACTTAGGATCGTAGGAAATATATTCTATTAAATAGAATACAATATTCTATAAAATATAATAAATGACAAACTTTTACTTATACCTCCAAGGTGCAAGTAATATCCATTATATAACTATTATATAAAAGAAAGATTCAAATCTCAAACTTTTCAAGATTCAGATTTTCTACCTATACATATCATATATGTAACTGTAGAAATAAATGGAACCTAAATTAAAAAGATGAACTAATGTTACAGGAGCATATCCCCAAGAGTATTGAAACTAATTCGGTAACATTCAATATCAAAACGAATCAAATCATATAAGATTCGATTACTCCCACTAACCAATTCCATCAAGATGGAATCATAGAAGAATTATATTGAGTAAGAATCATATTCACTGAATAATCTTAGAACTAATTGCCATAATATCATACATTTGATCATATCAAATATCTTTAAATAATTTAACGACTTGTTATGAATTTTAAGGATCAAGTTTTTCAAAATTTCAGATCGAATATCTTTGAACTAGTCAAAGATGTTCGATCTGCGTTTCATCGGAACAGATTGAAAGTTCTTGATCATTTCAAGACGTTCAATATGTGTTCTTTCAGAAACACGTAACTAAGTTATGGCAATTCATCAACTAAGTTACGAAATAAAGAAAACTACCTTAAGCAATTATTATTTATTAAACTATATACATCCAATGTATCAGTTAAATAAATCTGGTGGTCCAACGACAATCATTGGTTAAACGAGATCTTAATCACCTTCTGAATACAATATTCATTAAATGGATAAGGATGTGTGGTGTGATCTCGTATCAAACCATCCTTTACCATATGGGATAAGCATCTAATGCTTAAGTGATTAACTCATAAAGCACCGTTCTAAATTATTTATTTTACGGAATAATTTTCTTAATATTATCTATACGTCAATGACACTACTAGTCATATTTAAAATATATAACAATTGTTTATAAAGAACAAGTAACTATCCAATAGTCGCAAGTTCCGATATCAAATATCAAAATAATCATTAACTAATATTTTTAATAACTAGACGGGAGATTTGGTATCCAATACCTATAGTTGTAGTATTGTGAAAATCGATATTTTTTATACACAACTATACGCATCTCATTTCTTTAGATTTACTATTTGCATTCAACTATTCACAACAATTGCAAATAACTGATTAGCAAATTGTGTCAGACACATTGCCTCTAAAGGCCATTAAAGCTAAGAAACGTCATTAATAGATAAACAAATACCTAATGAGGCTTTCTTAATGCCAGTCAATAATCATTAACTAATATTTTCACTAATAATCGTAGATAAAATTATATTATATTCCTAAACTTGGCTCATTACAGTTTTAATAACCACAATTTTAAAATCCAGGAAACGACATACCATAAACTTTTTAATGCCCACATCTCGACTTTTGTATTTTTGGCCTAAAACTTCCTACAGTTCCTTTGTTTTCTTATTAGAATACACGTCGTAGAGTTAATCACTCAAATAATTCATTATATAATTCCTACACATGAATTGGAATGATTTCAAGTGTAAATCGCACTGATCACTTGGACATCATCCACCCTATTTAGCCACATGAGGCTGTTGGGTAAGAAACCTCACAAGGTCTAGTGTAGTTAGGTAGAAGCACAACTTCTGCTGCCGGCGTTTGAAATTTTATCCATTGAATTTCTCAGCAGTTGGAATAAGAACCATAACGAGCTTTTGAACTTGAACAAAAGGGACATGAGGAGTCATTGTCTCAGCAAGACCAGTTTATTGATTGCCAACGTTTGCCATTGCAAATGAATATGTTCTAAGATTGATGCAAATTAATTGGATTAGCAATAACAAGATAAGTTATAACAATTACAGTACGAACAAGAATGAATTACAACAACTGTAAACAGTAAGTAATCGAAAAATCAAAATAAACAGAAGCGAGGAAAATGTCGAGTCATGTATGTAACAGTCTCCTTAAAACAGATTCGCCACCTATCACAGTGCTCAAGATTGGAACCAGAGTCTATTTCCTAGGATAAAATGACAACAGGTAATTTTGGAGCACTACCAAATTACCTAAGTGAACTCAGTTGCACGTTGAACTTGAACTGAAAAGAAAAGAGAAAATTTCTCTCGTCTTGGGCAAGAAATTTCGTGTCGTACTCTCGATTTTTGGTGTGTAAAATGCTCATTTTGTTTTGTGTTTATAAAAGAAAAAAATAAGAAAAACTCTTCCAATTTCATAATAATTGGGGAATCAATTCTCTATTGAATTTCATATTCAATAGGAAAAATTATGGGCATGAAAAGTGCATGAAAATATACTTTGAAACATCACTTATGTGAGTTTATTGTTAAGTATTTAGTTATATATTTTATATTTTATTACATAATTTCTATTGTTATATTAATTTAGAAATATTTATTATTTAAACTAATTTAGTGATTTTTATTTGTAGGAATATTAATACATGGATCCTGGGACAATTGCAAGTGTTTAAGGGCCATACTGATGCATAGGACACACACATGAGCCGAGAACGCAAAAAGCAGGAATCAGTGAGTAATTGTACTGGCGTCGTGGCGCCATACTCCCATACAAAATCCAGAGAGTTAGGCGCCATGGCGCCACCAATTTGGAGATACAAAGAAGGCAGCCGCAGTTGTTGAAAATGATTGAAAGTGACTTTAATAATTACACACTACACACTTCTGGATAGTTCATCAATTTCGGGCATGAAATCTTCATAATTCGAAATTATTTTGTCTTTCAAAGTTGTAGATCCTTGAGTCTTCTTTAATCTGGAACTTGAATCAGCTCAATCCGATATCTGAGTAAAACGTTATGCCCAAAATACGACAGATGCGCAAAACTGGAATTTCCAAAACTGCACTTCGTCAAAACGCCCTTTCAAGTTTCCAATCTCCAAAATTAAAATATCAAGTCCAATAATTGCCCTTATTTGACCCATATTTCGTCCTAAATGATTTCATTAAGTCCCAATATTATTTTATCTGTAAAATAAACTAAAACACATCAAAACGTTCATCAAACCTGAGAAACTAAACAAAATATTAAGTAAAAGGGGCGGTAAATATTGATATATTTTCCGCTCATCAGTTGGCTTACCTGGGAATAAAGCTGTGAATGAACCTTAGCACACACACACTATGAGTCTAGCTTAGATGATTTATTCAAAGATTTAGATTAGAGTTACGTTGAGTACTTTGAAGGTTCTTCGGTTTCATTACTATGCATTCTTTGAGGACAAAATTATGTGAAACTATTGGGACTATTTAATTTTTATTTTTGCATGATTGCATGTTTTGAATGATGTTTGGGGGTCGTCGCGTGTAAGCCCTCACGAGACTATAACTCGTCCACTAGGGACACCTAGGGGTTTAAAGGCTTGTTGCATACGCTAAATGCAATCGTGATCCCTACGAAAGTGGCTTAGATATTATTTATTTCTTTAGTTTTTATTTTATTTTTGCGCTTGAATTGCTAGGGACTAGCAATAAGCTGGTTGGGGGTTGTGATAAGTGCATGAAAATGTACTTTGAAACATCACTTATCTGAGTTTATTGTTAAGTATTTAGTTATATATTTTATATTTTATTACATAATTTCTATTGTTATATTAATTTAGAAATATTTATTATTTAAACTAATTTAGTGATTTTTTTTGTAGGAATATAATACATGGATCCTGTGACAATTACAAGTGTTTAAGGGCCATACTGATGCATAGGACACACACAGGAGCCGAGAACGTAAAAAGCAGGAATCAGTGAGTAATTGTACTGGCGCCGTGGCGCCATACTCCCATACAAAATCCAGAGAGTTAGGGCCATGGCGCCACCAATTTGGAGATACAAAGAAGGCAGCTGCAGTTCTTGACTAAGTCAAAAGCAAATTGAAGTAAAACACTTGGGCCCAAGCTTCATTAGTTTACATATTTTACAAAGATCAAATTGAGAGAGTGCCGTGAATAAGCAATTTGGTGAATGGAGCCGCAATTGTTGACCCTAGGCAAGAAGTCACGTGTGGCTGATGTTATATTAGGGTTCAAATTATATTTGGTATAAAAGGATGCAAAGTCAGTTGAAGCAAAGAGAAGCGACTGCGAGAAGCAGCTTAGGCTGCTGCGCAAACAACAAAAATAAACCAGAGGCAGTTTGCCGAGAAGAATAAAAAAGCAAAAGCTGTAGAGCCGAGAGAGAAGAAATCAGAGCGCAAAGCCGGGACACGGAACAGCGATAATTCAGAACGACATGTCTCTCCAATCCCAGGCTATCTTTATTTTTTTTATGGGAAACTAATCCCCTAGGCAAAGCTAGGGATGAACTCTTGTGTTGGATTTTTATTATTATGTTTTTTGATTCCTACGAGTACCTTTTAATCATTTAATAAAATTAATGGTTGTTATTTTCTATTATCTTTCGATTATTTAATCTAGAAATTATGTTTTGTCAAATCCCATATAGATCCAGTCACACTTCTTCTATGTGTGGTTTGCGAATTTAATTGTGACTGGTAATAGTCGTTTTATGTGTTGGTCTTCTGCTGCAGTATTGCCTGAGGGTATATTGTCGACGTTAGATAGCTCGTAACGATGACTTTTGTGAGCTATTAACATAGAGAAAATAATCATTAATTACCTTAGAATTTAATATGCGTAGAATATGTTTCGGTTGTTGGTTTGGGATGTGAAACCTTCAATTGTGTAATAAAAGGAATCAATAACTAAATATAGGAGTTCGATGCAAGAGGGATTCCCGAAGCTTTGTCATATCTCTCTGCCATTATCCTTTATTATCTTTTTATTATCTTATTTATCTTTATTTTAATTACCAATCTTATCGTTTTATTTATTAAGTTACCGTTAACGTTTTTGTTTGAGTAAATTAGTTCCTGTAACCATCTCTCTGAGGAATCGACACCCCAGCTATACTGCGATAACCGCAAGTTATTTTTGGGCGTAATCAGGGCACATAAAAAATTAAAGGAAAATTAACAAAATCAAGGTTAACACAAACCTAACTCAATTTGGGCCACATTAGCGCAAGGCGGACCAACATCGAATCGGGCTGTGATTTGCACTAGGGGTGGGCATCGGATCGGATCGGATCCGATCCGATCCGATTCGATCCGATTTGATCGGATCGGATCGGATCCGATCCGATTTGTAAATCCGAACGAATCCTGTGGTCCGGTTCGACGAATTTCGGATCGGATCGGATTTTATCCGATCCGATCCGATCCGATCGAAAATTTTTTTTTTTTTTTTTTTTGCAAAACGCCGTCGTTATATATAAAAAAAAAAAAAAAAAAATCGATCGGATCGGATTTTATCCGATCCGATCCGCTCGATTTTTTTGACTCAAACCCACCGAATTCGGATCGGATCGGACCAATCCGATCCGAAATATGATGATTTCGGATCGAATTGGTCCGATTCGATTCGATTCGAATTCGGATCGAACCAATCCGATCCGATCCGATCCGATCCGATAATTATCGAATCGGATCGGATCGAGTTCGATTGTTTGATTCGATCCGATCGAATCAAACAATCGTGGGCATTTCGGATCGGATCGGATTCGGATTCGGTCCGATCCGATCCGAATCCGATAATGCCCACCCCTAATTTGCACCCCTCATGCTGGTGCGCGTGTAGAAAGAGCTCTATCCATAAGTTCTTACCATTTTATTAAAAAAAAAAAAAAAAACAACTATATATAAATCCTTTTAGGCTTAGTTTATTTTTTATTTTTTATTTTTTTTTTAAAAAAAGATACGGGATAAGCCTATTTCATTTAATATTCCATTCTCAAAGAGTGAATTTTGTGAGACAAATTCTCATTCATCTGAGCATCATTTTGAACGTATTAATATACCATTTCGAAGTACTGGCGGAGAAGAATGCGAATTGCTCATGATGTCATAATTCCCATTAGTAGGTCCCACTTAAAATTCTGTCACGAAATAGGAAAAAAAATGCATATTTCCCTTTATTTTCAACAATGAAGAAAAGAAAAGTTATAGATGCGCCCCCCACATTGAAACTAGTTCTGGATTTATGCAAAAGATTCTCATTTTACTAGAATTTCAATTCAAGCTGTTTGGACATATTGTTAAAACATCAACATGTTGATGTTGGTTAATTTGTCTTAGCTTGTTCGGAATTTTCACTGCACTTTCCATGGATTCCTGTGCGCAACTGAGTTTCCATGTCCAAAATCATCCATCATATTCCAATTGTGTGATTTGCTCATCTTATTTTGTGACCCGTGACACATTTTGCAATATTCTGATTTCTGTCCCACACTTCGGCCTATGTGTGTACGAATTTATTTGTCAGGGTGCTTGAAATTGTCTGCCGTTAGCATTTTAAGGCTTCACATGCATTAAGCGTATTTTTGTGGCCTTAATATAACCAAGAAAGGGAAAATGAAATAACATTTAATGACAATATAACTTTGTCAGGGTAAAATGGTAACAACTTATGGATATGGCTCAGGATTGGAACCAGAGTCTATTTCCCAGGATAAAATGACAACATGTAATTTTAGAACATTATCAAATTACCTAAGTGAACTCAGTTGTGCGTTGAACTTGAACTGAAAAGAAAAGAGCAAAATTGCTATCGAGTCTCGACTTGGGCAAGAAATTTCGTGTGGTGTTCTCGGTTTTTGGTGTGTAAAATGCTTCTTCTGTTTTGTGTTTATAAAAGAAAAAAGAAGAAAAACTCTTCCAATTTCATAATAATTGGGGAATTAATTCTCAATTGAATATCATATTCAATATGAGAAATTTTGGGCATAAAAAAATTAAAGGAAAATAAGCAAAATCAAGGTTAACACAAACCTAACTTGATTTAGGTCACATTGGCACAAGGCGGACCAATCTCGAATCGGGCTGTGATTTGCACCCCTCATGTATTGCGCGTGTAGAAGAGTCATATCCATAAGTTTTTAACCATTCTATAAAAAAAATAAGTATATATAAATCTTTCAGGCTTAGTTGTTATTTAAAAAAAAAAAATTGTGATAAGCTTATTTTCTTTAATTTTTATCAAAGGGTGCATTTTGTGAGACACAATTCTCATTGATCCGTGAATCATTTTGAACGTATTAATATACCATTTCGGAATACTGATGGAGGAGAATGAGAACTACTCATAATCTCATTATTCCCATTAGTGGGCACTTAAAATTCTACCTCAAAAAAGGATAAAATACATATTTTCCCTTTATTTTCAACAACGAAGAAAATAAAAGTTATAGATGCGCCCCATATTGAAAGTAGTTCTGAATTTATGCAAAAGATTCTCATATTACTAGAATTTCAATTCAAGTTGTTTGGACAAATTGTTAAAACATCAATGGCTACACATGTTGATATTGGTTAATTTGTCTTAGCTTGTTTGGAATTTTCACTGCACTTGGATTCCTGTGCGCAGCTGAGTTTCAATGTCCAAATCATTCATCACATTCCAATTGTGTGATTTGCTCATCTTATTTTGTGACCCGTGACACATTTTGCAATATTCTGATTTCTGTCCCACACTTTGGCCTATGTGTGCACATATTTATTTGTTATAACATTTGTTCATTGAATTGACAATCGTATAACGCTGTCTGGTACAACGTCTCTTAACCTCTAACTTATTATATATTATGTTAGAATTTGAAACTCGAGGTGTCAACAATGGAAAATTTGAGGGTATAGTGAAAAATTTAAGGTAGTCAATGAAGAGTAGGAAGCAGTGTACCGTAAAAGTAAGGTCTCCATAAAGATAATATCCGGTGCATAAGATTCCCACTGCCGAACATACACAATCTCTTGTTTTTTTTTTTATAAAGAGGTTGTTTTCAAGATTTGAACCCGTGAGTAAACGGATAGTAAGTTAACACTTAATTATCGTACTAGGCACGATCTTCATGTAAGGTCTCAATCCTGCCAAAATTAAAACCAAAAGATGGGATCTATGAGATTGTATGGCCTGACTGACTCATCAAAATGTTTGATGGTACATTGTAGAACCTTTATCCCCTTGCATTACATTTTAAGCTCTAATAATCTTGAGCCTCCCCTGGTTTTGAATTTGACGCAGGCTAGTTACATTACTTACTTCAAGTGCAAGCAAAGTCTTGAGTAGTGCTGGGAAATCAATCATTGTAGATGTTGGAAATTAATTGTTGTTAATTATTTGATGTTGTTAAATAACAACAATTAGTAATGATTTCATTACTAAGTAAACAACAAGAGTTGTTAATCAAATAATTAAGTAACAACAAGAGTTGTTAAGTGACAACAATTAGTAAAATGTTAAATGAGGAACATATGATACACCCATGATGGTAACATTTTTGGAAGGGTTAGAGAAAGTCATTATACATCCAAATACATGTGATTACATAGTAATCAATGCATGTGATTAAATAGTAATCAATGATTAATAGTAATCCATGCATGTGAGCTAATAGTGACTTGGTTTCCCTCCTATAAATAAGACCATTTGCTTATTGAGTTAAACAATCAATTAAGTTTGATTAAGAGGTCTCTACAAGAAGAAATGTATGCAATTGTGTTGTGATTAACTTAGATTTATTTCAATTAGCATGTAAATAAATCTAGGACTAGTAATACATGTATGGTTAGATCCTAAGAGGACAAACATGTAAATATATTAAAGATTATGTTTCATAACATTGGTATCAGTAGCTTAAATGCATGTATTCTAGTTGGATTACACAAAAATTGCATGAACATGCATGCAAAATGTTGAAAATGCTTCTGGTTTTTGTTTTTTAAAAAAGATTTTCTTCCAATTTTGGGCCGTAATAACTTTATGTAGAAAATTGATAATCGCATGTTCAAATATGTTTTGAAAACTAGGTCATGAGATCTTCAATTTGGTATATCATTTGCTTAATTTGGATTAAAATTGAGAAATATATGGACCCTAGAAGTTGGCTAGATGAATTTGTTTTTACCCAGAAAAACACTCCCAGAAGAACCGTACTACATGTCATCCGGTATTTATAACATCAGACGACAAGTCGTCCGATTAGCGTACGACAAGTCGTACGCTTAGAGCTCAAAGGGACGACATGTCGTCCATGTATCACGCAACCGACAAGTCGGTTACACCTATAATTGACAACCAACATGTCATACAGTCACGAAACACGCGGACGACATGTCGACTGCACGTGTAACTCGGCCGAGACTGGCCAGCGCGTGAGAGCGCGTGAGGGCGAGTGGGAGCCCGTGGCCGGCGCGTGGCGGCGCGTGAACCATAGCGTGAGAGATTGTTGGACAGTTATGACCCATAGCGTATTAGATGCTTGAGTGACTGGCTATAGGCCAAGTGGGAGATTGTTGGACAGTTATGACCCATAGCGTCACTGTTTGTAAAAGACATTGTGTTTTTGTACAAAATTAACTATGTTGTAATGAAATTGCCTTTTACCATTTTGTAATTTATTTACTTTGATATATAAATGGTAAAAATCCTTATGATTAATTCCGGATTGAGATGATATGAGACAGTATCAATCCATAAAGGTTTAATCATTAAATATCCATAGTCGTAGTATTATCGAGATTGGACATCGATAATGCGGAATAGACTAGTATTGCACTTGTGCGCGTTATGAGGGCATAATGACATAGTTCTCATATATTTAAGTATTGGATACTTATGCAAGTGCGATAGGAGGTTGTGTTTTACCGATGGTACGGAAAACAGCTTCGCTCTGGATAGACCCCGCGGAATCCCATTGGTAGTATGTATATGTGTCTATGGGAGTCCGCTTCAGGGTAGGTGTATTTGGTCTTAACCTGAGACTTGCATCGCTAGTACTTGCGACAATCGGTAAACTTTGGTTTTGGTCATCCAGGACTTTAACAGGTTCTGTGTACGCCTCTTCTGGGTTTATTGAGAATCGTAGTGTATTGGATGTGATGTCAAGACGGAAGTATCACTTCAAACATATGGAGATGATGATCACGTAGGGATTCAGAACTGGTACTCTATTGTGTTGCAACCATCGAGATAATATGACAAGGTCATGATTATCCGATTCAAAGAGACTAGTTGCTTGATATCCGATATGTGCTTCGTACGGGGCAGACACTATTCCAGCCCCAGGCCTTGCACGTGACATCCGATACTGGATCACAATACACAATACTACGATATACTATGCCTGATAAAGATCGTATATTCCAGTAAGAATATTTCTTGAGAATTGGGTAGGCATGTCGCTTTGCTAGAAGCCAACCTTGTCTCGTAAATCGGTAAAAACGTAGTACGAGGTACGTATGTGTTCGGATAGTCCGACGACCGTATTTGCTGCCAACATATCCAGAGATCTCTTGGGTCGCTTCCCGAAAATTCACCGATGACGTATGATTCGAGCTTAATTAATCTGGGATTAATTGCGGAGAGATTTTATCTTGGATAAAGTACTATTTGAAGAGAGATAAAGATTAATTTGGAATTAATCGACAAAATAATATATTCGATATATTAAACGAAATTGGATTCGACGCGGAATTAAAATTAGATTTTAATTCGGGCAAACGAGTTAATTTAGAATTAATTCGTTTTGCGGAGAGATTTTATCTTGGATAAAGTACTATTTGAAGAGAGATAAAGATTAATTTGGAATTAATCGACAAAATAATATATTCGATATATTAAACGAAATTGGATTTCGACGCGGAATTAAAATTAGATTTTAATTCGGGCAAACGAGTTAATTTAGAATTAATTCGTTAGCGACGTGAATAGTAATTTCGCTAGGCATAATTATTTAATTACGTCGCGACAGAAGTTCGTTAATCAGAATTAGCGAAACCGAGTCCGGAAGTGTTTGCGGGTCCACTCGCATTTCGAATTCGAGCGGGGCCCACAAGTCACATCGTGAGTCACATCACTTGTCATTTATTTGTGATAGATGTCAAAGTCTTTTTTGTGAGTGACATGTTGTCACTATTTATGATGGAGTTTGGTGTGGGCAATTAATGCAAAATTGGAGCCAAAATGGCTTTGACTTTTTGTAAACCATTTACCAAAATTTGGTAATTGTTTTTTTCCAATTCTTGTATACGGTTTTTGAAGCCAAAAGAATATAAAAAAAACAGAACTTCTTCTCTCTCCCAAATTGCCGAAACCAGTGAAGCAATTTTCTCTCCCATTTCTTTCATTTCTTGGCCGAAATTGAAGGGAAAAATTGATAAGATTTTGTTGCAAAATTTATCATAAGGGCTAGCACTCTTCAAGGGATCATACAAGGTGATTAAGGAAACCTATTCAAGAGCTTGGAAAGACAAAACAAAGCTTGGAGCATTGTGGACTGCCTTGGCCGAACCTTGGACTGCTTGGAGGGAAAAATTTTTGTTGTTTGACACATCCAAAACCGATCGATGTAAGTGTGTTTCCGCCACTATTTTTCGTTATTCATTCACATTTCTTTGTTCACTATGATCTTGGGACTAATCATATAAACCAACAGGGCAGCTACATGTGTGCATGTTTGAGTTTAGACAACCGCGATCAGTGGCAAAGCCAAAATTTTGGTTCAGTTGGGGCAAAATTTAATTTTCACAAAATATGATAGATACTCTTCATTTTAGTGTCATACTTTCATTAATTTTTAGGATACATTTTAATAAAATTTTGGATTGAGCCAGTGCTACTGCCCCACTGGCATGAATGTGGCTCCGCTACTAACCTTGATGAAAGTCACAACATCAATCCTTCAGCAAGCATTTTGAAATAATTTCAGCTGTTGTTTCCAATATTATCTGTTAATTGAGCTAACTATGAAGGATTTTAGTAGCAATGTTGTTCAAAATATATGAGTTGTATTGGTTTCTGCATATTTTAATGACTGAAAATGACTCACAAGTAATGGATATGGCACCAATTGGTAACAATTACATGCAACAACGAAGCTAAAATGAATGGTACTGCTTCTTTTTCTGCTTTATTGAAGAAATAATGGCCGACACTTCGACTCGATTTAGTACTTAACTGAGTTTTGTGCTATGTTTTCTATAAATTGTGATTGATAGGGGCGGTCCTAAGTTTTAGAGGTACTAAGTAAATTCTTAAAATGTGACCTATATATATATGGTGTGTCATATATATGTGTGTGTCATATTATATATTTAAAAATAAAAAATTTCTTTAGATTTGGGGCCATATTTTTTAGTAAAATTTTCGAGGCCCAGCTAATCGTATGTGTCAACTCTCATCGGGCCACCTAAAAATAGTAATTACGATATTAGAATTAAAAATAATTGAATCTTAATAGTCTATTACTATACAGACACTCGTGACAGAAGATTATAAAAAGTTGAAAACAAATAGATCCAATCCAATTTCATACTTCATACTTTAAAAACATCGAATAACCATTGCAGATATAAATAAAAGGTCAGCTTAAACACTTCTTAATTTCTGGATTAACCCACAAAGATAGTTAACAACTTTGCTGATTCATCACCTGCAAGTTCATTTCAAGACAGAATCAACAACAGTAAATCATAAAAATGGAAGCATGCGAAATAAATATATAAATATTATATATATTGAAAAAAAAACTTTCTTGGCGGATATGAAATGTGCTGTCTTGGTAAAATATAGCTACCCTTCAATGAATAAGCACCAAAATTGATGACCCTTTTCGAACTGGGTCTTGTCTCTTTTAATAATCCACAACAGCTTAAACTTTATTATTTTAATACTTTACTCCATTTTAGAAATTCATTTAGAGGCCCTCAAAATTTTAAACAACTCAGGATCACCTTGTAAGCCAAACACTGCTTCTTGTAATAACAAAAATAAAATCCCCTCAACATTTTGGACCAGCCATTTCACTTGCTATATATAACACACAAGAAAAAGTTTAATGAACGAATGAATGGCAGTTAATTGTTTTGCATGAAACTTGCAGAAAATCTCGTTTGACCCTTACAATTTTACAAAACTAATTCTCTCTCTCTCTCTTTTCTGTTTTCTTTCTATTGTCTCTCAATCCAAAAGGCGGCGGCACCACCGCAGCACCCCCACCCCCACCCCCACCCCCACCATCACTTTCATTGTAACACACAGACACATATTCAATTATACCCCAATGACCCATTAACTGAAACACCAAAAAAAAAAAGTTGCCGTCTAGCACAAGGCACCCAAATTTTTTTTACCCATTTCCAAGAGTTAGGTCCACATTAGGGCATGGCGGACCCCCTAGTGAAAGATTTGGCTAGGATTATACAATTAGCGGACATTGTGAGTAAGACGGCAGGTGAGGCACAGTCGTTTAAACAAGACTGTCAAGAGCTGAAGGCGAAATCGGAGAAGCTTGCAGGGCTTTTAAGACAAGTTACACGTATTACCAATGTGAGTTACCAGCGTCCTACGCGTAGGATCATTGATGATACAGAGCAGGTTCTTGATAAAGCCTCGCAGCTCGTTGTCAAATGCCGCGCCAACGGCATTCTCAAGAGGGTTTTTACAATCATCCCAGCTGCTGCTTTTCGAAAAACTTCAATGCAGCTTGAGAATTCCCTTGGGGACGTGTCCTGGCTTATTCGCGTGTCTGCTTCTTCGGAGGAGAATGATGATGAGTATCTTGGCCTGCCTCCAATTGCAGCTAATGAGCCAATCTTGTGTCTCATTTGGGAACAAATTGCAATCCTTCATACAGGCTCATTGGAAGAAAAATCTGATGCTGCAGCATCATTGGTGTCCTTGGCTCGCGATAATGATCGCTATGGGAAGCTGATTATTGAAGAAGGTGGCGTCCCTCCGTTGTTGAAACTAGCTAAAGAAGGGGACTTAGAAGGTCAGGAGAATGCAGCAAGGGCTATAGGATTGTTAGGACGCGATGCGGATAGTGTGGAACAGATTGTGAATGCTGGTGTTTGCTCTGTGTTTGCTAAAAGCCTTAAAGATGGTCGTATGAAAGTTCAATCTGTGGTAGCTTGGGCTGTTTCAGAATTGGCTTCTAATCATCTGAAATGTCAAGACCATTTCGGGCAGAACAATATTGTTCGCTTTCTTGTTAGTCATCTTGCTTTTGAAACTGTTCAAGAACATAGCAAGTATGCAATTGCAAGCAAACAAAACATCTCATCACTTCATTCAGTTTTAGTAGCTAGTAATTCTCAGAATCAAAATAGGGATAATGCAATTACTTATGAAGTTGCACATCCAATTGCTAAACAAGCTAATAGTGCAATGTCCAATGTGGTCACTGACACCATAGCAGTTAAAGCCAAAGCTCGTGGAAATGCCCAGCAAGCACACCCGGATAGTCATGTACAAGCGTTGCAACAACACCAACAAGTTTTACACGGTACAAGTATTAGAGGGAGGGAATCGGAGAAACCTGAGATTAAAGCACAGATGAAGGCAATGGCTGCAAGGGCCTTATGGAAGCTCTCCAAGGGGAATGTGTCTATATCGCGAAACTTAACAGAGTCAAGAGCGCTTCTATGCTTTGCAGTGTTGTTGGAGAAGGGTCCTGAAGATGTTAAGTATTTTTCAGCCATGGCATTGATGGAAATCACAGCTGTAGCTGAGAAAAATTCTGATTTGAGACACTCCGCGTTCAAGCCCACCTCACCGGCTGCTAAAGCTGTACTTGATCAGTTGTTACACATTGTAGAAAAGGCTGATTCAGACCTTCTTATTCCCAGCATCAAGGCAATTGGGAACTTAGCAAGGACTTTTCGAGCAACGGAAACAAGAATCATTGCGCCGTTAGTGAAACTGCTTGATGAAATGGAACCTGAGGTTACAATGGAAGCAACTGTGGCACTTAACAAATTTGCAACTACTGAAAATTACCTCAGTGAGATTCACTCAAATGCCATTATCAATGCAGGAGGTATCAAGCACTTGATTCAACTTGTTTATTTTGGTGAACAAATGGTTCAAATTCCTGCATTGATGCTGCTATGTTACATTGCAACAAACCAGCCTGGTAGTGAAACACTGGCCCAAGAAGAGGTGCTAATAGTACTTGAATGGTCATTAAAGCAACCTCATTTGGTTTCTGAACCATCAATTGATGCTCTATTACCTGAAGCCAAATCTAATTTAGCCCTCTACCAATCCAGGGATACTAGAGGATTTCATTAACTTTTATCACCTATAAAATTATCAAGAAAAAAAAATACAAACAATTTTTGTGTATATAAATTAGCATTGCTGAGATCATATATTGTTGTTGCAATTTTTTTTAGTGAAGATCCTAATTTCCCAGTTGCTTGTAGCACATTCTTCTTGCCCTCATTCTCACATTTTACAGATTTGGTCACCAAATTAAAAAACCCTATCTGCATTTGGAGCTTTTGCAAGGAAAAAAAAATCGATGTTTTAATCAATCCATCAGTCATATTGTCTCAATTTGATAATCATGTATGATAAACGTACAAACTTTTTTCCCGAATTTCCTCCGTACTATCTCACTGTAGATATAGTGAGTTACTGTAGCTCATTGTAGCTACAGTGAGGGAGTAGGGAAAATTTTCGGAAAAAAAGTTTGTATGTATATCATTTCCCTTTTGCATTTGATAATATTCACGTACTTTTGGTTTTGTGCATGAAAATACTTAGATGTGACACATGCTGGACCAAACCAGGATTTGCCAATTTTGATTTTGTTCCAATTCTAAATTCAAGACAAAAAAATCATCATAAAATTTGAATCAACTTTTTAATAGGGCGATTTTTTATTTTAAATTTTAGACCTAAAATTTAAACAATCGATGGACAGGAGCCTCAGAATTTGACCGAACCTCAAATTAAATAAAAATTAAAATAATTATGTTTTGGACTTGAACTTGACTTGTTAAACAAACCATAATGTCAGCAATTTTCATAATTGCGTACTTGTTTAATCACTTCAATGTTTCTTTATATTAGTGACTCAAAGCCTATAGAGAGGTCATATCCATACAATTATTATGTAATAATGCAGTAATCCGGGGTTTGTCTGTCAAGTATAGCTCAAAAATTTACGATTAAAAACAACGTGTTAATATTTCAACTATGAATAATTGTTGACAATCAAAAAGTGAAAAAGTTAAATGACAGCGAAAATAACATCGTTCATATGGTACTCGTCCAGAATAAAAGAATTGTTCAATTGACCTAGTAATTGAATTGCCCTAATCAGCTAGGTAACAACCAAACCAATGAGCAATTGTACAAACATGATTTGATATTTGGATAAAGTGGGGCACGTTCTTAACAGTTACCATGAAGGGAATATCATGATCTTGAAGCACAACTCGGCAGTTACCACGATTTGGAGGCACGACTGTAGCAGTTATCGCAGATGGCAGACGAAGAAATAAGAAGTCACAGAACGTGGGGTACAACCGCTCAAGCAGTTATCTTCTCCACTATATAAGATCAAAGTCAAGCTTAAGAAGAGGGAGGAAAAAATCAAAAGACTATGAGTAAATGTAATTTTCTTTTCTTTTCTTAGTTAGCTAATTAGGGTTCTGTGCTTGCGCCCATTGGAGGTTTTTCTTAATAAAATCAAATACCCATTTATGGGACTTTGTTCCAAGAGGTTTTAATCTAACACGCTCTCTTTCGGCAAATAAAATTTATCTGTCAATAATTTTTGGTGACCACAGTGGAAGATTTGGTGAAAGGAAATTGGGATGCCTCTGAAAATGAATACTTAAACTGGATCAAGTACAGAGGAAGTGAGATTGGAGCAACCAACCAAAACTACTCTAAGCTGTAGTGGAATATTTTGACGACTTGGAAGAAAAAAGGTTGATATGAGACTATGAGGGAGTTAAATTCTAATGTGATGCGGTCTTTGCTTGACGATTTCACTCAGGATGTGGTTGAACAGGTTATATTTCTGAACAATTATAATATGGATAAGTTAATTTTAACCAGCGCTTCGTATTATGGGAACATGGTCAAACATATGAGTACGTTAAATGACATAATGGCTAGATGCATGGGTATGGGTGTTTTCACATAAAGAGGCCATGTGCCTCCTAGCGTAGTACATGTGGGGGTAATAATGACCAAAATCTCGATCAATTTACTGTAGGATTTGTGATTGAGGGTAAGAATGCAGGACAAGTAATGGCCTGCCTTCACGAGGGGCACATGTCTTAGACGCACCCCATAGGGGAACGCTTCTCAAGTTGGTAATAGTCAAATTTTAGAACCAAATGACAGGAATCCACCAATTAACGTGGTCCAACATGAAGGAGTATTGCATCAAGGTCCACAAAGGAAAGACCAGTATAATGGTCCACCCATATATGGGTCTCAACCACTAATATGAGTGTCATTTGATGTCACCGCCGTGTTAAGAGAACCAATGGCCGAGATTTTCCAGAGCTAATTTGGTTTCGGGTTAGGCCAATACGGCTTAGATATAAAAAAAAAAAACTTATCCTGATTGGATTGACATGGCCTACCCTTGGCCAATGAATTATAAGATACATAAGTTTTCCTTATTCACTAGATTAGGGGAAATTTCTACAATGGAATATATAGGAATATTCACTCTCCAGTATTGTGAGGCAAAATATTTTCATAAGTTAAGGCTATTCTGTAGTTCCTTAACAGGAATGGATTTCTCTTGGTTTATTAATTTTCCACCTAACTCAGTAGAAAATTGGTATCAAATGAAATATCTTTTCCACGCTCAGTTTTACAAGACTAAGGCGGAAGTTACCCTGGCCGATTTAGCAAACCTAAGATAGTTACCAAAAAAATGGGCCGAAAACTTCCTAGAATGGTTTAAAACAGCCAGGATTAGATGCTTCAAGCCTCTGCCAGAAAAGGAATTTGTGAAGATCTCTCAGAGTTGCCTAAACTTTGATTTAAAAAATAAATTTCAAGATAGAGAGTTTTCGGACCTTTTCCAGCTTACCACCAACGTAGTTAGATACGAACGTCTATTGAGATAAGAGGAACATATGAAAAATTTGAGTAAGCGCACTTACTCTAAGGATGTTAATTATGAGTTGAGTGATATAGAGGCTAAAATGAATCCAGTTAGGTACTCAATTATATCAAATAAATAAAATCACGATAACAAAGTTTGTCAATAATTAATTTAGAATTAAATTAAATATTAGTCTTTAGATTACAATTTATATATTATAATATAAATAAGATTAATCTATATTTTCATATTAAAAGAATTACTTTTTACCGCATCAATAACAACAACAACAACAACAACAACAACAACAACAATAATAATAATAATAATATACATTTGTGGGTAAATATATCATAAGCTCATTTTGTCGACAATCTAAGCATGGTGAATGTTTTCCAAGTGCAATTTGAATCTAGCTGTCATCCTCTTTTTGAGTTTTCCGGGTCTTGGAATTCAGATCTCATATCCATTTTTCTTGTTGAGCTTTCGAAATAGTATTTTACCTACACAATAAATAAAAATCATAATAAAATATAAATATAATTATTATTTAACAAATGTGCTAAATTAAGGGGATTAATGAAATTATAAGTGTTAAATGATTAGTTTTTCTTTTATTAAGTGTACAATTTTTACTACTCATCAACTGTCATTATTGTGAGGCTGGAGTAAATTTCATGGGATTCACTTCCCATTATGAAATTTTATTATCAAATTTCTATTTTTCTTTTAAGGAATATTACGAAATTACATAAAGTAATAGGAGGGCACTAATAGATTTAAAATCCATAATCATATTAGTATTTTATGTTGATATGAAAAGGTTCTGCTAATATTTGTTATCTTGCAGCTGTGGCAGCCGCAAATCCATTAGCGCGTATTTTGGATTCCAATAAGTTGAAGGGTATCGAGAATTATTTCGAATGGGAAATGAACATTCGCCTTATTTTAGAGTTGTTGGGGCAGATGTGAAACCTATATGATCGGATCGGTGCCCCACACAGCGGAAGTGAGTTTATTTCTTTGCGAGTCCGTAGGAAAAACGGGGACCAAATCGAAACGTTGAAAATGAACTTTCAGCGCGTCACAACGCACAGGTTTGGGCATTGCGACTCCCAATTTGTGAGAGCTCGGAGTCACGACGCCCAAGGTTTAGCGTCGCGATGCCCTCAGCTCTAAAAGTTGAGTATTGCGACACCAGAGATTAGAGTTGCAATGCCGCACTATGTAAAATGTTGGCAGTGAGCAAATTTGCCTTGAATCCAATCCAAAACACTTCCAACTTTCTCCAAACACTTCAATACACCTAAAATCCATTTTTAACATCAAAACCAACATCAACATATGTTATACAATAAAAATACATGTATTCTAAATACATAAATGTATTTCTTTGATTCAAAACATAAACCAAAATAGTATCTCACAATGAAATGACCAAGTGATTCTAGAATGGTAGTCATAACCCCAAGCTATCATCAAGACTTCCAAACTCTAAATAATATTCCATGTCCAATATGAACATATTTGACCCAATTATAAGTATATTGTGTTTATGCTTCTAAATCATCCATATACAATCCATTAGCCTAATTTCAACTTAAGCTCTATTCTTATGCATCAACTATATAACTCATCACTATATGTCTCACTAATGATTGCTCACTAATGAAAAACATAGATTTGGAAAATATCAAACTTACCTAGCAACCTTGATACAAAGATCCAATTTACTTCTCCTTGTTGAAATATTGTGAAGAACTTCCAAAGTTAGCAAGCATGATTCCAAGGTCCAATCTTGATTCGAATGCTAGCAAGCTTCACTCTAAGATCCAATCTTGATTTCTTCTTGCTGAAATATTGTAGATATCTTCCAAAGCCTCTCTAAACATTTCTCTTACTTAGGCTAATTTCTCTAACTCTTACTTGTTTTAGCTTTCTTAAGTTTGATTAAAACCTTACTCAAGCTTGCTATTTATAGCAAAACTTATGTAATTTTTAATTAATAAAAGTTCTAATCAAATTTTATGTGGGTTTAATCTAATTTATCCAAATAAGTATAATTAGCTTGATTTAATTGGGTCAAATCAAAGTGGTAGACATGTAACTAATCCATTAATTAATTTTTCTTGATTTAATTGGTTTAAATCAAAGTGGTAAACAAATGTGATTTTTTTTTGTGGAAACGATGGAAACCCCACCACCAAACCACCCATTCTGGGCCGCGGCGCAGGTAGAACCACCGGCTGTCCCAGGCTCTTACAAGAAGTGCACCCCCTGGATTCGAACCCAGAACCTCAAGGTGAGATCCTGGACCCTACACCACCAAGCCATACCCCTTGGGTAGGTGTATTTGGTCTTAACCTGAGACTTGCACCGCTAATACTTGCGACAATCAATATACTTTGGTTGCGATCGTCCATGGCTTTAACAGGTTCTGTGTACGCCAATGCTGGGTATATTGAGAATCGTAGTGTGTTGGGTGTGATGTCAAGACGGAAGTGTCACTCCAGTCATATGGAGATGATGGTCACGTAGGATACGGTACTAGTACTCTTAAGTATTGCAGTCATTGGGATAAAATGACAAGGTCATGTTTATCCGATTATAGAGACTAGTTACCAGACATCCGACATGTGCTTCGTACGTGGCAGACATAATTCCAGCCCCAGGCCTAGCACGTGATCATTCGATACTGGAAAGAAATACGTAATACTACGTATACTACACCTGATATAGATCCTTTATTCCTGTAAGGATATTTCCAGAGAATTGGGTAGGCATGGCGCTTTGCTAGAGGCCAACCTTGTCTTGTAAATCGGTATAAATGTAGTACGAGGTACTTACGTGTTCGGATAGTCCGACGACCGAATTTACTACCAACATATCCGGGGATCTCATGGGTCGCTTCCCAAAGATTCACCGATGACGTATGACTCGCACTCTATATTAATCTGGGATTAATTAGAAGAGAGGGAAAATTAATCTGGGATTAATTACAGAGATATTTTATCTGGGATAAAATATCATTAAAAGAGAGATAACGATTAATTTGGAATTAATCGATTAATTAATATATTCGATATATTAAACGAAATTAGATTTCGACGCGGAATTAAAATTAGATTTTAATTCGGGCGAACGAATTAATTTAGAATTAATTCGTTAGCGACGTGAATAGTAATTATGCTTGGCATGATTATTCAATTAAATTAGATTTAATTACGTCGCAACGGAAAATTTGTTAATTTGGAATTAGCGAACCCGAGCCCGAGATTATTTGCGAGCGCATTCACATTTCGAATTCGAAGTCTACCCATGAGCTGAGAATCAAATGACGAAGCTTGGAGCTTGGTTTCTTGTTGATTGAAGGCCGAAACAGTGAGCACTTCACTGCCACTGCCATGAGCAGTCCATGGAGCAGAAATGGAGTTATGTTCGTCAAAGCGTCGCTCAACCGATCGATGTGAGTATTCCACAACTTTTTCGATTTGTATTCGCACTTATTTCATGCTTATTATTGATCTTGGGACCTTAATAGAAACCAACAATGGCATCTAGAGCAAGGTTTGAGCATGAAATTAACTTAGGGTTAAAATTTGGGTAAAAATGTGTTTGAGCATGATTAATGAAATTGGATGATTTAGAATGCTTAAAGTATGTTTAATTGATGATTGATTGGATCAATTTGTTGAAATTGTGATTGGATCATTTTTCCCCAAATTGTTATGTTGGCCGAATGGTGCCCTAAGTGTGTTCTTGGTGAATTTTGATTTTTTTATTCCTTGGATGAGTTAGAATCATGTTAGGATTGTTGATTTGAAAATTAATTGGATTGAATTTTTGAATTGGACAAAAACCCTAATTGCCGAGACCTTGATGAGCATGTATTGGGTTTGATTTTTGTTAAAATGTGTTGGACATGTTTTAATGTTAATGGCATGATTAATTAGTGCTAATTGATGTTTTAGAAATGTTAATTGGGTAATTAATCATGTAATACACTTTGGTAATTAAATTGGAAATTTGGAATTTTATGATTTAATTATTTGGGCCTATTTTGTGAAATTGGGCCTAAGTGTTGTAATTGGGCTTGTTGGGCTTTGTTGTACAAAGTAGGGTTTAGGCAAAATTGGTTGGATCCAATTGGGCCCAAAAACCGCATCCATAAAGCCCAAATACGTCTTAATGGACCTTTAAAGTTTAATTGGGCCTAATGGGCCAAAATTGATTTATGGGCTTATGGGGTAACTCCCGGATTGGATTTTGGTTATTCGGTTTGACCCGAGCTGACCAAAAGTCCACGCCTTAAGAAATTAATTAAAAGCCCATTGGACTTTAATTAAATTAACGTTGGACGTTAATCGGGCTTTGAGACCCGTAACGATTAAATTTGGAATTTAAGTCGTAAAAGATTCATAATAAAGTGTAGTATTTAATTTGGAATTAAATAGCGAATTAGAATTGAATGCATATTAAATTTGATTTAATGATGTAGTTTAATTTAATTTGAGAATATGTACTTTGAGTACTTATTCGCAATAACGAGTTTGACTCGAGCAAAATCAAATCGTTGTTTGAACATTGGATGATCACTAATTATCAGATTAATTAATTTGATTAGATTGATTGATAACATGCTTGTGTGAATACATGGTTACGATGCATGAATAATGTATATCAGATGGATATTAGATGGGTGAGACAATTTTAGAAATTGTTGTAATAAATTTGATTTATTAAATTGGACCTGCGTGTCCAGCCTTATCACCTCCTTATTCTTTGTTTTCTCTTCTCACCCATTCCCCTCAATGTAAATGAGGTTTCTTTAGAAGTGTAGTGTAACGGGTAGAAGTAATACATGTGCTAGCGGGAGAGAGAAATGGAGAGATTTGATCTAGGATCATTATGTAAAGTATCCATCCGCATATCATTATTATTTTATCATATGCGCTTTATTATGTGTTTAGAATGCATGTTTAAGGGTGTATGATGATGAGACCTTAACAAAGATAATAAATTGGTTGCCAAATTGACACTCGAAAAACCCTCACAAAATATTAAACGTCTTTCCTTCCATTGAGTGATTCTCACTCAAGATCCGAGACTGGCATTGGCTTGTTGGCCAAAGTCAAGGCCTTTGTCTGTTGAGGATGTGTTTGAATCACGAGAGCTTTGTTCCATATTGGTGTCTTGTCCAAGTTGTGGTTTGTTGGCCAAAGTCAAGACCACTTCTTGTTCATCGACATTGATTACGAAGCTTTCCATGGTCAATGGGTCGCGCTTAACTGGGATCACTAAGTTGTTGTGCCAAAGCCAAGACTTAGTTGATTCAGAGGAAAAAGGTTAGGTAATACATTGGATGTATTGGCATATATAAGATATATATTTCAGACTTGGATGTCCCCATACCGGATCTAGGAATTGGATTGGATTCAATCGATCTTAGAGATCTACCTAGTTAATTATCATACAATTTGCTGGCCAAAGTCAAGATTGTGTGATATTTAACAGGATCCTAGCCCGCTAGGAAACATGGTTTCCCGAGTACTCGATAGAGGGTTAGAGGCTCGCCGAAAAATAGTGGGAGGCAAGAATTGAATTTGCAATATTCATTTAATTACTTGCCATACGCACTCAAACAAATATCATTCGTCAATAAATTAAATGTTAGTTGGACTAATATTTAAATTGTTGTTTTAATAAATAGTTGGACTATATTCAAACTATTCATTTATAGTTGATTTTATAATTGGATTATAATAATCAATATAATTGATTTTAATCTATTAAATTATAGTTGATTAAATAGTTGGACTATTGTAATCATTATAATAAATAGTACCTAAATCGTTGATTAAGTAGTTGGACTATTAAAATCAAGATATAATTTAAAGATTGACATTTAAAACATAATCCTAGGGAAAATGTATTTAATTGGTTTAATTTTCAAATTTGGAATAATTTCAGGATGGTCCTGGAAAATAATAAGTTACTTTATTTGATAAAATAACACATTATGCCTAAGCCCGGAGTTAAGCAAATAGTAGAGCATAATCTTTGGAAGATTTATGTGATGATAACTTTAGTGCTTAATCCATTATACTTACCGCAGTAGACTCCTTGATTTCTTTGTCAGAACTAAGGGTTAGATCCTTAAAGTATGATAATGAAATTGAAGGATCTTCATAAATCTATACTTAGATTTTAGAAGTACTAAATTGCAATATTAACTCTTGGTGGGTTAATGACTATTCTCAAGGAGACAAAGTCAAAGTTTGCAATTAGGCAAGTAGCGTAAGGCGTACTTTACTTCGATATTCTAGCAACCCGAGGCTTGGCCAAAGGCTTCTGGAATGTGAAAAGGGCAAAGGCAAAATCCTTATAGTCTTCTGGGAAGATAAATGACATATCCTAAAATGTCTGCTTAAAATGTAGCAAACGGGATCGCAGAAGCGTGACTGCCGTTTGGACAAAGCAGACATGAAGGAATTGAAGACGAGCAAGGCTCTGACATCAAATATGTTTGTCAACATTATGTTTACTACTAGTATTAAAATTGGATTTTAAATACTTAGTGTAAAACATAAAATATATTTATTGATGTTCAAAATCTGTTTTGAACAGGATACTGACCTCAATTGAGATTTATCTGCGGATTGGAAACGGGACGAAAGTCACTGTTTTAACCGTAGATGCCTAAGTTTAGGAACTACCTTCGGGTGTGTACTTAAATTTGGAAACTATTATAATGTAACTAGTTTGACTAGAAACATTATCTCTATATCAGTGTTTAATCCGTTGCGGATTTACCTTTATATTCTAGAACACTAAAGTGTTTCATTATATAAAGATGATATTGAGATAAACACATTGGATGTGAATAACATAATTTATATTTTGAATATAAATAAATCTCAAATGTAAAACATGACAAACAATAGCTCAAACTGATTTGATCAGATGAAACTAATTGTGGCATTGTTGTCTGGGACACAACTAAAACCAGAATCGTATATCCACACTTTTGAAGAGTGGGTACTAGGACATATTTGATTCTATTCAAATAAAGTCTACGAATCTAGTTTATTGGGCAATGTGCCTATAACACATTTACTTGGTAAAAGTGTAAATGCCACAGATGTGTTAGCCCTAGATCATAGTGAAGCAAGTGGGCCCATGTCTAGCTAGGCTAGAGGTGGATATGAATATTTCGTGACCTATACGGATGTGGCATCGCGTTATGGTTATGTGTTTCTATTGAAACACAAATCAGAAACTTTTATAGTTTCGACACGAAATAGACAAACAGATCGGCTAAAGTATTAAACCGTCACGGTAAGACCGTAATGGAAAATACTTAAGCAATAAGTTTCTAATATACTTGAAAGAGTATAGTATTCTTTCAATGAGGACTCCTCCCGGAACACATCAGTTTGACGGTGTGTCCGAACTAAGTAACCGAATCTTGTTGGACATGATAAGGTTAATCATGAGTCGCTCTGAGCTACCATTTCCTTCAACGGATAAGCATAAACAGTGCAGAACTTATTTAGAATAAGATTCCATAAAAATCTATTTGACAGATTTCATATTAGATATAAACAGGAAAGAAACTGGGTTTCTCATTCCTGATAATTTGGGTATGCTAGGCATGTGTTTGGATGATACCAAACTAAAACCCAAATTGGATAAGTGCCAATTTTAGGTTATCCTAGGGATACCAAAATATTGTACTTATACAACTCACAAGAGAACAATGTAATTGTTGCTCACCATGCGGTTTTCCTAAGAGGAATACTGATATGCAGTGGTAAGTGGGAGGATAGTAAAACTCGATGAAAATCGGAGTAATACTATTCAAGGCATCGATTCCTAATGGAACACAAAATGGTTCATCAAGGATGAAACTATACTATTAATCTTCGAATACACAAGAATCGCGTAAGTCGGAGAGAGTCAGAAAATAACCTGGGGTATGGGTTTCTGATCTCACCTCATAAAGATGTCAATCTTATTGAGGTATACCAACTGACTACGTATGAGGAAGTGATACAAGGTATCAACTCCCTATTATGACAATGTGTCATGATATCCAAAATGGATTCCATGTATATCAACTTAGTTTGGATAGTAGTTGATATGCCGCAAGGCATTGTGCCTATTGGTACTGTATAAGTCTTCAAGGAAGACATACATGGATGGCAACATATCAACGTTCTAAGCTAGGCTTGTAATGGAAGGTATCGTTATCAACATTATGTTGATTTCGATTCAACCTTTTACCTATTACCACGGTAAATCTATTTGGATAATGCTTCCTAATGCTGCATGTTTCATTTATGAAATATGGCAGCTGAACGGGAAAATCGCTTTCCTGAAAAAGAACCTTTAAGAGGATGTTTACAACATCCTGTCGGTTTTTTCGTACCAAAACTAGCAAACAAGGTTTGCGGGTTAATCGATCCATGTTTGGATTGAAGCAAGCATTAGGTTCTTGGAATTATCGTTTTGATGTAATCATAATGGTCTATGATTTAATTCAAAACGAAATGATTCTTGTGTATATAAGAGGGTTAGTGAGAGCGCACTGACAGTGGATGTCCTATAAAATAATGATAATATGTCATTTCTTGGAAATGATATTCCCATAATTACTATCGGTGACAGCTTGGCTTTCGAGAAAACTCTCCGAGAACTCGTATATTGAAAAATGTACGTGACCTGGTGTCTCATACGCTTTGAGCATATGGATTCACAAACAGGCCAATCCAAGTGATAGTCACTGGATTGATGTTAAGAACATCCGTTAGTATCTTAGAGAACTAATGATGCTGTCTTAGTCTATGGAGAAGGAGAACTTGAAGTGACTGGGATCACTGAAGCAAGTTTCCTAACCGATAAAACGACTAAAAGTCGCAAACGGTACTATACAGTTTGAATAACGGAACAGTGAGCTGGAAATCTTCCAAGCAAGATACTGTTACCAAATAAACAACAAATGCGGGTTATTGCTGCAGCTGAGGCGGCAATAGAAGCCATTTGGGTCGATAATAAATCTAATTAAATTAGATATAATTCTGTTAGCAGTTGAGCTAGGCGTCAGCACAGGCTAAAGAATTAATGGTCTCATCAACGATCCAGATATATGTTTCGATATTCATCTGATTCGTTCGGATCATACATCATGGCGATGTGATGATTGAATATATCGCATTAGATAATAATCATGCAAATCCCCTAACGAAAGAATTTCTCAGCAGTTTGAGCCAACCGTACATAGTTCGGGTGTAAGACACTCGAGTGACTGGCTATATGCCAAGTGGGAGATTGTTGGACAATTATGACCCATAGCGTCACTATTTGTACCGATCATGGTGTTGTTGTACAATTAACTATGTGACAAAGGAGATTGCACTCTTATCATTTGTGATTAGATCACCTAGATGTATAAATGATAGGAGGTCCCTATGATTTGTTCTTGGACGGAGAATGATATGAGACAATATCAGTCCACGAAGGATAAATCATTAAATATCCATAGTCAGAGTATTATTGAGATTGGACATCGATAAATACGTAAAAGACTAGTATTACACTTGTGCGCGTTGTGAGGGCACAACGACATAGTTCTCATATATTTGGGTATAGGATACTCATGCAAGTGTAATAGGAGGTTATATTTTACCGATGGTAAGGGAAACAGCTTCGCTCTGGATATACCCCCTCGCAATTCCATTGGTAGTATGACTATGTGTCTATGGAAGTCCTAAATCAGGGTAGGTGTATTTGGTCTTAACCTGAGACTTGCACCGCTAATACTTGCGACAATCAATATACTTTAGTTGCGGTCGTCTAGGGCTTTAACAGGTTCTGTGTATGCCAATGCTGGGTATATTGAGAATCGTAGTGTGTTGGGTGTGATGTCAAGACGGAAGTGTCACTCCAGTCATATGGAGATGATGGTCACGTAGGATACGGTACTAGTACTCTTAAGTACTGCAGTCATCAGGATAACATGACAAGGTCATGTTTATCCGATTATAGAGACTAGTTACCAGACATCCGACATGTGCTTCGTACGGGGCAGACACAATTCCAGCCCCATGCCTAGCACGTGATCATTCGATACTGGACAGAAATACGCAATACTACGTATACTACGCCTGATATAGATCCTTTATTCCTGTAAGGATATTTCCGGAGAATTGGGTAGGCATGGCGCTTTGCTAGAGGCCAACCTTGTCTTGTAAATCGGTATAAACGTAGTACGAGGTACTTAAGTGTTCGGATAGTCCGATGACCGAATTTACTACCAACATATCCGGGGATCTCATGGGTCGCTTCCCAAAGATTCACTGATGACGTATGACTCGCACTCTATATTAAGCAGGGATTAATTAGAAGAGAGAGAAAATTAATCTGGGATTAATTACGGAGATATTTTATCTGGGATAAAATATCATTAAAAGAGAGATAACGATTAATTTGGAATTAATCGATTAATAAATATATTCGATATATTAAACGAAATTAGATTTCAACGCGGAATTAAAATTAGAGTTTAATTCGGGCGAACGAATTAATTTAGAATTAATTCGTTAGCGACATGAATAATAATTATGCTTGGCATGATTATTTAATTAAATTAGGTTTAATTACGTCGCAACTGAAAATTCGTTAATTTGGAATTAGCGAACCCGAGCCCGAGATTATTTACGAGCGCATTCACATTTCGAATTCGAATGCGGCACGCAAGTCAAATCAAGCGTCAAATCACTAGTTGCAACTAGCGTCACATCATTCGTCAATCAAGTGATGGATGTCTTTCACTTTGAGTGATTGACGTAAGTCACTATTCATGATTGATGGATTGATGTGAGTTAATGGAGGTGGTTGGTGCCATTAAAGGCTTGACTTTTTGAAAGCGAAATTCATTCCAAATGAATTTGAAATTCACATTTGTTTAAAAGATACACAAATTTGGAACAACCAAATACAATTCTCTTTTTTCTCTCATCTCTCTCCATTCACGCCCAAGGGGCCAAAAAACCTTATGGTTTGCTGTTAAAATCGTTCGCTGTGGGAAGCCAAGAGTGGGATTTTGTGGCAAAATCACAAGTTCTAGCACACTTACGAGACATGTGAAGGTGATAGGGAAGTCTACCCATGAGCCGGGAATCAAATGACGAAGCTTGGAGCTTGGTTTCTTGTTGATTGAAGGCCGAAACAGTGAGCACTTCACTGCCACTGCCGTGACCAGTCCATGGAGCAGAAATGGAGTTTTGTTCGTCAAAGCGTCGCTCAACTGATCGATGTGAGTATTTCGCAACGTCTTCGATTTGTATTCGCACTTATTTCATGCTTATTATTGATCTTGGGACCTTAATAGAAACCAACACACATATGCTACTCGACTCGAGAAGATTCCTATTGACGGTGGTGTGTACTTCCAACTATTAGGAATCACCTGTGAGTCATTCAGTATTCGCTCCAACGAATACACACATGTCTATATGAATTTCCAAAGCTCATGGTACATCAGGTTAAACCATTGGAACTCCAATTCCAATATATTATCTGTGCTAGTCTTTTAGGTTATGAGAATCGACCATATTCCAAAACCAACGACTATGAATATTTACTTTAAGAATAGTTTATAATAGTAATATTTAACAATTTCGGACCACCCAATGTCCAGTATTACTACATGACTATTATAAGGTCGATGTAATTTTCAGCATATTTATATATATCTATCTAGTATGCATAATGACATTACATTAATAAGGTTTGAAATGAAAATGTAGTTATTTTATTAATAAATAATAAAATAAATGTAGAATACATTATTCGGATTGGCGGTCCAAGCACCAACTCCAACAAACTCCCACTTGCTTAGTGCAAATCCGAATGGTACCGTCATTCAAATTCGGTCGATCATGTTCAAAGCATGAATGCTGACTGCTCCTCCATCCTTGAGTGTGGCATGGAACAATTCCTTAGACCTCCGATATATTTCTATTTTTTAATTTACCTCAAACAACTCCTTGAGTGTTCTCTTAATACTCAAAGCATCTGGTACCTCTATGTAATGTTTGAGAAAATTTGGAACCATTGATATTAAAATGTAGAATTTCACCCTTAGGTTACCATCCTTCCATTTTTCAAAAGTTTCTCGCTCTTCAGGAGTAGTGTCAGGATCGATTTCAAAAGGAAATTGATTGATCATCATATAGCTCAACTTTTCGAACTCAAAGACAAAACGGGTGTTCATTTCCCATTCAAAATAGTTCTCGACTCCTTTCAGTTTGTTAGAATCCAAAAGTCACGTTAATGGATTTTTGGTAGCCATCGACAAGACAACAATTAAACACTAGTAAAACATTTTTCATTTAAATATAAAAACACTAGTATTATTGTGGATTTTAAATATATTAGTGCCATCCCACTACTTTACGTAATTTTGTAATCTCCCTTAATGAAAAATAGAAATTTGACTATCAAAATTTCATAGCAGGAAGTAGATCCCATGACATTTACTCCAGCCTCACAATAATCACGGTCTTGGTCTTCATAAACTCATTAGGTAGACCTACAAGGTCAATGACATTCATATGACTCTTAAGTTTTTTCCTGAACCATTTCTTATCCTCACAATAATAACGGTATTGGATTAAGACGTGTTCCAGATGTATACTTGTCAATATGCACTAATGAGCTTCGTAAGTACACCCTCACAATAATGACGGTATTAGGTGACTACGTTAACTCATCACATTATATCTAATATTTTACCGAAGTGACATAAGTTTCGAGCACTTATACCCTTATAATAATGAAGGCCTTGGACATAAGTAGTAAGAACTCATTCATCTTCGTATTGACTAGACAGACTATCTAATAATGCTCCAACATTACTAATATTATTACTTAAAATAAAATAATCACATAATCAAGAGAGACTTATGAAAATCAAGTCATTAACATGCTTGGGTTAAAATTAAAATTTTAATTTAAAAAAATGTAATGCATATATAATATGACTTATGTATAATTAAATTAAAATTACAGTGGAATAGATTCAAAACACATGTGTTGTGTGGTTAAGTGCGTGGTTAAGATCTGATTTGATACCATTCTGTTGGGGTAGATGTGGAATCCCTAAGGTCGGATCAATGTCCCGCGCAGTGGAAGTGGGTCTAACCAATGGATATCAAGTATATGTGTATTTTTAAATTTTTTTTATTGAAAAATAAATTCCGTTATGAGTCTGTAGGAAAACACAGGGACTAAATCAGAGTCCGGAAACTCCGGAACGGAGAAAATGAAATTTCAGCGCATGCAATAGGTCTCAGCACGTCGCGTCGCGCAAGTTGTGGAGTCGCAATGCCAATTCTGCGAGAGCTAGGAGTCGCGACTCCAAAGGGTTAGCGTTACGATGCCCTCAGCTCTAAAATTTGAGTGTCGCGACGACACAGATCAGAGTCGCGACGCCGCACTATGTAAAATATTGGTAATGAGCAAATTTGCCAAAAATCCAATCCAAAACACTTTCAATTTTCTCCAAACACTTCAATACACCTAAAATCCAATTTTAACATCAAACCAACATCAACATATGTTATAAAACAAACATTCATATATTCTAAATACATATATGTATTTCTTTGAATCAAAACATAAACCAAAATAGAATCTCACAATGAAATGACTCATGAACAATTCTATGTCGTTCAAAGGTAGTCAAGTGATTCTAAAATGATAGCCATAACTCCAAGCTATCATAAAGAGTTCCAAATTCTAATTAATATTTCATGTCCAACGTGAACATATTTGACCCAATTACAAGCATATTGTGTTTATGCTTCTAAAGCATCTATACACAATTCATTAGCCTAATTTCAACTGTTGGGAAGCGGCCGCGAGTGCGCAGCGAAAAATTAAAATTATTATGCCGCTTTCCCTTTGCCCAAGACCCATTTGTTTTTATTATTCTACAAGCCTAGGCATGTTACTATATATTCTAAGCATAAAACTCATAAAACATGCAAAGAACATAAACCTAAACATGCTAACTATCATAAGAACTCTAATTAAAATAAAGAAAGAAAAAGACTTACTTGAACCGTAGACTCCTACAGTGCTCCCTCCAATCTACAAGCTTTTCTCGAACTCAGCAAGCTCTTCCACGTTCCAAAGAGCCACCCAAGTGTGTGGCCTCCAAAGATGCACACACCAAAGCCAAAACTAAACGGCAAGACTACGCCTTGAGTGCACATGTATTTTGCCCTTGGTGCTAGCCTAGACAAATACCTCAAAACTTTTAACTCGAGGTTCTTCTAGTCAATTAGACATAAGGATCCTCAAAATCAGTGGCTTACTCTTAAAATTTAGAGTTGCTCACTTATATAAACCCAAGATATGAAAGGTTTGGTGTAGCAAATATGTAAAGAATTCTTTGGGTTTATATAGTGTTCCAAAGACAATAAAATTAATTAAGAATCCGATGTGAGATAAAAGCTAATTTAATCTTAGTCATTGAATCTTAATTTAGTGGTTTAATGAGATTATAAAACCCTAATAAGAGTTTGGGCCGAATTGGAATTCAAAACAAATTAAAAAAGAATATTACTATTCACGTTACTATTCACGTGAATAGTAATTTTTATTATTTTTTATTTTTTTATACCAATTCCCAAAGTGCCCCATCGTCATTCACCAATCCTTAAGCCACTATGGAACCTCATAAATGATCTGTTCAATAATTAAACACATTGAACCATTTATGAACAATTCCTACAACAATCATATATGCTGTTATATTTATAATGTGCACTGTTAACCATTGATTTCGACTTTGTTATGTGTGACCTTTTGGGTTCCCCTCAAGTTGGACATGAAATGAATCGTGATAATTTAATCGAACATAAATTATCCTCCGATCAGATGGTCGTTCGATTTCAATGACCAAGGTTGACATCTACCAACATGCCAAGGCCTCCAAATGAGAATGAAAGATATATATACCCATTCTGTATGCGATTTATATATGATACGGTCTCTCGCCTCACTGTATCCCCACATATTGACCTATGGTACGTAAAGTGTCTACCCATATGGTCAAAGTTATGATGTTGATAGTGTCATGAATCGTGTTAACCCAAGAATCTCATATGATTCTTCCGATGTGGCCACAGTCTCAAGCACGGATCACACATATCAACCCGCGAACTGGAATACTACTCTTATAAGATAATATTATTCGAGAGAGTGGCGATTCTCTGTTGTATCTTTACAAACTTCATGTGTTTCAACAAATGACCCAATCATACCCTTATGACCGGATCTTTTGAACCGGGGAAGGAGAATGTCAAAGTTATTTGATCCACACATAAGATTGTAAGACCTCAAGTCTAAGGACTATGCATATAATCGATACAGGAAAGTTCTCACAGACACATGGGATAAACACTCCATATGAAAACTTTTGGCGGTCAGTTCGATGGACACGAGCAACTCATGTATCCATGTGATACACCAAGCTGACGGATCTCCGCTAGTAGCCTATGAGATCGGCTACCCCACTTAAGGGTGGATCATATCATCATGCTAGTCTCATCTTTAGTTCGTGACGTGAGCTCTTTAGTTCGTGCTTTGTGAACGCCCAGATTATTCACAAAACTATGACTAGAACATTTAAGAGTAATGATTCTCATAAGGCGTAGAAGCCATCGTCTTATTACTCCAAGGGCTTTATTACAGTGTTGATGATTCATATAAGTTATATAAGACACATATAATAAATATTGCCATTTTATTAATTAATGAAAATATTACAAATACATGTACATATAGCCCATCTACAAGTTGGGTATATGGCATATCTCTAACAATCTCCCACTTGCACTATAGCCAACTAGTATGAATCTGGACACCATACTCTTGGGTGTGCCTATCATGATTTTGTTGAGTCAACCATTTAGTCAGAGAATATACAAGATTATCTTCTGTGGGTATTTTCTCTATAATAACTTCTTTTCTCTCAACAATCTCCCTGATGAGATGAAATCGCCTGAGTACATGCTTGGATTTCTGGTGGGACCTTGGTTCCTTTGATTGAGCAATGGTGCCCATGTTGTCACAGTACATCGTGACTCTATTCTTTATCGCGGGAAGCACTTCCAGCTCTGTGATGAACTTCTTTATCCAGACTGCTTCTTTAGCTGCCTCAGATGCTGCAATATACTCGACTTCAGTGGTGGAGTCCGCTGTAGTTGACTGCTTTGAGCTTTTCCAACTTACAGCACCGCCATTTAAAGTAAACAGATATCCTGTTTGCGATCTGTTGTCATCCCTATCGGTCTGAAAGCTCACATCACAGTAATCAATGACTTTCATCTCAGAACAATCTCCGTATCTCAAGAACACATCCTTAGTTATTCTCAGATACTTGAGGATTGTTTTGACAGCTACCCAGTGTTGCTCATCAGGATTTGCATGATACCTGCTCGTTATGCTAAGAGCATAAGAGACATCAGGTCTTGTACATATCATGGCGTACATGATCGATCCTATTACTGAAGCATAAGGGATCATACTCATACGCTCTCTATCTGAAGGAGTATGTGAACATTGCTCCTTAGATAATTTGATTCCATGACAAGTAGGTAAATTACCTCTTTTGGAATCTTCCATTTTGAATCTTTTCAAAACTTTATCTATGTACGTTGATTGAGAAAGTCCTAGCAACCTCTTAGATCTATTACGGTAGATCTTAATGCTGAGGATGTAGGATGCTTCTCCCAAATCTTTCATGGAGAAATTTTGAGATAACCATTGCTTGGTGGCTTGCATCATGGGAATATTATTCCCGATGATTAATATGTCATCGACATATAATACAAGAAATAAAACAGCACTCCCACTACTTTTCCTGTAAACACAAGGGTCGTCTATATTTTTGATGAAGTTAAATTCTTTGATTGTCTCATCAAATCGTATATTCCAACTTCTGGAGGCTTGCTTGAGTCCATAAATGGATCATTTAAGCTTGTATACTTTATTATGATCATCCTAAGATGCAAACCCCTCAGGTTGTGTCATATAGATTTCCTCTATGAGGTTCCCATTAAGGAAAGTTATTTTGACATCCATCTACCAAATCTCATAATCAAAGTGTGCAGCTAGTGCCAGTAAAATTTGAATGGACTTTATCATTGCAACAGGCGAGAAGGTTTCGTCATAGTCAATTCCTTGGATTTGTCTATAACCTTTCGCTACTAACCTAGCCTTATAGGTTTGGATGTTGCTTTCTGCATCAGTTTTACGCTTGTAAATCCACTTGCAGCCTATGGGTTTTATCCCTTCAGGTGCATCTACCAAGTCCTCGACTTGATTCTGATACATAGAGTCTATTTCGGATTTCATGGCCTCAAGCCACTTGACTGAATCAATGTCACGCATTGTTTCGTCATAACTGGTGGGATCGTCATTATCAATGACCTAATCATGTTCCTCATCAATATGGAAACCATATCTTTCAGGCTCATGTCTTTCCCTATCAGACCTTCTGAGTTCATAACCTTGTGGTTGTTCTGTCGCTACCCTTTTGAGGGGCCTGGGGTTTAGTTCTATGTTGGTTTGTTCTTCTCGTACCTCATCGAGGTCAAGTCTACTCCCACTATATTTCTTGAGAAGGAATTCATTCTCTAGAAATTTAGCATTTCGTGAGACAAATGTTCTTTGTTCATTTGGGACGTAGAACACGTATGCTCATGAGTTCAAGGCATATCCTACAAACTTACATTTAACTGCCCTATCATCCAATTTGTTAGTTTGTGTGAGCTTGACATATGCGTTACATCCCCAAACTCTTAGATAACTAAGACTAGGACGTTTCCCAAACCATAACTCATATGGTGTTTGACTAACAGTCTTAGAAGGAACTTGGTTTGGTAGTAGTGTTGCAGTTTCTAAAGCAAGACCCCAAAATGAAAGAGGTAGATCCATGTTTGGCATCATTGATCGGACCATATCTAATAATGTCTGATTTCTCCTTTTGGAGACCCCATTATGCTGTGGAGTTCCCGGAGGAGTCCACTGGGAAACAATGCCATTTTCTCTCAAGTAATCTTCAAATTCGTTGCTTAAGTATTCACCACCTCGGTCAGACCTTAGTGACTTAATACTTTTATTAAGCTGGTTTTCTACTTCAGCTCTGAAGTCTTTGAATTTCTAAAAGGCTTCAGATTTGTACCGCATAAGGTACACATACCCATATCGCGAGTGATCATCGATAAAGGTAATGAAGTAGGAGAATCCACCTCTAGCGGTGACTGACATTGGTCAGCATACATCAGAGTGTATGAGTTCTAATGTCTCCATTGCACGCTGTCATTTACCTTTGAAGGATAATTTGGTCATTTTACCAAGTAAACAAGACTCACAAGTTCCATAAGGTTTATAGTTGAAGGGTTTGAAATACCCATCCTTATGTAGCTTAGTTAATCTTGTTGATATGACCTAAGCGACTGTGTCATAGAAGTGATTCATTGAGATTATTCAAGTTAACGTTGTATATATTAGATGTTGAACATTCTTTGTTAGTTTGTAATATATAGATACCAATATTCAAAATACCATCTCCATATTTTATTTCTTTGAAATAAATAGAACATTCATTACAATTTATTAGGCATGAAAAGCCTTTATTAAATAAAGAAGAAATTGAAATGATGTTCTTTACTAGAGAAGGTACATAAACACAATCTTCCAAGTCTAAGACTAAACCATTCGACAAAACTAATGAATAAGTCCCCACGCACAATGCAACCAGTTTTGCTCCATTACCCATGCGTAAGTCAACCTCCCCATGACGGAGTCTCCTACTGTTTCTCAGGCCTTGCACATTGTTACACAAGTGAGTCCCACAACCGGTGTCAATCACCCAAGTAGAAGGTTCAGAGTTTTGAGAATATAGTTCAATCATATACAACATACCTGAAGCATTGGGCTTCTTGGCCTCTTGGGCTTCCCTAGATTTCTTGGCTTTCAAGGATCTGCAGTCTTTCTTCCAATGACCCTTCTTTCTGACCGGCGTAAACACACACGTATAACGCAAGCGCACATATCGTTCAAGTAGTATAAAAATATTGATCCCACGAGGACTTAATATCTAAACTATTAATTTTATGAGGTCAAATGATTACTAGTATCTAACAGGTTGTTTGATTGATTTGAAATGGTGACGATTCTAAATATTAAAACAAGTAAATAAAATTGTTCGAAAGTAGGTTTTAAGAAAATTCAATATTAAAAACTATCTAGGGTTGTGAATCTTTCCAATATTATTTAAAGATGAAGTGGTTATCTTATAGCTGTGTAATATATTGATTTATTAACCTGGAACACTAAATTATGTGAAAGCCTCTGTCGATGGTCAGACACAAATACCAGTTTAACCCAATTGAACCATATGTTTATGTCAACCAAATTATCTGGATTCATTAAGATCAAGTTCCAATTATGGATACCCCCACCCGACAGATATATGTCTATCCTGTAAGGAAATCTATTAAAGGGTTATCTATCCTCAAGGAAGATCGTGGGCTATTGAGTCTAAGGTCTCAAACCTAAAATCTCTATGTCTAGTTCATTTTAAGTTTACCTAATCAATTTTATTAGTGGCCAGTTAATAAAAAGCATTAAGATTAAGAATCAATAAATAAATCTTTATATTACCCAAACTATAATCTAACCCCCATAAACCGGTGACATTGAAATTCATCACAACCCTAAATAACTAACTTAGTTATGACACATGGCTAGGACTAGTAAAAACTTAAAAGTAAAAGCCATAAAGTAAAAATGCGAAATAGTAAATGCGGTAAAGTAAATACTGAAAAGTAAATTACAATAAAATAAAATGCTAAGGTAAAATGAATTACTTTTACTATTTACTATTTTAGATATCTCCCATAAAATAATATATAAACTTGTGATAATATTACCAACCAGCCATATAGGCGGTAACCTGATTAATTCAAATTAAGTCCGACCAGCCATAAAGGCTGTATGATTTCTCCATGAACCTGCCATATAGGCGGTAAGAAAATTTAATTACCAACCAGCCATATAGGCGGTATCCTTGATTAGTCAGGTTTAAACCAATTTAAATTTAATAGCCAACCGACCAATATGACGGTATCCTTATTAAGTCAAATTTTAAATAGTAAATATATTATATTTAAGGGAGATTAATCTAAATAGTAACAGTAAAAGAATTACCTTTCACCTTAGCAAGGAGAAGTTACCTCATCATGGTTGAATAGTAAAACTGAAACAGTAAAAACAAAATAATTTACTATTACTATTACAAAAAGTAATTACTATTACAGAATGTAATTAAAAATTAATTACAAAACTTAAATTAAAAGAAACTAGAGAGAGAAACTCCTTATTTACATCAAAGAAATGAGAGAGAATGGTGAACTAAAACTGAAATCTCGAGCTAAATTTATAGGAAAATTTTGTGTCTGGCGTCGCGACGCCAAATTCCTTCTTACTTCGCGACGTTGGCTCTGTTGACATGGTCCACACGATTTGAATTTGACTGTTGACGCGGATTTCGTCGGTCCAATAAGAATTCAACATGTGGCACGCGGTAGATTCGGTTCAATGAGAAGATGACACGTGGCAGAAGAAGATTTGCCGATGATTCGGTCCAATGAGAAGATGACACGTGTCACGCGGAGTGTCGGCACCATAGGCTTGTAACACGTGTCCTGGCGCATGTTAGCGGATCCTCTGTGATGGTGACACGTGGCACGACGCATGTTAGTAAATTCAAACTTCTCAAATTCTAACCCGTTGACCCGGCGCACGTTAGCAGCTTTGGTGCATAATAGGCGTCGCGACGCCAAGGACTTTCGCGTTGCGACTCGCCCAAATTACCATTTTGCCCTTTTTGCCAATTTTCACTGTTTTGCTCCAAATCACCTCCAGAATGTCCTGAAACTTTATTTATCTACAAAATAACACAAAAACATCAAAATATTCACAAAACTCAAGAAACTATACAAAATATTAGGTTAAATGAGTAGGAAATAGTGATAGATTTATCACTTATCACACCCCCAAACCTAACATTTTGCTAGTCCTTGAGCAAAACATAAAATAAAATAACATAAATAACATTTAAAATAAAATTTAACTAAGCCACTTTCGTAGGGATCACGGTTGGATTTAGCATATGCAACAAGCCTTTAAACCTCTAGGTGTCCCTAGTGGACGAGTTGTAGTCTCGTGAGGGTTTACAACAATGATACCCACAAACATTTTACAAAAGTAAAAAGAAAGTAAAACTAATACACACAAAAGCAAAAAGACAAGTGAAAAGAGAATAAAGAAGTTAGTGATTAATCATGTGAAACTTCTACTCCAAGTTACTAGTTGTTTTCTTTCTTTCTAAATTACGGAATAAGTAAATTCTCCGATTATACACAGCTAACAAAATATTAAACAACTCATTTTTGCCCACAACAGTCACAAGTGCAGTTGATAAGAGAGTAATATTTTTGTCTTAAAGTTCTATCAGATTTCACACATTTTTGTAGCAATAGAATAATTTTTCGGATTTTTTTGATTTTTTCTTTGATTTTTTTCTCTATTTTTTATTTATATACAATATCTTCTATCTATGTAACGAGCTTTGGGCCAGTGACTCCCAAACCAGTTGGCTTTAGGGCACTAGGTGTTAAGACACCCCTACAGACTTAATTACTCAGACTTCAGATATATATATATTTTTGCAGCATCTTCGATCCATGTAACGAGCTTTGGGCCAGTGACTCCCAAACCAGTTGGCTTTAGGGCACTAGGTATTAAAACACCCTTACAGACTTAATAACTCGGATCTCCGAATTTTTTTATACTCTATTGCTTTTTGAGATGCTTCCTCCAATTAAACTAGAGCACTAAATATTACAAACTTTTCAATTTTAGCTTATGTCCGTATGTTACTATGCATATTGATAATACCTGTCAACTGAGCAGATGAAGATCCATTTTAGTCAGTGTTAAGGAGAATTTACAAATTAAATAATTTAAAAGGAAATAAACAAAAATTAACTTGTTCCGAAATAAATGGTTTGAGATACGTATCAGGAGTGGGAACTCCTTACTCAGCTATCTCTCACCAATTTCACCATTTTAGTCAAAATAAAAACACAAAAACACAAAATATTTTTGTAATTTTTGAAAATTTTTCAATTTTTTTTGTATTTTTTGAAAAATTTTGGACTAAAAATAAAAACAACACACAAACAAAAAAAACAAGGTACTGATCAACTAATTCCCTCCCCCAAACCTAAATGAGACATTGTCCTCAATGTCTTAAACATAGAAGAAGAGTTTAGAAAATAATACATGGTTAGCTGAAATTATACAAGAAATTAAAGGTTAAGATCCAGATTAACACGACGCCTCTTACCACGATCGTCCTTGGACCAATTTATCTTTGAAAGGATAGGGTCAACTTGTGGTTCATAGGCTAAGAGTTGGTCTATTAGATCTGGAGCAGTTCTGGCAGTAAATAGGAGTCTTTTAAAGGTTTTGACACGAACCCATTTCTCCGGGCATCATCAAGAACACAAGAAAAAAAAAATTAAATTCATCAACGTTGTACAGCCCAATTGGTTTCTGGTGCATCATCAAGAAACACAAAAAAAAATCATAAAATCCATCAACGTTGTACAGCCCAATTGGTTTCTGGTGTATGTTCAGGTTCGCCCAAGATAGCACTATAAATATTTCCTCTAATGTACCCAAGCCACCTGGCAAAGCAATAAAAACATCAGCACGATTAATCATTTCTACCAAACGTTCAGACATACCTGGCACGATCAGTTCCTCTCCGTTTGATGGTTCAATAAGATTTGCCTCTGCCAAGGGTTTTGGGATGATTCCCAAAACGAGACTGCCTCCTTCCTGTACGGCCTTCGAAACGATCCCCATAAGTCCAAGATTGCCTCCGCCATATACTAAGTGCATATTTCTTGCAGCTAAGACTCGACCCAATTCTTGTGTTGCTTCTACGTATTGTGGTTTAGTACCAACACTACTACCGCAAAACACACAGATGTTTTCAACTTGTCTTCTTGAAGTGGCTTCCATGTTTTACTCTGGATGTCTTCAAAAGTGCAATGATGGGTTGAATTTATAATACCTGAAAAGGGTGAGTAAAAATAGCACAAGAATCTTCCAAAGGACGATTAGTAGCAAAATAGTAAAATAAATCGTGATAGTCAAAAAGGTCTGGATCCTGTCAGAGAAAATAAAAGAAAACAACAAAACAAATAAAAATTATTAGGAAAAGACAAAGAGATATAATATGTACAAGAAAAGTAGCGGCTTGATTGACGTCTATGCGCCAGGGACAAGTTTCTCATCCAATTTTCTTATAAATTGGCAAACAGGGTCTTTTTGAGTCAGATTCCCAAGACTTAATTATTGTCTTTCTTTTTGAAATTGTGTATGTAATTTTCGAATGACTATGTGTACATATCCACTGGGATGCGTCTCAAGAGTCGAAGATATATTATCTACAGACTCCTTACTCAAGCCATCCCTAATGAATTTAATCTTATCTTCACGGTCATCAGACACCATTCCTAAAGAACGACAATGTGTATTGCAATTCCAGCGTGCACATTTGTAACAAACACCCATTTGCTTAGCTCTACGTTTCTTTGCATAGGTGTTTCTTCCAAAACCAGGCAGATGTGAAATAAAAGAGTCAGAAGACTCACCTGCCAATCAGACCCGTGCTTCAATTACCCAACGAATGTCATTAGGAACACCATGGATTGTTAGTAGTCTCATCCGTTCCAAGCGAGCTTTGTAAACTTTCATCAGATATTTTTGAGGGAGAGAAGGAAATTGCTTGTGAAGATTTACGAGAGCTTCTTCCATCTTGAAATGTCTTAATCTGAAAAAACTAAACATACCAAATTAAATCACACCAAATCACAATATATACAAAAATTGCATGGGTTGCCTCTCTGCCAGCGCTAAGTTTAAAGTCGTCAGCTAGACGTGACTGCCTGAACGTTATGCTGGATCTGAAAGTATGACACTTTCTTTTTGTCGCTCAAATGATTCTCCCCAGTAGTGCTTGACACGCTGACTATTAACTTTGAATGTGTTGTTGGTATTGGGATCCAGTAACTCAACTGCTCCATAAGGTAAAACCTGAGTGATCAAAATTGGACATGACCACCTAGATTTCAACTTTCCAGGGAAAAGTTTCAACCTTGAGTTGTACAACAACACCTGCTGCATTGGTTCCAACTGTCTGTGCACTATTTTTCGGTCATGCCATTTTTTGGTCTTTTCTTTGTACAATTTGGCATTCTCATAAGCCTGTAGGCGAAATTCCTCCAATTCGTTGAGTTGGTGAAGTCTTCTCTCTCATGTAACTTATGAATCAAAATTCAACTTCTTCATTGCCTAGTACGCCTTGTGCTCAAGCTCAACTGGCAGATGACACGCTTTCCCAAACAAAAATCGATATGGGGACATACCAATGGGTGTCTTATAAGCTGTCCGGCAGGCCCATAATGCATCATCTAGTTTCGTTGACCAGTCCCTCCTTGTTGATCTAACTGTTCTTTCTAGGATTCTTTTGAGTTCCCTGTTTGAAACATCAACCTGTGCATTTGACTGTGGATGGTAAGTTGTGGCAACCTTATGAGTAACTCCATATCTGGATATGAGTGCATCGAAGTATCTGTTGCAGAAATGTGAGCCACCATCGCTGATGATTGCACGAGGTGTTCCGAACCGAGTGAAAATGTTCTTTTTAAGGAATTTGATCACCACTTTTTAATCATTGGATGGTAGTGCAATTGCTTCAACGCATTTGGAGACGTCGTCTACAGCAACCAAGATGTACAAGTTTCCGAATGATGGAACAAAGGGTCCCATGAAATCTATACCCCATACATCGAATATTTCCACTTCTAGAATGTTTTACAACGGTCCTTCGTTTCTCCTGGAAATATTTCATGTTCTCTGGCACCTGTCACATTGAAAAGCAAAAAGATAAGCATCTTTAAAAAGAGTGGGCCAGAACAAACCTGATTGAAGAACTTTTGCTGCAGTTTTATTTCCACTGAAGTGTCCGCCATATGGTGATGAATGACAGTGCTGTAAACTACTATTGACCTTCTCCTGTGGAACACACCGTCTTAATAATTGATCAGCACATCGTTTAAACAGGTACGGTTCATCCCAGACATAGTGTTTGACTTCTTTGAAGAACTTTTTCAGTTGCTGAGTTGTCCAATCCAACGGCCATTTTCCTGACACAATGTAGTTGACATAATCAGCATACCAAGGGACTTCTTGTTGTTTCATGGCAAACAACTAATCATATGGAAAAGTTTCTTTGATTGACAGTTCTTTTCCAGCTGTTTCTCCATTCTCAAGCCTCGATAGATGATCTGCCACCTGTTTTTCTGTTCCTTTCTTGTCTCTGATCTCCACGTCGAATTCTTGCAGAAGAAGTATCCAACGGATCAATCTGGGTTTGGCATTTTTCTTTGTGATCAGATATTTGATTGCTGAATGATCTGTGTAGACCACCACTTTGGGACCCACAGATTGGAGCGTAATTTGTCAAAAGCGTACACAACTGCGAGCAACTCCTTTTCAGTGGTTGTGTAGTTTAGTTGAGCTTCATTCAGAGTTTGCTGCTGGAGTAGTAAATGGTGTGGAAAATCTTTGCTTTGTGTTGTCCCAAAACTGCACCTACAGCAAAATCACTAGCATCGCACATCACTTCAAATGGAAGGGTCCAGTCTGGTGCTACAATGATGGGGGCAGAAATCAACTTCTGTTTTAAGATCTCAAAAGCTTCCTGGCATTCTTTGGTGAAGTTGAAAGGCACATCCTTCTCCAGAAGATTGCAAAGAGGTTTTGCAATCTTGGAAAAGTCTTTGATAAATCTCCTGTAAAACCTCCATGTCAAGAGAAAAGCTCGAATCCCTTTGACAGATGTCGGCGGAGGTAGTAGTTTTCAATTGTTTCAATTTTTGCTTTGTCTACCTCGATTCCTTTTTGTGAGATCCGGTGTCCAAGAACAATACCCTCCTGTACCATGAAATGGCATTTCTCCCAATTGAGCACCAAGTTTGTATCTTCGCACCTTTGTAACACCTGTTCCAAATTTTGCAAGTAGTGGTCAAAAGAATCTCCAAACACAGAAAAGTCATCCATAAAAACCTCCATACTCTGCTCCAGCATGTCTGAGAATATGGCCATCATGCAACGCTGAAAAGTAGCGGGGGCATTACATAATCCAAATGGCATCCTGCGGAAAGCAAAAGTACCATAAGGACATGTAAATGTGGTTTTCTCCTGATCTTCTGGGGCGATGACAATCCGATTGTACCCCGAATTTCCGTCCAGAAAGCAATAAAACTCATGTCCTGCCAGTCTGTCTAACATTGGTCAATGAATGGTAGCGAAAAATGGTTCTTTCTCGTGGCTTTGTTTAGCTTCCTGTAATCCATGCATACTCTCCATCCAGTCATAGTTCTTGTTGGGATTAGCTCGTTCTTTTCATTGGAAACCACAGTAATTCCTCCTTTCTTTGGTACATACTGCATAGGAATCACCCAACTACTATATGAAATGGGATAAATGATGCCAGCATCCAACCATTTGATTATTTCTTTCTTCACAACTTCCTTCATGATTGGATTAAGTCTCCGTTGATGCTCCATTGTGGGTTTGTACTCATCGTTCATAAGAATCTTGTGCATGCAAAATGATGGACTAATGCCTCGAATGTCTGCTATAGTCCAGCCAATGGCTCTTTTGTGTTCTCGTAATACTCTCACTAGCTTTTCTTCCAGCTCCAATGTTAGTGAAGAAGAAATAATAACAGGTAATTTAGAAGTGTTTCCAAGAAATGCATACCTGAGATGGCTCAGAAGTAACTTCAACTCCAGTTGTGGTGGTTCTTCAATCGAAGGCTTGATTTGATCTTTCTTTGGCAGTTCCAAGCTTTCAACTGGTGGTGTCGCTTTGAATCGGAATGGTTTGTCAAGGTAGTTGATATATTCCAGGATTTCAGCATTTAGCTCGCTGTCAGTCATGTTGGTGATGCAAGCTTCAAGTGTATCTGTGGTATTTGGCTCAGTATCCTGAACGATACTATCGACAACATCAACTCTGAAGCATTCTTCTTCCTTTTCATCACTCGGGAATTTCATGGCTTTGAAAATATTAAAGGTCACTTCTTGGTCATGCACTTTCATGTTCAGTTCTTCTTTTTGCACATCAATCACAGTTTTACCTGTAGCCAAGAATGGTCTCCCAAGAATGATAGGTATTTCTTTGTCTTCTTCCATGTCAAGGATGATGAAATCTGCTGGGAGGATTAGTTTGTCGACTTTGACCAGCAGATCTTCAACAACACCTCTTGGAAATGCGAGTGTTCGGTCAGCAAGTTGTAATGAGACTGAGGTAGGTATTGCTTCTCCAATCTGCAGTTTCCTGTAAATAGAAAAAGGCATCAAGTTAACACTGGCTCCTAAATCACATAAAGCCTTACCGATGTAATGTTCTCCAATGGTGCATGAGACATTGAAACTGCCAAGATCTTTCAACTTCGGGGGAAGTTTCCTCTGAATGATGGCGCTGCATTCTTCTGTCAATGCTACTGTCTCGTAGTCTCCCAATCTCCGTTTTCGTGAAAGAATATCTTTCATGAATTTGACATAGCTGGGCATTTCTTCCAAGGCTTCTGCAAATGGAATGTTGATATGCAGATTTTTGAATACCTCCAAGAAATGAGCAAACTGCTTGTCCAGTTTGTTTTTCTAAAGTCGTTGAGGAAAATGTGGAGGTGGAATGATCCGATTTTTTTTTTCCTTTGCTTCTTTTTCCTCCATCTGTGGAACTGCATCTTTTGGAATTTCCTCAATTGTTGCCTTGATTCCTACATCTTTGTTTATCTCAGTATCGCTTTTCAAAGTAATGGCTGGAATTTGCTCCTTCCCTCGGTTCCTTGGATTTGGTTCTGTGTTGCTAGGAAGATTACCTGGTGGTCTGTAACTCTAAGAATTGGCCAGTTGTCCGATTTGATTCTCCAGTGCTTTGATGGAAGCTGATTGGCTCTGAAACATAGCATCGTACTTTTTTAACTGAGACAACACTTCTGCTATTCCTGGTTCATTTGTTTGCTCATGGCCTTTGTTTTATTGCTGAAATCCAGGTGGTGGATAGTTCTGTTGGAATCCAGGTGGTGGATTGTTCTTTTGCCCTGAATTGTTGCTCCATGAAAAATTAGGATGATTCCTCCACTCTGGGTTGTAGGTGTTGGAATATGGATTGTTCCCCTGTCTGTTGAAATTATTGACATAATTCACCATCTCTTCAAGTTGGTTTGGTTCTGGTGCTCGTCCATATGGTGAAATTGTGGATCCAGTGGTAAAAGTCTCCATGAATTTGCATATCTGATCAAACTTGGTATTGATTGCTGTATTGACTCCACTTTCATAAATTCCTGCAATTCTTTGGATCATGCTCTTTTCTGTTGGCCACAAGGAATTGTTGTTGGCCATTTCTTCGATTAGTTCCCAGGCTTGATCTTCTCCTTTCGCCCTTAAAGCTCCTCCAGCAGCAGCATCGATTGTGGTTCTCATTATTCCAGAAAGTCCATTATAGAATGTTTGGACTTGAAGCCATTTTGGAATCTCATGGTGATGACACTTCCGGAGCAAATCTTTGTACCTTTCCCAAGCTTCGTAAAGAGTTTCTGAATCTTGTTGTACAAAGGATGTGATATCATTCCTCAGTTTTCCAGTTCTGGCTGGTGGAAAGTACTTTGCAAGAAATTTGGTGGCTAAAGTGTTCCAAGTTGTGATAGAACCTGCTGGTAGTGAATGTAGCCAAGCTTTAGCTCTGTCCTTCAAGGAGTATGGGAAAACACGCAGTCTCATTGCTTCTTCAGCTCCTCGGTTGTAATTGAAAGTGCCGCAAACTTCTAGGAAGTTGATGATGTGGGCATTAGGATCTTCAGTTGCATTCCCCCAAACTGAACTGACTGCTGAATCATCTGAATGCATGTTTTGATGTCACCTGCATTTGCTGGTAAGGGAGGAAGTACAATACAAGAAATGAGTCTGTCAACCACCAGAATGGTTCTGTCTCGAATGGGAATTGGTGGTGCAACCTCCAAAGGTTCAGGTTCCATGTTGACTAAAGCTTCTTGGCCTTCTCACATTTCCCTTCTCAACTGTCTGATGGTTCTTTCAATTTCTGGGTCAAGCGGTCGAAGTTCAAAGCTTCTGGTTCATCTCATGTAGTTTCTGAAAACCTGAAAACAAGAAAAACAAAAATAATAAGTAAAAAGAAATTAGATACAAGTAAAAGTATCTAACCTCTAAACTAATAGTGAAAGATAAATAAGTCCCCGGCAACGGCGCCAAAAACTTGACCGGCGTAAACACACACGTATAACGCAAGCGCACGTATCGTTCAAGTAGTATAAAAATATCGATCCCACGAGGACTTAATATCTATACTATTAATTTTATGAGGTCAAATGATTACTAGTATCTAACAGGTTGTTTGATTGATTTGAAATGGTGACGATTCTAAATTTAAAAACAAGTAAATAAAATTGTTCAAAAGTAGGTTTTAAGAAAATTCAATATTAAAAACTATCTAGGGTTGTGAATCTTTCCAATATTATTTAAAGATAAAGTGGTTATCTTATAGTTGGGTAATATATTGATTTATTAACCTGGAATACTAAATTATGTGAAAGCCTCTGTCGATGGTCAGACACAAATACCCAGTTAACCCAATTGAACCATATGTCTATGTCAACCAAATTATCTGGATTCATTAAGATCAAGTTCCAATTATGGATACCCCCGCCCGACAGGTATATGTCTATCCTGTAAGGAAATCTATTAAAGGGTTATCTATCCTCAAGGAAGATCGTGGACTATTGAGTCTAAGGTCTCAAACCTAAAATCCCTATGTCTAGTTCATTTTAAGTTTACCTAATCAATTTTATTAGTGGCATGTTAATAAAAGCATTAAGATTAAGACTCAATAAATAAATCTTTATATTACCCAAACTATAATCTAACCCTTATAAACCGGTGATATTGAAATTCATCACAACCCTAGATAACTAACTTAGTTATGACACATGGCTAGGGCTAGTAAAAACTTAAAAGTAAAAGCCATAAAGTAAAAATGTGAAATAGTAAATGCGGTAAAGTAAATACTGAAAAAGTAAATTACAATAAAATAAAATGCTAAGGTAAAAGGAATTACTTTTACTATTTTTTATTTTAGATATCTCCCATAAAATAATATATAAACTTGTGATAATATTACTAACCAGCCATATAGGCGGTAACTTGATTAATTCAAATTAAGTCCGACCAGCCAAAAATGCGGTATGATTTGTCCATGAACCTGCCATGTAGGCGGTAAGAAAATTTAATTACCAACCAGCCATATAGGCGGTATCCTTGATTAGTCAGGTTTAAACCAATTTAAATTTAATAGCCAACCGACCAATAAGACGGTGTCCTTATTAAGTCAAATTTTAAATAGTAAATATATTATATTTAAGGGAGATTAATCTAAATAGTAACAGTAAAAGAATTACCTTTCACCTTAGCAAGGAGAAGTTACCTCATCATGGTTGAATAGTAAAACTGAAACAGTAAAACAAAATAAATTACTATTACTATTACAAAAGTAATTACTATTACATAATGTAATTAAAATTAATTACAAAACTTAAATTAAAAGAAACTAGAGAGAGAAACTCCCTATTTACATCAAAGAAATGAGAGAGAATTGTGCAGCTAAAACTGAAATCTCGAGCTCAATTTATAGGCAAATTTTGCGTCTGGCGTCGCGACGCCAAATTCCTTCTTGCGTCGCGACGCTGGCTCTGTTGACTTGGTCCACGCGGTTTGACTTTGACTGTTGACGCGGATTTCATCGGCCCAATAAGAATTCAACATGTGGCACGCGATAGATTCGGTTCAGTGAGAGGATGACACGTGGCAGAAGAAGATTCACCGATGATTCGGTCCAATGAGAAGATGACACATGTCACGCGGAGTGTCGGCACCATAGGCTTGTAACACGTGTCCTGGCACATGTTAGCGGATCCTCTGTGATGGTGACACGTGGCACGGCGCACGTTAGTAAAGTCAAACTTCTCAAATTCTAACCCGTTGACCCGGCGCACGTTAGCAGCTTTGGTGCATGTTAGGCATCGCGACGCCAAGGAATTTCGCGTCGTGACGCGCCCAAATTACCATTTTGTCCTTTTTGCCAATTTTCACTGTTTTGCTCCAAATCACCTCCAGAATGTCCTGAAACTTTATTTATCTACAAAATAACAGAAAACACATCAAAATATTCACAAAACTCAAGAAACTATACAAAATATTAGGTTAAATGAGTGGGAAATAGTGATAGATTTATCACTCATCACTTTCCACAAAAGAAACCTTTCCAATTTCCCTTTTTCTTTTCCACCTTACCATTGTGCTTTAGGTGATCTGGATCCTTGGCCTTGCCCTTATTTTTCTTTGGGCCTCGTGGCTTCAGGTCCGTACCCGTAAGCATGACGGAGGTTTTAACCTCCGGTTTCAAGTCCCTTTCTACTTGCTTTATCAAATTGTGCAATTCTGCTAAAGTAGTTTTTTATCAGACAGATGAAACTGCATAATAAAGTTAGAGAATTCTTTTGGTAAGGACTGAAAATTAGATCGTGACCTATCTCATGATCCATGATGAACCCGAGGTTGGCCAATTTTTCAATGTGGCCAATATCTTAAGAACATGTTCACTAACAGATCCTTCCTTATACCTTGTTTGGAATAAGGCACATGACACTTGGAATCTCACGGTATGAACGGAAGTTGCATACAACTCATCAAGTGAAAGATAAGGTTTGAGCATCTATATCTTCGTGAGCTTTCTGAAGTTCATCCGACATAGAGCCAAGCATTATGCAAACTACTTGCTCATCATCATCGACGTGTTTCTTCCAAGCATCAAATGTATCTTGGTCAGCATCTTCTGCGGGTTCAAGGGGAAATGGTCTTTCAAGAACATAGAAAATCTTTCTTGTCGTAAGACAATTTTAAGGTTTCTAAACCAGTCATTGTAGTTGTCCCCTTTGAGCTTATGCTCATCAAGGATGGAACGAAGTGATACTCTGTTTGCCATTTGAATGTTTGTGAAATATTTTAACCCAATTGTTAAGAGAAAATGTTAAAATTAGGAATTTTTTCATTAATGTTTCATAATAACATGGGCTTTTAATATTATGAAGTTGCTCTCACTCGATTTTTTAAAATTTTAAGCAAATCGCATCAACCCCAATATGATGGATTTCTTGTGGGCAAGGATCCCATTATCATCATTTCATAACTCCGACTAGGGCCGGTCGTTATAAAATACGATAATTAGGTAGGTTCCCAACCAATTTATGATATAAATCACAATTCCTTGATCATTGGGTTGGGCAATCACATGCCATAACTTATGCTAGTCCTTGTGGACACCCAATCTTTGCCACTAAGTTATAAGACCACGCCTAAGGGTCGCTGCGTCTTATGACTCATAAAAGTCAAACCATTGTCAATAGTACGATTTAGGGACAAATTGGTATTGGTCAGTCTGGTAAAGCCTAGTATTGCCAATACGGTTTAAGCCCTTTGGGTCTATACTTTACAATGGGAGGCAAATTTTAGACTTAAATTATTATTTAGGATTTTAGCAAGTTTAAGTAAATAACTGTCAAATGGATTCCTCCATTGAAAATTCCCCAGAGGGAGGGTGAAGCGAACTCTCTTAAATACCCTTACCTCTTAGGCTCTTATTGCCTTAGTGACAGGAATAAACAATAGATCCTCCAAATTAGTCCAACACTTTAAATATGCTTTAAGGTATGCCTTGATTAAATGATTATCTAGATGTCTTCACAGCTTTTCCTTTTAGCTATAAAAAGGTAGTGGTGAAGGAAGACACCAAATTATTATCTAACTCTAGTAATACCTTTGGTTAAATTAACTTTAGTTTGGAATGTTTTATTAACGCCTTGGTCCCACCCCACTTGTATCTTTTATAATGTCTTTTATTATAAATAAGTGATTTATATTTATTAGCCTTAAAGGTAATAAATCTCTAAGTTCATCACAGAATAATTACTTAGCTAAGGGATAAGCAATACACTCTCTATTTCTTAGAAAGTCTATAGATGCTTGCACCCTAAAATAATCATGCCAATTCTAATCATACATAGAATCATCAAGCATATGAGTTTTAATATGTTGGAATTATTTTAGGTATTAAATAACTTTGATTAATATTTAATTATGATATTGCATTTTATTTTATTCAAATAAATTTACTATTCACGTTTTTCTGCAGACGTGTGAACGTTAAATGCAATTTCACAATTCAAATCTTAACCAAATCATGCAAAACTTGGGCCTAAAATTAAGTCCAGGGTGTTAGCTTTCCAACGCGCTTTTAAACACCAAATTTCGAGTTCAAATGAGTGAGAACTAATCAAAACAAAAACGGCGCGCTGATACCACTGTTGGGAAACGGCCGCGAGTGCGCAGCGGAAAATTAAAATTATTATGCCGCTTTCCCTTTGCCCAAGACCCATTTGTTTTGATTATTCTACAAGCGTAGGCATGTTACTATATATTCTAAGCATAAAACTCTATAAAGAAAGAAAAAGACATACTTGAACCGTAGACTCCTCCATTCCTCCCTCCAATCTACAAGCTTTTCTCGAACTCAGCAAGCTCTTCCACGTTCCAAAGAGCCACCCAAGTGTGTGGCCTCCAAATATGCACACACCAAAGCCAAAACTCAACGGCAAGACTACGCCTTGAGTGCACGGGTATTTTGCCCTTGGTGCTAGCCTAGGCAAATACCTCAAAACTTTTAACTCGAGGTTCTTCTAGTCAATTAGACTTAAGGATCCTCAAAATCAGTGGATTACTCTTAAACTTTAGAGTTGCCCACATATATAAACCCAAGATATGAAAGGTTTGGTGTATCAAATATGTAAAGAATTCTTTGGGTTTATATAGTGCTCCAAAGACAACAAAATTAATTAAAAATCTGGTGTGAGATAAAAACTAATTTAATCTTAGCCATTGGATCTTAATTTAGTGGTTTAATGAGATTATAAAACCCTAATAAGTGTTTGGGCCGAATTGGAATTCAAAACAATTAATTTTTTACTATTCACGTTACTATTCACGTGAATAGTAATTTTTATTTTTTTTATACCAATTCCCAAAGTGCCCCTATCGTCATTCACCAATCCTAAGCCACTATGGAACCTGATAAATGATCTTTTCAATAATTAAACACATTGAACCATTTGAACAATTCCTACAGTAATCATATGCTGTTATATTTGTACTGTGCACTGTTAACCATTGATTTCGACTTTGTTGTGTGTGACCTTTTGGGTTCCCCTCAAGTTGGACATGAAATGAATCGTGATAATTTAATCGAACATAAATTATCCTTCGATCAGATGGTCGTTCGATTTCAATGACCAAGGTTGACATCTAGCAACATGCCAAGGCCCCCAAATGAGAAGGAAAGATATATATACCCATTCTGTATGCGATTTACATATGATACGGTCCCTCGCCTCACTGTATCCCCACCTATTGACCTAGGGACGTAAAGTGTCTACCCATATGGTCAAAGGTATGATGTTGATAGTGTCATGAATTGGGTTAACCCAAGAATCTCACATGATTCTTCCGCAGTGGCCACAGTCTCAAGCACTGATCACACATATCAAACCGCGAACTGGAATACTACTCTTATAAGAAAATATTATCCGAGAGAGTGGCGATTCTCCGTTGTATCGTTACAAACTTCATGTGTTTCAACAAATGACCCAATCATACCCTTATGACCGGATCTTTTGAACCGGGGAAGGAGAATGTCAAAGTTATTTGATCCACACATAAGATTGTAAAGACCTGAAGTGTAAGGACTAGTATATAATCGATACGTGAAAGTTCTCACAGACACATGGGATAAACACTCCATATGAAAAATTTCGGCGGTCAGTTTGATGGACATGAGCAATTCATGCATTCATGTGATACACCAAGCGGACGGATCTCCGCTAGTAGCCTATGAGATCGACTACCCCACTTAAGGGCGGATCATATCATCATGCTAGTCTCTCCGCTTTGTGAACGCCCAGATTATTCACAAGACTATGACTAGGAACATTTAAGAGTACTGATTCTCATAAGGCGTGGAAGCCATCGTCTTATTACTTCAATGGCTTTATTACAGTGTTGATGATTCATATAAGTTATGTAAGACATGTATAATAAAGATTTCCATTTTATTAATTAATGAAAATATTACAAATACATAACATATAGCCCATCTACAAGTTGGGTATAGGGCATATCCCTAACATCAACTTCAAGCTATGTTATTATACATCCAATACATAATTCATCACTATATGTCTCACTAATGATAAATCACTAATGAAAAACATAGCTTTGGAAAGATCAAACTTACCTAGCAAGCTTGATGCAAAAATCCAATCAACTTCTCCTTATTGAAATGTTGTGAAGAACTTCCAAAGTTAGCAAGCTTGACTCCAAGGTCCAATCTTGATTCCAATGCTAGCAAACTTCACTCCAAGATCCTATCTTGATTTCTCCTTGTCAAAATATTGTAGAGATCTTCCAAAGCTTCTGTAAACACTTCTCTTACTTAGCCTAATTTCTCTAACTCTTGCTTGTTTTAGCTTTCTTAAGCTTGATTAAAACCTTACTCAAGCTTGCTATTTATATCAAAACTTATGCAATTTTTAATTAATAAAAGTTCTAATCAACTTTTATGTGGGCTAATTCTAATTAGTTCAAATAAGTATAATTAGGTGTGACTAATCACCTTTGTCTACCACTTTGATTTAATCCAATTAAATTAAGCCAAATACACCTATTATTACATATTTCTAATTACCAACATGTCCTAAAATGGAAGAGATATTTATAAAATTGCGACAAAGTCCTTGAGTAATTTTGGATTAATCCAATTGGATCAAAATAAATATTAAGTGTTATCCAATAACACTTAATTATCTTAGTTGATAATTATAATATCAAATATTATTTATTATCAAAAATAATCGGCTACCCAAGTGCTCAATGAGTACACTTCATATTGTGGGACTTACTCAAAGTCTTAAGAATCGTGACTTACACACATTGACACATAAACCCTTAATGGTACACATACGGGCCGACAGATCCTATCTTGATACGCACTTGATTAACGAGTGCATCGTTCCACAACCAACGAACATCTAGTGGTCATACCATGAAATTCTATGACATATATGACATCAAAGTGTGGAGGATCACACACAAAATCAATGTTATCCTATAGTCAAAGGATCAGATATGCTACTCGACTCGAGAAGATTCCTATTAACGGTGGTGTGTACTTCCAACTATTAGGAATCACTTGTGAGTCATTTAGTATCCACTCCAACGAATACCCACATGTCTATACGAACATCCAAAACTCATGGTATATCGGGTTAAACCATTGGAACTCCAATTCCAATATATGACATATGCTAGTCTTCTAGGTTATAGGAAACCGACCGTATTCCAAAACCAACAATTAGGAATACTTACTTTAAGAATAGTTTATAATAGTAATATTATCTCATTCTCGGACCACCCAGAGTCTAGTATTACTACATGACTATTATAAGATCGATGTCATTTTCAGCATATTTATATATATCGATCTAATATGCATAATGACATTACTATTAATAAGGTTTGAAATGAAAATATAGTTATTTTATTAATAAATAATAAAATATAATGTACAATACATTATTCGGATTGACGCTCTGAGTACCAATTCTAACATGAGTCATATCAATTGAGTTATATGACGCTCAATCTATTGCCCATCAATATTGATCCTGATTTGACTCCTGAGGAATGTGGGACGTTTGAAAAATATAATGATGATAACCTGAAGGTGAATTCCTATATTTTAGGGACAATGGTTCCTAATTTGCTTAAACAATACATAGATGTGTCTGGTGCTTGGAGCATTATAAGAACACTGAAGCAGTTGTTCGAAGGAAATCAAGAGATTGAAATATATTAGAGGTCTAAAGAGCTATTCCATGTTTCTCTTAAAGATAGAGGAGCTATTAGCATTAATGTTTTGATTAAGATTGAGCATATCCGATATTTGAAGAGCTTGGCCAAAATCTGATTCTATCTTTTCTGCTCGATATATATAGTGGTGTTTTGTTGAATTTTCACATGCATTCGATGAAAGCAATATATGAAGAGCTTCATAATATATTATGTATGGTAGAGTAAGATTTGAAGAAAATGAACCATAGTTTATACCTCCATGGTGGAGTGAGTACTTCGAAGACTTCTGGGAAGTCGAAGAAAGTGAAAAATGGTAAGAATAAGATTTCAAAGAAAAAATCCAAGAAACCCGCAAAATCTAATCTGCAACACCAAAGGTACGTCGCGATGATGTCTACATTGTAAGAATTCTAGTAATTGGAAGCTTGATTGTCCAGATTTGAAAGGAAAAACATCACCCTCAAGTACGTTTTTTATTTTTCCTATCATTATTTACATCTCTTTTACCAAGATGTAAATAGTGGTTGGGTGTTAAACAACCACAGTCCAACTCATATATTTTTAACTCCTTACAAGACATGAAGGTTAGAAAAAGGCTTAGCAGTGGGGAGATCCAACTTTGATTTAGCAATGGCGAGACTTTGGACGTCCAAGCCATAGTGACAGTTTTGTTAAATCTCAATAATATATGTAAAATAGTTTAACATGACTGTTATTTTGTACTCTCTCTAATTAGACTGATTATATCCTTACATGTATTGGATAGAGAATGATATAAAGTAAATATTAAATATGGTACTTTATATTCATATAATAAATATAACTTTGATATGTGAATGTTCTTTATTTAACAGTCATTATGTTTTGGAAATAAATGAAGATGCTTTTAATATATAGGAAAATAAAAGGAAGATGTATGAATTAAATAAAAATGAATTATGACATATGAGGTTGGGCCATATGGGTGTTAGACATCTATCGAAATTGGTTAATGATGGTTTGATATGAAGATCTTACATTAGATCCTTATCCGATTTGTGAGTCATTCATCCAAGGGAAAATGATAAAGACGTCATTCCTCGGTGTTGGACATCGTGCTTATGGTTTATTGGAACTTGTATACAATGATGTGTGCGGTCCATTAGATCATGTCGCTCATGACGGTTCGACATATTTCGTGATTTTCACATATGATAAGTCATGATTTGGATAGGTTTATTTGATGAGACATAAATTGGAAATATTTGAAAAGTTTAAAATATTATGAAATGAAGTTGAAAAACAAACTGGAAAATTTATCAAATGCCTTCTATCCGATCGAGGTGGTTAATTCATTATTGAAGAGTTTAAATATTATTTAAAGGAGAATATGACTCTTACCCAATATAGCCCACCAGGAACTCATCAACATAATGGTATGTCAGATGGGAGAAATAAGACTTTATTGGATATGGTTCGATCTATGATGAACTATACAGATACTCCATATTACCATTTTGGTTATGCTTTACTTATTATTGCCTAAATACTGAATATAGTTTCATCCAATGTTGTTTCCACGACTCCATATCAGATATGACATGGTAGAAAACAAATTTTAGATAGCTAGAGATTTGAGGTTGTCCCACATATGTTAGAGTATACCGCTGGTTCCGGTTCGGAATTGAAACTGAACGGGAAATAACTGGACGCTTCTGGTTTCTTCCAGATTCAGTTCCAAAACCGAAACTAGTTCCTTCCGATTCAGCTACTGTTCTACCTTAGTTGAACCGAAGAAACTGGAATGTTCTAACGGTTCCAATCGGAACCGTTGGAACCTTACGGTTCAAGGTACTATAAGGTAATACTGTTCCAACCAGAATCGTTACAGTTGTGGTTGGAATCGTTACCAACAACTAGTAGCCATTAGTTTTGGCAGAAGCATGGAGTCGTTTGGCTCCCTACCAAATAATTTTTTTTATATTTTAAAAATATCTAAATAATCCTCAATAACAGTAATAAAACAACTACTTTAAGGGGAAATTTAGACAATCATAAATTAATCAAATAATCTATAAGTACCATAATTCATTTGTCTAATAATTCTCTCATTCTTAATTCTCTCAATTTTCTTAATTCACTCATTCTAAATCTATCATTTTCAATTCTCCAATTGATTTAATTTTGTAATTCTTAAATATTAACAAAAAATTACAAGCTCATCTGAGAAGACCATTCACAATGCCTCAACCAGAGAGCGGTCAAAGTGTCAGTACACGAAGAAGAGAAGCTAAGTCTTGATCTTCTGATATTTTCAAATTTAATTTTCATTTTGTTGATACTAAAAATGACGGTCCAAGAGCAATATGCAACTATTGTGGTGTATCTTACAAATTTACTAGTGGAAATGGCAATATGAACAAACAATTGGATAAACATCATACCGCTGAAATCAGACTTGATCCAACACAAACTCAAATGGACAAGTACGATGCATCTAGTAGATTATAAGTTCTTATTATTTATTTAAATATTCTAATGCTAAGAATATAGAAGAATTTGCTAAATTTACTTGTAATGGCACGTCTTTCTTTATGTTTTGGTGAAAAATTTGCTTTTTCTAATTACTGTCGAAATGCTTTAATTCTTGTTGCTTGCAAAATACCTAGAAATACTAAAACGAAAAAATTTTAAAATATGCAAAGATTTATAATTATTTTAAATGAAATAATTAACGAATTTAAAGGTCGTCTTTCTATTTGTTCTAATATTTAGAGTGACCATTGGCAAACACACTCATTCATGGGTGTTACTTGTCATTAGATTGATGCATAATGAAACATGCAAAAACGACTTAATTTTTGATGACCAACATACTGCACATAATACTTATAAAAATATTAAAGTAATTTTTGATGAATATGATTTATTATGTAAAATTTTAACAATTGGTTTTGACAATGCATCTGTAAATATTGCATCTATTAGAGAATTAAGAGAAATATATCAACCAAATTTGGGAGGCCGATTTTTTCATGTTTGTTGCAAATGCCAAGTCCTTAATTTTTGTTTCAAGATGGTTTGACTGAATTAGAATATGACATTAATCCTATTAAGATTGTACTTAATTGTATTTGGTCATATTTTAATGTTATGAGAGAATGGACCAAGTTTTATAAATTAAATGGTGTTATACCAATAAAATTTTCACGAGATGTTTCAACTCGTTGGAATTCAACTTATTTTTTTAACTCAAGTTTATGCTTACAAAGATGTATTATGTAGTTTATTTCCCAACATGGTTAACATATAACAAATGTTCCTAGTCAATGGGATATTTGTGAAAGAATTTTAGAAATTTTAAAAGTTTTTAATGATGTAAAAAAAATGGTGTTTATTTTATAACAATAAATTTATTTTTTGTTGAATGTTTGAATATTTTTGGTACTTTACATGACCATGCTGAAAGTTCAAATTTTAATAATCTTGTTTGATTTGAATTACTGCAGTGAAGAGAAAATGATTGATTTATTTTATAGACATTCCATTACTTTATCTTATTATTACAATTTGTTATAATAAATTTAAATTAGAAGGTTTGTATGATAGCTTACGAACTTACTATGAATTTTTAAGAATAGATGATGAAATTAATGTTAGAAAACTAATAGATGGAGTAAAAAAAATCATTTAATAGAATTATTTAATGATTATGTCAGCAGATACAACTTGGACAATCTAGTAGCGAACTCGTACAACATTCAAGACTTAGCATAGGTGATCGTTGATTACTAAAAGAAAATAGAAAACATAAGGAAACAACGACTAACAAACAGAAATTAAATAATAATTTATCAATAACTTTCGAGTTTTCAAATGAAAGTGTTGTAAGTAAAAATTTTCAAGTACTTGACTGATGAAACAGACATTAAAATATCTATTGTGTTTGATCGATTATTGCTAAAGAGGTGCATACAACATTTATTTCTATCGTTGCGGTTGATCAAGCCTTTAGCTTAAAAGGAACTATTTTGGAAGTGAGACAATCTTCATTACATCCAAGCACCTTATAAGCAACATCATGTGTCGATTACTGGACCCGAGCTGATCTAAGGCAACAAGAAAATTATAACACTCGGTAATCTCGACGATTTGTACGTTACCAGAGGCCGACGACTAATATGTTATCGGAGGCATGATACATGATGAAAATAATGTTCAAGCATGTATGTGCTCATGGAAGGACTTTTTGGACATTCGGAAAATTCCTCGCAGTTCCGATACATAATTGTTAGTGTCCTAGACATGCCCAATGTCTCTAAGTCATGATATTGTGTGAATAAAAACAAAGTAAGTTGCGGAAAATTACTTACAATGAAGGGATGAGAATTTGAAAATTTTGTATGTTTGTTTGAAGCTCCAAGCCTTCTTTGAGTGAATCGAACCCAATGATGAGTTTTCCTATCACCTTAATCAACTCCAAATGTGCTAGCAAGCTTGAAATTTTTGCAACAAAAACTTCAAAATAAGAAGGAAAGTTTCGGCCAACCAAAGGAAGGGAGAATATAGAGTTTTCTTTGTATTTTATTTTCTAAAAACATTTACCAAAATATGCCTTGCAAAAAGTGGTATATCTTTTCCAAAAAGAAAAAGCAAAGTCAAAGTGTGTTGGAGGGAAAATAGCATTAAATGCCTTCAACCACTTCCATCACCCATGTAGACATTTGATGTAAGTTGGTGGGCCCCACCTCTTAAATTCAAAATTCAAGTGGCTTGCTCAACACACTTCGGGCTCGGGTTCGTTTAATCCGATTAAACGAATTTTCCGTCGCGACGTAATTAAATCCAATTTAATTAAATAATAATGCCTAGCAAAATTATTACGAAAGTCACTTGCGAATTAATTCCAAATTAATTCGTTCACCCGAATTAAAATCCAATTTTAATTCCGCTTTGAAATCTGATTTCAATTAATATATCCAATATATTATTTAATCGATTAATTCCAAATTAATCGTGTTCTCTCTTCTATTAGAATTTTATCCCAGATAAATTCTTACCGCAATTAATCCCAGATTAATTTTCTCTCTCTTATAATTAATCCTAGATTAATTCTGTTCGAGTCAAAAGTCATCGGTGAATCTTTGGGAAGTGACCCAAGAGATCCCTGGATATGTTGGAAGTAAATTCGGTTGTCGGACTATCCGAACACGTTCGTACCCCGTACCACATTTTTACCGATTTACAAGACATGGTTGGCTTCTAGCAAAGCACCGTGCCTACCCAATTCTCTAGAAATTTCCAACAAAGAATATATAATCTATATCAGGCATAGTATACTATGTATTACGTATTACGATCCAGTATCAGATGTCACATGCTAGGCCTGGGGCTGGAATTGTGTCTGCCCCGTACGAAGCATATATCGGATCACTAGCAACTATTCTCTTTAATTGGATAATCATGACCTAGTCATATTATCCTGATAGCTGTAGCATATTATAATACTAGTTCTGTATCATTGCATGATCATCTTCTCCATATGACTGAAGTGATACTTCCATCTTGACATCACACCCAATACACTATGATTTTTAGTAAACCCAAAAGAGGCATACACAGAACCTGTTAAAGCCTCGGACGACCAAAACCAAAGCGTACTGATTGTCGCAAGTATTAGCGATGCAAGTCTCAGGTTAAGACCATATACACCTACCCTGATACGGATTCCCATAAACATATAGTCATACTACCAATGGGATTCCGAGAGGTCTATCCAAAGCGAAGCTGTTCCTGGTCCAACGGCTAACAGAACCCCCTATCACACTTGCATAAGTATCATATACTTAAATATATGAGAACTATGCCGTTAAGCTTACATAACGCGCACAAGTGTAATACTAGTCTATTCCGCATTATCGATGTCCAGTCTCGATAATACTACGACTATGGATATTTAATGATTAAACCTTTATGGATTGATATTGTCTCATATCTTATAATCCAGAACTAATCATAGGGACTTTTATCATTTATATATTTAAGTAATCAAATTACAAAATGATAAAATGCAATTTCCTTTGTCACATAGTTAATTTGTACAAAAACCACAATGTCTTTTACAAATAGTGATGTTATGGGTCATAATTGTCCAACAATAATTAACTATGTGACATTGTGATTTGATTACTTAAATAATTGTCCAACAATAAGCTGTTCCTGGTCCAACGGCTAACAGAACCCCCTATCACACTTGCATAAGTATCATATACTTAAATATATGAGAACTATGCCGTTAAGCTTACATAACACGCACAAGTGTAATACTAGTCTATTCCGCATTATCGATGTCCAGTCTCGATAATACTACGACTATGGATATTTAATGATTAAACCTTTATGGATTGATACTGTCTCATATCTTATAATCCAGAACTAATCATAAGGACTTTTATCATTTATATATTTAAGTAATCAAATTACAAAATGATAAAATACAATTTCCTTTGATGAAAAAGTGATGATTTTCAAGTTCCAAACACATAAAAGTAATCAAAGCCCCAAATTCGCACCATGCATGTCCTGGAGTTGGAATTTGCTTAATTGGCATTGAAAGCATTATTAGCATGCATTTTGAGAAGTGTCTTGATATTTTTAGCATAGAATAAAGCTTTTATGTGTATAAATGTGTTGGGGAAATATTCTTTGAGATTTGATGATATTAGATAATAGTTGTATTTGGGGTTGAGGATATGAGATGAGTTTTGAAATATGTTGAAGTTGGATGATAATGTCAGGAATTACTTAGCATTGTCATATTGAATAGTCATGCTTAGGCCTGAAATCAGTCGAGCGTCGCGACGTCAATGGACCAGCGTCGCGACGTGTACCAAAAAGATGGCAATTTGTTTCAGTTTTGTCATAAGAGCGTCGCGACGCGGATAACATAGGAAGCTCACTGCCTCATTCTGTTTGGTGGATGTCGTGACGCTCAGGCAGAGTATGCTCACTAGTTTAATTGCATGTGTGAGCGTCGCGACGCGTGACCAGAATTTCCCTAGAACCAGTTCTAGTCCATTCCAGTTTCACTCTAGTATGTTAGAGGCCACCCTTAGGGTCTCGTATCAGTTCGCATACATACATTACCTCATGATGCAGACATGATACGCCACGTTGTGATATCAATTACTTGAATTAAGAAACCCCACAACCTACATGCTAATCTAGTTTATCAATTATAGATCATCACATGTGTTGGAGTTGGTGCTTGGAGTGTCAATATGAATTATACATTTTATTATTTATTAATAAAATAACTATATTTTCCTTTCATACCTTATTAATGCTATTGTCATTATGCGTTTTGGAATACAGTCGAATTCATATAACCTAGAAGACTAGCACATTCGTATATTGAAATTGGAGTTCCAATGGTTTAACCCGATGTACCATGAGTTTTGGAAGCTCGTATAGACATGTGGGTATTGGTTGGACCAAATACTGGATGACCCACATGTGATTCATAATAGTTGGAAGTACACACTACCGTCAATAGGAATCTCTTGAGTCGAGTAGCATATGTAATCCTTTGACTATAGGATAACATTGATTTTATGTGAGATCCTCGACAATTTGATGTCATGTATGTTAGAAACCTATCATGGTCTGGCCTCTAGATGTTTATTGGGTGTAGACCGATGCAATCAGTAATCAATTGCGAAATAAGATAGGATTTGTTGGCCCGGTATGTGTACCATAAGGGGTTTAGGTATCCATGTTAGTAAAGTCATGATTCTTAAAGCTTTGGCCAAATTCGATCACATAGGGTGGATTGCATCAGTTATGAAGAATCATGGACATGTCGACATGAGATATGCACCTCAAAAACTTAACGGTATATTCTATATTTCCTAAGCACAACTCGAATAGCCTACGACGGAGGGATTGTTAAGCATATGTGATGACCGTGATTTGTATAATTCAGAAAGGTCATTCGTGTTCTTCGTGAATTCGGAGGTGGCCGAATTGTGTACATATTAGCTAGGCTCTTATGACGAACGTGTATGAACTTAGAGAGTCCCAATATGAAGTGTACTCGTTCAGCACTTGGGTAGCCGATTAATTTTGATAAAAGATAATATTCGATATTATAATTATCAACTAAGATAATCAAGTGTTATTGGATAACATTGATTATTTACTTTGACCTAATTGGATTAATTCAATAATTACACAAGGGCTTAATTATAAAATTATAATTATCTCTACCATTTTAGGATATTAAGGTAATTGTAAGTATGTAATAATAGGTGGTTTTGGCTTGATTTAATTGGATTAAATCAAAGTGACAAAAAATTTAACTAATCTATTTCCTAATCTTTGGCTTAATTTAATTGGATTAAATCAAATTGGGAGACAATAGAGATCAGTCACACCTAATTATATATATTTGGACAAATTAGATTAAGCCCATATGAAAGTTGATTACAACTTTTATTAATTAAAAATTGCCTAAGTTTTGCTATAAATAGCAAGCTTTAGGAATGTTTTAATTAAGCAAAGCAAAAGCTTAAGAAAGCTAAATACAAGCAAGTATTAGAGAAATTAGCCTAAGTTAGAGAAGTGTTTAGAGAAGCTTTGTGAGGTCTCTACAATATTTCATATACGAGAAATTAAGATTGAATCTTGGGGTAAAGCTTGCTAGCATTGGAATCAAGATTGGATCTTTGACTCAAGCTTGCTAATTCTTGGAAGTTCTCCAAACATTTCAACAAAGAGAAGTAGATTGGATCTTTGAATCAACCTTACTAGGTAAGTTTAATCTTCTCTAAAAGCTATATTTTTCATTAGTGAGACATATAGTGTTAAATTATGTATTAGATACGTAATATTGAAATTAGGCTAATTAATTGTGTTAGGATGCTTTGGAAGTATAAATACAATATGCTTGTAATTGGGTCAAAATATTTATGTTAGACATAAACATAAAATTAGAGTTTGGAACTCTAGATTAAAGCTTAGAGCTATGACTATCATTCTAGAATCACTTGACCATCTTTGGGTGACTTAGAATTTTTCACGAGTCACTTCATTGTGGGATTCTATTTTGGTTTGTAATTTGATTTAAAGAAAATAATATTTATATTTATAATATATATATATATATATATATATATATATATATGTTTGTTATATAATAACTGTTGTGGTTGTTTTTGAAATTAAAATTATTTTGGGTGATTTAAAAGATGTTTAAGATTTTTTTTTTTAAATTAAAAAAAAATGAATTATGCATGCACTGAAGCATAAGTTAGACCCATTTCCGCTACGCGGGGCACCGATCCGACCCTAGGGGTTCCACGATTACCCCAACAGAATGGTATTAGTAACAAGGCTTAACCACACAACATATGTTTTTGAATCTATGCCATAGTATTTTTAATTTAATTATGCATAAGACATATTGGATATGTAAAACATGTTTTAAATTAAAATTTTGACCTAATTAAATTAATGACTTGATTGTCATAAATCTCTCATGATCAGGTGATTACTTTATTTAAGTAATAATATTAGTAATGTTGGAGCATTATTGGATGGTCTGTCTTGTCAATACGGAGATGAATGAGTTCTTACTACTTATATCCAAGACCGTCATTATTGTGGGGGTATAAGTGCTCGGAACCTAGGTCACTCCGGTAAAATATTAGATGTATCGTGATAAGTTAACACAATCACCCAATACCGTCATTATTGTGAGGGTGTACATACGAAGCTCATTAGTGCACATTGACAGGTATACACCTGGAATATGTCTTAATCCAAGACCGTCGATAGTGTGAGGATAAGAACCGATTCAGGACCAAACTAGGATTCACATGAATGTGATTGACCTTGGAGGTCTACCTAATGAGTTTATAAAGGTCAAGACCGTTGATAGTGTGAGGCTGGAGTAAATGTCATGTGATCCACTTCCCACTATGAAATTTTGATAGTCAAATTTCTATTTTTCTATTAAGAGAGATTACGGAATTACGTAAAGTAATGGGATGGCACAAT